>VDFB02271358.1:210442347-210504878 GCA_007258455.2 Sequoia sempervirens
CAAGCTTTGTGACTAAGGATGAAGATCTTGCTTTGCTTTGGCATCGTAGATTTGGTCATATAAGCACTAGTTACTTGTTCACACTTAGTAAGAAATGCATGGTCAAAGCGCTTCCCTCACTTCAGAACTCAAGTGCTATTTTTTCTAGTTGTATTGTTGGAAAACAACATAGAGAACCCTTCTATCCTAGTGAGCATCGTGCAAGACAACCTTTGCAACTAGTGCATATCGATTTGTGTGGGCCTATGCCACCTAGTCACAATGGCTACAAGTACTTCCAGTTGTCTGTTGATGATCATACAAGGAAAATGTGGGTATATTGCTTGCAACATAAAGATGAAGCTCTATCATATTTCAAAGAGTTTCGCACTTAGGTGGAGAAAAATCTGAATCACTGTATTTGTGTCCTCCACTCCAATCAAGGGGGGGAATATAGCAGCATAGAATTCTCCACATATTTGAAAGAAAATGGAATTCAATGTCAACTAACTATAGCATACACACCTCAGTAAAATGGAGTTGTTGAATGAAGAAATCGCATCATCATGGAGATGGTCTGAAGTATGTTGAAAGATTCTCAACTAGAGTGTGCATATTGGGCTGAAGTTGTTCACACAACAATTTATCTTTTGAATCGTGCACCAACCAAAACACTTGATGGCATTACACCCGAAGAAGCATGGACAAGGGTAAGGCCTTCTATCTCTCATCTTCGTGTATTTGGATTCACTGCCTATATGCACATTCCTAAACAAAAAAGGAAGAAGCTAGCTGAAAAATCAATGAAATGTATTCTTCTAGGATATAGTAATGAATCCAAATCATATTTCCTTATGGATCCCAATACAAATAACATATGCATTAGTAGAGATGTAATTTTTGATGAGAAGAATGATGTAAGTTCTCCTACTACATCATCATCTACTTCAAATAGTGCTCCTATTTTCAACATGGATGGTAAAAATAATGGGCATGTTGATAATGAGTCAACACCCACCAATGTCACAAAACCTTTACCAAAGTGGTACACTAGTACCATTCGAGATGCAAAGTTAGATAGAGTCCCAAACACTTCCACTTCAGGTCTGAGGACTAGCAACATGGCTCACAATGAGGTAAACTTTGCACTAATGACTTCATTTGTTGAAAAAATTGAGCCATCTATTGTTTAGGAAGCACTAGAATCAAAGCCTTGGAAAGAGGCTATGGATGTAGAGTATCAATCTCTGATGAAAAAACAACACTTGGGAGCTTTTTGATCTACCACCTAGAGTAAGAAAGCAATTGGTTGTAAATGGATTTTTAAAACTAAGTATAAAGTAGATGGTAGTATAGATAAAAATAAGGCTGGACTTGTAGCCAAGGATTATGCCCAAAAAGAAGGAATAGACTATGAGGAAACATATTCTCCCACTGCAAAGATAGAAACCATTAGAATGATTTTTTCTTTAGTTCCTCAATTTAGATGTAAATTGTTTCAAATGGATGTAAAAAGTTCCTTTTTTAATGGGGACCTTAAGGAAGAGGTCTATATGACCCAACTGGAGAGATATGTTGCACCTGGTAAAGAGGAAAAGGTTTGTAAACTTTTCAAGTCCCTATATGGTCTCAAACAGGCTCCTAGAGCTTGGTATATAAAAATTGATGAACATCTACTACAACATGGTTTCATTAGACATCAATATGATCCAAATCTCTACCTCAAGGATCAAGGGGGTGTTATTGTGATAGTTATTGAATATGTTGATGACTTTCTTATCACAAGAAGCTCAAAAGCAATGGTTGAAACATCCAAGAATGATCTCAAGAAGACATTTGATATGACAGATCTTGGGCTACTACACTATTGTCTCATCTTAGAGGTATGCAAAAAAAATCATCATATCTTTGTATCTCGAAGGAAATATGCAAATACACTGCTTGAGAAATTCAAAATGATGGATTCCAAACCCATTTCTACACCTATGGAATTAGGTTTGCAGTTATCTACATCTAATATATCTCCTCAAGTGAATGCAACTCTCTATCGTCAAATGATTGGAGGTTTGATTTACCTTACATAGACTAGACCAGATATCAGTTTTGTTGTTAATTATCTTTCATGATTCATTCAAGAACCAAAGAAATTTCATTAGCTAGCAGCAAAAAGGGTCTTAAGGTATCTACATGGTACAATGGATCATGGTTTGGAATATAAAAATAATGATCAATTCTTCTTAATTGGGTACATAGATGCAGACTATGCAAGTTTTGTTGATGATAGAAAGTCCACTTCTAGATTTGTTTTCTTCCTCGAATCAGGTCCTATTTCTTGGGGAAGTAAGAAGCAAGCCACAATTACTCATTCCTCAACAGAGATAGAATATCGTGCAACAAGTGTAGCAGTTTGTGAAGCAGTTTGGTTATGTCGCATATTAGAAGGATTGGGGGTACCACAAAACCAACTTACAGTCCTCTATTGTCAGTGTTCTCAAGCTTGTTTGTAATCCAATGTTTCATGAACGGACCAAGCATATTGAATTTGATTGTCACTTCATATGAGAACATGTTCAACAAAATAGCATTCAACTCCAATTCTACTCTACATAGGAACAACATTCTAATATCTTCACCAAGCCTCTTGCACGCGTAAAGTTTGAAGCTTTTCAGGATTCTCTAATTAGTACTTTAAAATAGTGATGTAATAAGGGGGGAATGTTGCATATTCCATCACTACCTATATGGTTTGTCCAATCTAGTGTTTTTTTTTTGCTTTTTATTATTTGGTTTGGGTTTGTTATTGTTTGATAGCTTATTTAAGTTATTTGTTGAACCTGTGCATACACAGGTTATTCTTTTCCTTCATGTATAAATATATCTCATAATGTAAAGAAAATCATTCGATTGCTCCACAAAATCTAATAGGATGAAGCTTTTCCCCAAGTGTAGAGTGAAAGTGGATGGTGGAATTCACATAATACATATATTTTCCAAGCTTTTATCAGATACTTACCCAAGGCACCACAAGGAGTGGATTTCACCATTGGATAGATTATTTTTCTTTAAATTTTTTTAAAATTTTAAGAGTTTCATTTTTAATTATGGATGGGAATAGGGGATTTGGGTATTTGTTTCCATACCAAGGTAAGATGAACTTGTTTGAAATGAATATTACATGTTGGTAGAAAACTTCTATATTGGTAGGTGAGTTTATCTAAAGGAGAAATAAGGTTTCATCAAAGTTACGATAAGAGAGGATGTGGTTGATAATGGGAGATATAAATTATCATGTTATAATATGTAGATGACATGCTTGTTGAAAGGTATAAGATGTAGGATATAGAATTTTATGCTTCTAGATTTGATTGTGTGCCAATTTTTGAATCAACATTTCAAATCACACTCTCTGATCCATCATTAGGAAATAAAGCTCAAGGAGATGTAAAATTGGTTTGTTGTAGACCAATCTAGCTTAAAAAAAGAGAGAGGGTGGTGAAAGGCTAGGGGAAAAACACGTAACACAAGGATCCAAATAAGAAATACAAACACCAACGAAAGGGGAAAGGAAAACCCCAAAAAAAACAACACTTAACCCAAAAAGAAAAGGAATTGAATAAGAAATAAAAGCTCAAAAATGAATGGAGGGATAACTTATAGGCAAAAGAGATAGCACTTAAAAAGAGAGGCAACAAAAATTTAAAAAGCTGAAAGAGAATAGTAATTAAATAATACATATAAAATGAATTATAATGATAACCTAATTGAAATACTAAAATTATAAATGCACATACATACATATATAATGCATTATACGAGCAACACATATTAATTTTTATCTTATAATGTATTATGTAGATACTATTGGATATTCTTGATATGTGGTTGTCATTGATGTCAACACTATTACCATTAATGTCTTTAAGGCTATATATGTTGAGGATATTGAGAAAATTGTAATAAAATAAGTTGCAAGTTGTTGATGATGCAGTGAAGTTCAATATGATAGCTAGCTCAGTATATTGATGACAAGAGGTTGTAGATTAAAGGGTTTGTTGACAAGTATATCTAGTTTATCCACATGAAGTTTCAGAGGTTCGCGTGAAGATTTGATTGAGTTAGAGTATTTTTGTTCTGACAGTTGTTTTGTTTCTTTAGTTGGTGTTCCTGAAAGAAGATGATGTGTTTCTCGTAATTTGAGTTGTTGCGCGGATGCTTTTGTGGTGTTTCATGATGCTTGTGGATGTTTCTATATCGTTCTCTATCTGTGTTGTTAGTCCACATTGATTGTTGTGATAGTTATTGGTGATTTTCTTTTGTGAGTTCATGTTTCTCATTATCATGATTGCCAGGGTGATTGTAGTGTGTTGTGGATTTTTTAGGCATCATTTTTGAAGGTGTTATGTATTTGAGGATGTTTTTTTGGGTCCTTACTATGTTTTGGTCAACATTTTTTTGTCCGCATTGATAAATTGTTTATTGATTTGGGCTGACAATTTGTACATATTTCATATTTTGTTGGGCTGACATGTAGTTGATATTATCCTTAGTTGTAGATATATATGATCAATTGCTTATACCATTTTTATGGTATGGTGTGTGATGTATGTTTTGTGCTAAGTGTGAATAATGTTCTAATCTTTTGAAGGAAGAAGCAAAGTGCGAAGAAGAGTGAGTAGATGAAAGTGTTTATGTGCTTAACTAGAACGGTAATCAAGTATTAGAAGATGTTATTTTCTCAGTTCAAAATATTTTAGATGTAATCTATATGTGATTGTAAGATAATGAGTCTTCTTTTGGGTAGTAAGCCTTTTGTATTTGAGCAGTGTGCTCTAGGCAGTGTGCCTAAATGCATGTGCATTCCCCATTTGTAATACTTTTAATAGGGTATAATCTTGTGGACTAACCTCCACCGTGGTTTTTCCCTTGACATGGTTTCCATGTACAAATCTTGATGTTAGGTGTGTTTTTGATGTGGTGATGGTTTATGCTTTCATGATTATTTATCAGATCTAAGAATAAGTTTAATATGTATATTTTTTGCGAAAATTGATTCACCCCCCTCTCAGTTGTCTACCCTTGTGTTGCCAACAATTGGTATCAGATCCTAGTTCCTTGGAAGAAGTTTAATAGCTTGGGGAAGATCCAGGAAGGTGATTCAATGGAATCTATTAGTCTTCATCAACAAATTTTGGTGGCACTAGATGATCTTGATCAGTCCAAATCTGAAGTCCAGGAATTGCATGTAAGCCTCATGAATGCTGAGAAATTCATTTAGTCATTAAAGATCAAATCAATAAGTCTAGGGAAAAGAGAAAGGATCTTTGTGATCTGCTCGAGAAGAAAGAGAGTAAAAGCATGGAAGATGATCACCTAAGTAAAGCCTTGAAGGAAAAGACAAAAAAATGTGAAAATCTCACCAAGGATAATGGTGTCCTAAAGCATGAGATGGAATCTATTGTGATGAGGATGACGAAGGAGATTGAAGAGAAAAAGAAGAATGGATAGAATCTTACTCAGTCTTTGAAAGAAAGATCTGATGAATGCAACAAAATTAATGGTGGATTCAATCAGCTGGAGCTTGAATTGCAACAATCCAAAAACAATGAAGAAGAGCTTGAAAGATAGATTGTTATTCTCAGGGATGAACTTGCTACTAAAAATGAATACAAGGAGAAGTTCAAGATTAGCTCAGCTTAGCTTGATGAACTAATTCAAATTCAAAATATTGGAAGTGACAAGCAAGGTCTTGAATATGAGAAAGGAGAAAGCTCTAGATCTGGTCAAAGGAAATTTAGGCCAAGAAATCATATAAGAAAAGCTATAAGGTATCTGGCAAGACAACCCAATGATCAAAACTTCAATGGATACTATTTTGTTTGCAATAAATTTGATCATATGGCTACTTAATGTAGAAGTAGAATTAATCGAAGTGGTCAATCATTCTCCAATTAGTTTTCCAAGTGCAATAAGTATGGTCATAAGTCAATTGACTGTAGAAATGTGACAAACAACTTTTTCAATAGAAATGTTAGATGTTATGCCTGCAATAGATTTGACCATATTGCTAACTAATGCAAATCAAGAGAAAATCAATGGAATAACTGGTTTGGACAAAGAAATGTCATGTGCTATAATTGAAAAAAATATGGTCACATTGCAAGATTTTGTAGAAGTGAGAAGGGTTTGGTAAACAAAGGGAAAAATATGCAAAAGGATGATAAGGGAAAAGGAAAAGTTATTGTGGAAGAGATCAAGAATCAAATGAAGAAGACATGGGTGAGGAAGAGTGTTTCTAATGTAGGAAATGAATTTTCACTAGAATCTAGTGCTGGAAATTCCTCAAGGAATTAGTTTAAGGCCTTTGGCCTAGGGGGAGCTCTCAAGAAAATATTTTATCCCCTACCGGTAGTTGGTACTAGAATGTGGAAAATTGCAACAATTGAACTAATGATCTATAGATGTTTTGGGAACACTTGTGGAGGAAATTTATGCAAAATTGAAAGTTCGTAGAAGAATTTTCTTTCACAGACTATTAAAATAGGGTACCTAGAAAACCTAGGAAAAAAGCATTTATTGTGATAAAAAGTTAGATGTGTGAATGATAAAAGGGAGATATGGTTCGTCAGTTGAAGAAAGCATTGTATGGACATAAGCAAGCCCCAAGAGCATGGTATGCCAAATTGGACAAGTATTTTTTGAAGCTTGGATTTAATAAAGGTACTACTGATAGTAATTTGTATTTCAAGATTGATCATGATAAAGATTTGGTTGTTGAATTCTTTGTTGATGATATCATTTTTGGAGGAGATGATAGTTTGTGCATGAAGTTTGTTGATGAGATGTAGAGTGAGTTTAAGATGTCTATGATTGGAGAAATGAAATTCTTTTTGGGATTGCAAATTACTCAACTAGATAGAGGGATCTTTATATCTCAATCCAAGTATGTGAAAGAATTGCTAAAAAAGTTTGGTATGGAAGATTCAAAGCCAGTTGGTACACCTATGGTGATCAGATGTAAGTTGACACAAGATGATGATTCTCCTAAAACAAATCAAACGAGATACAAATCCATGATTGGTGGATTGCTCTATTTGACTCAAACAAGACTTGATATCATGAATGTTGTATGCATTGTTGTAAGATTTCAAGCTAATCCTAAGGAATCTCATGTGACAGCTTTGAAGAGGATTTTTAGGTACTTGAAGGGGACAATTGATTTTGGCCTATGGTACCCTCAAGAAGATGACCTTACTTTGAGTGCTTTTACTGATGTTGATTGGGTAGAAGATGTGAATGACAAAAAGAGTACTTGTGGTGGTGCATTTTCCTTGGGAAAGAAGTTGATTTCATGGTTAAGTAAGAAGCAAAATGCCATTTCTTTATCTACTGCAGAGGCAGAATACATTGGTGTTGCTAACAATTGTACTCAAGTATTGTGGATGAAGAAGATGTTGAAAGATATTAGAGTTGTGTATAGTGAACCTATTGCTATATTCTGTGATAATTCAAGTGCAATTAACATTTCTAAGAATCTGGTGTTGCATTCAAAAAAAAAGCATATATCTATCAAGTTTCACTTTTTGAGAGAGAAGGTGAATGAAAAGGAAATCAAATTGGAGTATGTGCCCACTAAGGAACAGATTGCAAATATTTTTACCAAGCCCTTGCCTAAGGATGCTTTTGAGTATCTCAGAGGGAATCTAGAGGTGACTACCCCTCCTAATTAGAATTAAGATGCATTGACTTGCATCAGTTTATGCATTTCATAGTCATATCTTGTGATCTGGATTGATGTTGTGGTGGCTACTACTCAAGGGGAGTAGTCAGACATTCAGAAATGTGGTTTAGAGCTTATGTGGAGAAAGATAATGTGTACCTTTGTCATTGATTTCAAAAGGGGAGAAGAGTCATGTGAAAAATTATGAAAGAGTTAAGGAGAAAACAGTCAAAATCTAAGGGGGAGAAAATGCTAAGAGAAAGTATTATTGATGGTCTTTTTCACATCATTTGTTTCCATCAATGCCAAAGGGGAGAATTTTGGATACTGTTGATATGTGGTTGTCATTGATGTCAACACTATTTCCATTAATGTCGTTAAGGCTATATATGTTGAGGATATTGAGAAAATTGTAATAAAATAAGTTGCAAGTTGTCAATGATGTAGTGAAGTTTAGTATGATGGCTAGCTTAGTATATTGATAATAAGAGGTTACATATTAAATGTTTTATTGAAAAGTATATCTACATGAAGTTTCAGAGGTTTGCATGAATATTTGATTGAGTTATGAGTATTTGTGTTTTGGCAGTTGTTATGTTTCTTTAGTTGGTGTTCCTGAAAGAAGATGATGTGATTCTAGTAATTTGAGTTGTTGCAAATGCTTTTTTGGTGATTCAGGATGCTTGTGGATGTTTCTAGATCATGCTCTATCTGTTTTGTTGGTCCACATTGATCGTTGTGCTCATGATTGGTGATTTTCTTTTGTGAGTTCATGTTTTTCATGATCATGGCCGATAGGGTGATTGTAGCATGTTGCAGATCTTCAAGGCATAATTTTTGAAGGTGTTCCATATTTTAGGATGTTGTTTTGGGTCCTTAATATGTTTTGGATAACATTTTTTGGTCTACATTGATAAATTGTTTATTGATTTGGGTTGATAGTTTGTACACGTTTCATATTTTGTTGGGCCGACATGTAGTTGATGTTATCCTTTTTTGCGGATATATACATATGATAAATTGTGAACATACCATTGGATGGTATGGTGTGTGATGTATGTTATGTGCTAAGTGTGAATAATGTTCTAATCTTTTGAAGGCAGAAGCAAAGTGTGAAGAAGAGTGAGCATATGAAAGTGTTTATGTGCCTGACTGGAACTATAATCAGGCATTAGAAGATGTGATTTTCTCAATTCAAAATATTTTGGATGTAATCTGAATGTGACTATAAGACAATGAGTCTTCTTTTGGGCAGTAATCCTTTTGTATTTGAGCAATGTGCTCTAGGTAGTGTGCCTGAATGCATATGCATTCCCCATTTGTAATAATTTTAACAGGGTATAATCTTGTCGACTAACCTCCGATGTGGTTTTTCCCCTAATAGGGTTTCCACATAAAAATATTGGTGTTATGTGTGTTTTTGATGTGGTGATGGTTTATGCTTTCATGATCATTTATCAGATTTGAGAATAAGTTTAATATGTATAATTTATGTGACAATTGATTCACCCACCCTCTTAGTTGTCTGCCCTTGAGTTGCCAACAGATACCTTATAAAATATATCAAATTAATTTGTGATGAAGGATTTAGGTTCTGAAAATAAAATAATTAGTATATGAGAATAACAAGAGATAGGAAAAGTTGTGCATTAACATTGTCTCAAATTTAGGATGTGAAATTAGTTAGTAAACCTTTTCCAAACCATTTCAAATTGTCTAAGGATATGTGTTTGAATAAAAATAAGGAGATAGACTAAATTTCCAAGGTTCCATACTTTTCAACAGTTGGTAGTTTGATGTATGTCATGGTGTGTACAAGGCCAAATCTTACACATGTAATGGGAGTTGTGATTAGGTATATGAACAATTTAGGAAAAGACAACTAGAATGTAGTAAAGTGAATTTTTAGGTATTTGAGAGGTACTACTACCAAAGAATTATGTTTTAGAGATTATAACTCTATTTTATAGGGATATGTTGATTCAGATTTGATAGGTGATATAGATAGAAGGAGGAGAACCAAAAAGTATTCTTTACTATAGAATGTGGAATAGTGGTAATTTGGATATCAAGATTGAACAAGGTTGTTACAATTTCAACAAAAAAATTGGAGAATGTCAATACTATAAAGAATATTAAAGAGATGATTTACTTACAAAGGTTTATGGAGGAAATGGGAAAGAAGTAGGAGTATAGCAAGTTGTATAGTGATAGATAGAGTTTCATTCATCTTGCAAAGAACTCAACCATTCATTCTTTGACTAAACATATCCATCTCAAATATCATTACGATTAGTTTTTGGAAGATGGATAATTGAACCTAGAAAAAATACAGACTATCCAAAATCATACAAACATGTTGACAAAGATAATAAATCAATAGAAATTGATTTCTTGCTCAATTTCAATTGGCCTTCAAGGATGATGGTGAAGATGAGAAACTTTCCAAGTCTAAAGTTGGAGCCTAGTCTAGCAAATGCAATAGTAGTTGGGTTGTTCTAATCAATCTCAAAGTTGGAGATTGTTGGTGGGGCATGATTATCTTCATGGAGCTTTCGTGATTAGTCTCTAAGTGGGATATTATTTTTTAGGGATCCTAATCTTATTGGTTTATATATATATAATTTAAATTTGAGTGAGAATGAGTGCAAGGGGGTACCCCTTTTATGGGGTCCAAAGGTTCGATGGTAGTGCACTTGAAAGCCATTTTTTTTACACATATTTTTTTATTATAAATATAGATTTTTCATCATTAGGTCACAAATCTAACAGTATAGATTATGTGGGGTTTTCTTACCCTACAAGGTAACCCCCTTCATGAGGAAATTCTATTATGAATAAGTATTGTATTGTATTATATTGTGAGAGGAAACTATGATAGAGAGAAGATGAAGTTACATCAAATGTGTTGTATGTTATATCCCTTCATTTTTTGGATAAATAAAACAAAGGACTAGTTATTTCTCCATGGACGTAGCCCATATCAAGTGAAGCATATATATTTATGTCAGTACATTTTTTATATTAAATTTTTGCATTCATTTTATGGTATATTGCTCTGTGATCATTTTACTAACAAGAAGGCATGGAAAAAGTTGTAAGATAGATTAATGGCTTGATACAAGCTATTCAAGAAGAATTCAGTATGGTGAGGTTGTAGATAGTTGAAGATGCATATCAAGTTGTATTTAAGGAGGAATAAAATATATTGAAAAGAGATTTGAAATAAGATAACATAAAGAGGTGGGAGACATTGATGGTAGTGATAGAATTCCCTATAATGAAGATATTAAGGTAACTGATAGAACACCCTATAATGAAGATATTGAGGTAAGAGGAAGTAGCAATTCATACCCTAATAAAGAATATTGGATATGAAAGATATGGTAGAGGAAATGGAAGATCATTTAGATTAATTTTTTTTATATGTAGACTAGAATGGAATAGAGCATTTGAATATTCCCAATGTCGTGGCAATAATAAAAAGGGACTTGAAGGATGTGCAAGTGTTACACGTGTTGATGAAGAATCAAGTGGATGGAAAAGCCTAATATTGAACCAAAGAGAGGTCAATTATTGTCATGGAAAGAATTTTGTTGAAACATGATGGTGTGGATTGAGATAAACTAATATAAAGGAGAAACATATAGAGGACTATGTAGGAAAGGATAAGGATCAACATTATGAGGTTATCACCAATAATAGAAATATATATAATCTAGGGTAAAATTAGATGGTTGATAAATTGAGATTTAAAATATTATGGCATCTAGGTTCATATAGAATCTCTTGATTATAGAAAGAACATAAGATGTTGGTAAATGAACAATGTTAGAATAATAGAATTCAAGATAACTTTATATAGATGATTTGGAGGATGATTTCAAGGGCATTTATTAATGTATTTGGTGATGGGGATTGTGTTCAACCAAGTATGATCCTACATTTGTATATTTGGTCCCCAATTCTTATGTTATAATGTGCATGGATGAAGGGTGTTAGTTACAATACTTGGGCCATTGGTATATCTTGCTAAGAAACCTAGATATCACTTATCGAAAATGACAACTATTTTCTTGTGCGATGGGTTTAAAATTTCACATCAATCTTTTCCAAAAATATTCTTTCTATAATTATGAATTATGTAGACTATAAATATTTTAAATGCAATATATTTTTTATTAAAATTTAACATGTACCAAATATGACAACTATCTTCCTATGCAAGTAACTAGAAAATATGAATATCTCTTTTATATTGCTCAATTATAAATAACTATATATAATTTGAAGAAAATTGAAACAATATTTTTCTACCAATATATATGAAGTTAAAAATAATGGTTAATGGATCTCTTCAAAATATTGAAGCATCTTAAGGGTAGTTTTGAGAAAAATATTTGATGGTTGCCATTTTCATAAAGTGGTCACTAAAGCTCCATTAAAGAATGAATAAAGCACAAGTGTTCTATGGACTCTTTCTTATTTATAAAGTGACATGACTATTACCTTTATTTTTATCAACAAATTTTTATTTACAAATTAATATATTTTTTTGGCAAGTTAACATATGTTGTGTATTATTTTGAGACTAGAAAGTAGTTTATTAGCTAGTGGAAATACTAGTAAAACTAGTCGATGGAATACTACTCTAAATAGTTTTGTCATAAAAATAATCCAATCAAGAATAGTTTTGCATATTTATCTTGTGTTTTTTGGTCAAATGCATTTTTTATATTGATGACCAAGAAAAATCTTGTGCCATTGTTGCATTGTGTTTGTGAAATTGCCTTGAACACAAATATAAGTAAGATATATTTTTCATGTAAAATTACCCAACCATAAACTATTTTTGATGTTTCCTTACTTATTATAAAAAACACTACCAAAATATGATTTAATTTCAAAATTTTAAACCTTCACCAAAGTCCTCTACGTACTAAGATTGTAAGAATGTTGTATGACTAAATGTTATGAATAGTGCAAGCTAAAAAAGTAGAGTGAGTGTCTCGATGATTGAATTCATATTGATAAATGTATCTTAGAGGCTTGTTTTCTCTTAAAAGATTTAATGATATTTTTTTAATATTAATTTGAAAGGAAAAACAGCCCCTCTTAGATTGAGTTGAGCATAAAATTCTGCTCTCAATATCAAGATTTGATTACATGTGATTTTATTTTCCACCATTGAAAATATATTATATTCAATAGTATTAATTTATTAATCTTATGCAAGAAAATAATGCTCAAGACATAATACAAGATAGAAAAGGAGGTGTAATGACCGAAGTGTGTTCACAAATAAGATTATTAAAATAAATGATTTTTATATATCCTTAATTTACCCCCTAAAATCAACATGTTTTATATGGAAAGAATGTAGATGTTTGAAGACAATGTACCAACTTTAAATGGATTCTATATTTTATCACATAAGAAACCTCCATACTCATTTGAGAGAGTTTGTGGAACCATATCTAGTCTTCTCTTAATTTAGCTAATAGATATTCCCCACTATTTAAGAAGTAAACAAAGTCTTCTTCTAATTGTTTCTCATCCTGATGATGGATCATGGAGTATGATCCGAAACGTTGATGTAAAAAATTGTGCATACAGTTAATCTAGAAATCTTGTTCACTATCTATCATATGGACTGTGGAAACAAGATGTCTTTAAAAGCTTTCCTCTATTAAGAACCATAGTAAAACATTGTCAATAGCCTTACTCAGATTTCTCATTTCATAGCATAAACCTTATAACAGTTGTACTGATCATCATCAACATCGCCATTGTATTGTCAAACATTTTTTCCTATGAAAGCATAAACAAGAAAGGAAACACATTCAAATAACTGTTACTAGCCTACTTATGCACAAAATTATCCCAAATTCTTTGACCCTTTCCATCCCCTCGAGCTAGTCCTCCATACTATATGCAAAAACATCCAAAATTGATCTCAGAAAAAGAACATTATAAATTGTTAGAAGAACTGTAAACCATTCTCAACAATAATTTAAAAAGTCGAATACAGTCAATAAAGAGAATGGCTTTAAATGTTCAGCCTTCCTTTTAAATTGGGTATAGACACAATTTTTCCTAGACAAAATCAAATGATAAGATTTTGTTGTGTCGCAAATCATATCTAACTTTAATTCAAATCTTTTACAGAGAGCACATGGAAAAGTGGTAGTTAAAGTGGTTCAGAAAAAGTAAATTATTTTTTGTACGACTAACAGAGACTGTGATGATATCATGCTTTACTTTTCACACCAATCTCAGGCAAACTTCCCAAACTTGAGTGCAGTGACAGAGATAGCGAAGACAGATTTCCCTCCAATCTCTATAGAATTTTAAAACAGCTGACACTTGACTTCCATCCAATGGATGACGGGTCATACAAATCGGAAGATTTAAGTCCACATGCAAAAAAATTCATTCCGATTTTTAGATGGAGTAATTCTTAATTGGTATATTGTAAAATTGGTCGGAAGCCTAGGTCCATCCACCAAAAGAACATTGTATCATGAAAAGATTTGTGGTAATAAAGGATTGAAGAAATCATAAATTCAAAATCAATTCTTGACTAGTTTCTAGTGTAAATTTAGAAAGGCTGTTTAAGAATCTTGGAATAGCCGTTAAAAAAGTATCTAGGGTTTGAGACATATAGATGGAGGAGGAGGTTCTTGTTAATGGGAAGATACTGAAACTAAGACAAATGGGCAAGTTTGGGTTTCATAATGGTCTTCTGAAATTTTTGAGATATCTTCATTATAAAAAACATGAGTAGATGCGAAATGTAGTCATTTCTCATTCACTTCTTGAACAATAGGAATGTGAGAAGATGGTGCTTATACGATATATTAGAAGCATAGTTACAAGGAGTGTTTATAAAGTGTTTTTGATATTTCTATCTGTGGCAACAAAAAAGGTATCCCTTTACTTTTCTTTGCTTGTTTGTAACCTCCTTGGTAAATTAAACTTAATATTGCCTTGATTTAGTGTGTTTGACACATTCACACTAGGTCTTGAGCCCTTGTGAACTAAATGAGCTTATTGGTGCCTTATTTAGAGTGTTGTAAAGTGTTGTAACACACTTTCACACTTTTTTAGGGTTTTCATAAATAATTGAGTTTATTTATGTTTTAATTGGCCTTATTTTTCATCCACAAGCCTCATTTAATGCATCTTTTTGAGGATAATCCCAACATAAATCAATATCCAATCATAATTCAAATGTTTTCAGCTTGTGTGGCCTAGTGTGGCTCAAAATTAAAATTAATTCAAATTCTTGGTGGGATTTTATTCTCCTATATCTAATTTCAACTTGTAGTACATTGTAATTTCGGGAAATTTTGCATAATTAAGTATAAATACAAGGTTCTTTCACTCATTTTCACCCCAAGCATTCAAGTATTCATGCATATAGAAAATCAGAGTTCACAAGAGCATTCAAGGGAAGATTATCAATCATTTTAGAGCATTATTCAAGCATCAAGCATTATGTCAAAGTCTTCATGCATCATGTGTGTTTTTGAGCTAACAATTGTGATGTAGTGTTTCATGATTCAAGAAACTGTTCAACTCAAGATCTACCACATTCAAGCAAGATTCAAGATCTACATCCATTGGAGCCTTCTCGTACATGTTTGTAGCACTTTATTGCTAGGGTTTGGTGAGTTGCAACATCATATTTTGTTCATTCATCATTCTCCATTCCTATTTCATTTCATTTCGAGGTTTGATTACCAAAACGGGGTTTGACCAAGGAAAACCCCCTTTCCACTAACAAAACAACATTTTTCCCTCTCTTTAGTGTGTGATTTGTAGGTCTAGGTTGAAGACACATTCAAGAGAAATTTTTCAAAGTGTTTAAAGTTGTCAAAGTTTTTGCCTTGCATTGGAGATACTTGGAAGACTTCTACTAGTTGCAAATCAGGGTTTCGGATCCGAAAATCAATTGGGAAGTACAAAGAAAACATTTATGACCACATTCAGATTTTGAAGCTTCAAAAAAAAAATTTGGATTGATATGTTAGTTTTGGCGTATGAGTCCCAGTATAGGTCATTTCTCAAGTTTTTGCAGTTTCAGACACCCATTTGCAAGATTCTTATTTCTGAACAGAAACCCAGATTTGAAACTAAATCGCCTAGTCTGGCATATGAGTCTTAGTCAACATTAAAGTTAGTGTTTCCAACATTTTAGAGCTTCATTCAATCTCCTTCAGGTTTCTAGTTGCACACATTTCATCTTGCAACTTTCTATTCTATTTTTCATGCATTTTTAGGTCATTTAGTGAAAGATTGCATTATATTAGGGTTAACTAAGCATTACCTCTTGCATAAGCATTTGTCTTTCCAAGCCCTAGCTTGGTGGTAAACCCCTCATTTGTTTATAGTCAGACCTTAGGGAAGCCCTATTGCAAGATCTCTTTCTCCTTTACATTGAGATCTCTAGGGTTTCCCTTCAATGAGATAATTGAAAAGTGTGTTTTGCTCTATGTTCTAAACTATATGAAAGCACGATCCCCCTCATTTTTTCGTTGTTTCACTATCATTACTGATTTGAATGAGTGAAAAATTTGTGTTGTAGATGACAATGCATTACCTCAAGAATATCTTGGAAAGGTTCCTTGTCTTAATTATTCAATTTTCTTTATCTTTAGGTCAACAATGGTGAGAACAAATAGTCTTAGATAAATAGTGATATAGGAATATCTCATGTTCAAAATTAAATTGGCTTCAATGTAAAGATATGATATTCCTCCTTATCCTTAAAGCTTCACCAAATTCACCTCTTTGCACAGCCTCAAAAATGGGATCAGAAAGGCCTCACCTTTTGTCACTTCTGGTATAAGGCTTGGACTCTAGTGTAACTGGGAATTTCTAAACCAAGGTACTGAATCTTTATTAATTTGTCCCTAGTAGAGTCACCAAAAATCTGTTGGTTGATAGATTGGTCCTTGAAATGATTAATATTAAATAACTCTATAATGCCCAAAGGACTAATTGATCAACAACAATTGGAGAGAACGCCATTGTATTGGTGATCTTCCTCTAAATTTTAATTGAGGTACAACTAATATAGGGATTTATTAATTAATTTGGATTCTTTATACCCTAATTGGTCTTGTTTTGCATCCACAAGCCTTAATAAATGCATTTTTTTCAAGATAATCCTGAAACTCAGCAAATAACCAAGCATAATTCAATATTTTGGGTCATGTGTTCCAAATTTGGTGATCTAGGACTCATACACCCAAGGTTTCGTATGAGTCCCAGATCGCCGAATCTAGAACACATGACCCAAAATATTGAATTATGCTTGGTTATTTGTTGAGTTTCCAAAGAAGGACTAATCGAGCAATAGCAGTTGGAGAGAACACCATTGTATTGGTGATCAAATTTTTCATAGTATATCTCATTAGTTTACAATCAGACCTTAGGGCAGCCCTATTGCAAGATCTCTTTCTCCTTTGCATTGAGATCTCTAGGGTTTCCCTTCAATGAGATAATTGGAAAGTGGGTTTTTCTCTATGTTCTAAACCATATGAAAGAGATCTATGGCACTCTAGAATCCAACCACCCAATTCTAAATGCATAAGGCAGCCCTCTTTTCCCTTATTTATAGGGGAGTGTGGGTAATTCAGCCTTAGCATTTGTCCAATTTAATAGACTCATTTTTATCCATTAGAGAATTATCCAACTGTTGTTGATCAAAACACTTCTAGTATAAGGCTTGAACTCTAGTGTAACTAGGAATTTCTAAACCAAGGTACTGAATCTTTCTTAATTCGTCCCCAATAGAGTCACCAAAAATCTATTGGTTGACAGATTGGTCCTTGAAATGATTAATATAAAATAACTCTATAATGCCCAAAGAAGGACTAATCGATCAGCAACAGTTTGAGAGAACACCATTGTATTGGTGATCAAGTTTTTCATAGTGTATCTCATTAGTTTACAATCAAACCTTGGGGCAGCCCTATTGCAAGATCTCTTTCTCCTTTGCATTGAGATCTCTAGGGTTTCCCTTCAATGAGATAATTGGAAAGTGGGTTTTGCTCTATGTTCTAAGCCATATGAAAGCACCCCCCCATTTTTTCGTTGTTTCACTATCATTACTAATTTGAATGAGTGAGAACTTTGTGTTGTAGATGACAATGCATTACCTCAATAATCTCTTGGAAAGGTTCCTTGTCTTAATTATTCAACTTTCTTTATCTTTAGGTCAACAATGGTAAGAATCATTTGTCTGGCCTCTCCTTTTGTCACTTCTAATGGACTCTTTGAACTATGACACTCTAGAATCCAACCACCCATGGACTCTTTGAACATTGTGTTGTAGATGACAATGCATTACCTCAAGAATCTCTTGGAAAGGTTCCTTGTCTTAATTATTCAATTTTATTTATCTTTAGGTCAACAATGGTAAGAATCATTTGTCTGGCCTCTCCTTTTGTCACTTCTAATGGACTCTTTGAACTATGACACTCTAGAATCCAACCACCCAATTTTGAATGCCTAAGGTGGCCCTCTTTGCCCTTATTTATAGGGGAGTGTGGGTAATTCAGCGTTAGCATTTGTCCAATTTAATAGACTCATTTTTATCCATTAGGGAATTTTCCAACTATTGTCAATCAGAAAGGCCTCTCCTTTTGTCACTTCTAGTATAAGGCTTGGACTCTAGTGTAACTGGGAATTTCTAAACCAAGGTACTGAATCTTTCTTAATTCGTCCCCAGTAGAGTCACCAAAAATCTATTGGTTGACAGATTGGTCCTTGAAATGATTAATATAAAATAACTCTATAATGCCCAAAGAAGGACTAATCAATCAACAATAGTTTGAGAGAACACCATTGTATTGGTGAACAAGAGTTTTATAGTGTATCTCATTAGTTTACAATCAAACCTTAAGGCAGCCCTATTGCAAGATCTTTTTCTCATTTGCATTGAGATCTCTAGGGTTTCCCTTCAATGAGATAATTGGAAAGTGGGCTTTTCTCTATGTTCTAAACCTTATGAAAGCACCCCCCCTTTTTTTGTTGTTTCACTATCATTATTGATTTGAATGAGTGAAAATTTTGTGTTGTAGATGACAATGCATTACCTCAAGAATCTCTTGGAAAGGTTCCTTGTCTTAGTTATTCAATTTTCTTTATATTTAGGTCAACAATGGCAAGAACAAATAGTCTTAGAGAAATAATGATATAGGAGTATCTCATGTTCAAAAGGAACCTTCCATCAACCAAAAATAATCTCTTTATAAGTTGCTTGAAAGGTCCTAATAATAGTAGTCTCACTAAAAAAGATTATTCTTAATATATAAGCTAGGATTATTCTAGTCACCATTTTAAAACATTAGAAGCTTTAGATGAGGTATTATTGTGCAAAAATAAAAATTGATTGAAGAGATTCCAATTCATATCAAAATTCATAATTATTTAATTCCACACTGAGGCAACATGATTTCTAAAAAATTAGTGTTGGTCAACCAAATGTCAAGGTTCTTATCAAAGAAAATTTACTTAGATTATGCAATAAACATATAAGCTTAACACAAACATTTCAATATATGGGTATGTGCAGGATCATCATGGAAAAAGCAGGCCCTTAAGTGGCAAAAAATTCAAAAAAATTAGAGTTAGGAAACTAGACATAAAAATTTGAATAAGTTATCTATATTATTTCAAAAATATGTAAGAATAGAATCTGCATAAAATTGAATGTAGTCTTTAAACTACTAGGTTTTTTTTTATTTTTTTAAATCTATTTGGTGAAAATTTGAAATTTCAATGTAGTAGTACTTAAATTCGGGAAAATAAGAAGTAGGTGTCTATCGACCACCCTAACCACAATAAAATGATAATATTTTTTATAATATTTTAGATATAAGTAGAGGACTCATGTCCCAATGTGATGCATATTTTTTGTAATTTTTTCCAAGTAAATAATTAATTATGATTTTTTTATTAAACTTTTAAAAAATATAAAACTTGTATGTCGACCACCTTAACTTGGTCAAAACTTCATGAAAAATTCTTTTTTTTTAATCCTATAGTATGTGAAGCATAGAATGTGACATATTTTTGGATTTAAAAATGTGATACCATTTGAAAACTATAGATGTTTTCAATCACCTAGATCAAGACTTTAGTCATAATTCAAATAGAAAATGAATAATAATTATTTATTAAATTCAAAGTAAAACATAATTTATATTGGAAATTTGAGAATATCCTTTAAAAACCCTTTTTGTTTCATCAATTTTGGGTATAAAAAAAGTCGCCAGCCACATGGGCCATCATATCACTTACATATTGCCACTTTTTAGCCCATCATGATCCTACACATGCCCATATTTTCAAAATAATTGATCATATGGAGGTTTATCATTAGAACTGCATTTTATTTATCTCAAATGAGGTTATCTATATATTTCATGCGTATAGAGAAATATGCCACCTTGGTAGTTGGTGCACTTCCACCTAATTTCTTTTGTTTACTATATAAACATCATTCATAATAAATGGAAGTCAATTAGTAATGAAGAATCAAATTTAGAGATTACCAATTTGCAAGCTTTAACTAAAATAACTTAGTAGTAGAATAACTAGAGTATTGTATCACATATTAGTTTAGAAGATTAAAATTTGTGTATTGATTATGCTAGTAATTTTTTAAGGCCAAGGTCTAATACTATAAGCCCTTGTGATAGACTGTGATCTAATTTGTGACTATGAATCAGCAAAAGTGCATTTTCTATTTTATTGTCTTTTCAAGTTGTGGGTGTTTATGTGATTTTCTATATGGTTGGATAATACATAATTAAAACCTCTAGCCATGATGTCATTAGATGGTACCAAAGGATGGTTTTAAATCCTAAAAAAGTATATTGTGTGAGAAAATAAGCTGATGAAAGACATATTTTAAATTATATATTAGCTAGAAGGTATTAAGGAGGTTCTACTTGTAAATAGATCATCAAATTTGAGGTTTTTTTTGTATTAAAGATCGAGAAAAAAACTATTTACATTTATGTATTATGCATTATCTATACTTGAACACATTTTCTACTAACTACAACATGCAACATTGATGTCACTCTTAATTCTTCTACAACTTGCTACCTATATCGTAGCCTTAGTATTAACATTTACATTGTTTTCTCACCATATATAGGATATACAAAAAAACCACAAAATAGTATTTAAAACACTAATATTATTCAGCTTCGCTTTCCTCAAATTCATCCCACTTTGGCCTTCTAGGAGGGGGGTAGCCAACAAAAAGGTCTTCATTGGAATGAATTGCTTCACTGCCAAGTCTTGAAGGTTCATTAATATAGAGTCTTGTGTTATGTTTCTCCTTTCTTCCTTTGCCTTCTATCTCTTGCTTGTAGCTTTTCAAGAGTTATTCCATCCCTTTCAACAGTGGAATGCTTGTGTCTTTGGAAATCACCTAAGTGTGCACATAATTTATTTCCCTTGTGTTCATTAGGACAATACCATCTTCTAGGAACCTTAGAAACTTCTGCTTGGAAATCTCCATCTTTATGGTTACTTGCATAATAATTTTATGAAATATGAGATTTTTTTATAAAACTCAGTCGAAGCATCCTTTTAGCCTCCTACAGTATTTACTCATTCCTTTTAATCCATATTTTCTATAAAAAATAATTAGTAAGAATCAACCAAAACAAATTGCATTCCTTATTTAGTCCATCTACTTTACCTGAAACATAGAAAAATGGGGTAGGGTTCAAACACATAAGGTTTTATACTAAATTTGGAATGTTTCACCAAACTTACTATAAATAGAAAGGGAAAAATGGGGTGAATGAACCTACCTATTCTTCTATTTCATTCATGGAATGAGATCCTTCGAGTTAAAATCCACTTTCAACCCTTAGGTCAGTGAATTCTTTGAGGAATCTTGCAATTTCCTTTATGTGCGTGTGGACTAAACATCACTTTTGGGAGACACACTAAAAATAGTAAATCAACTCAAAACTGAACTGTAAGACCAAATAAAATTATATTAAACATAGAGCTAATAGATACAATTTATTTCAAGTAAATCAGATGAGTGGACACTTAAAACTGATCTCAAAAATAGTTGCAAAGTGTCCAATTCTGGTGCAAAGCATCCTGAGATAACTTTTGACAAAAATGATTGAACAGGGGTTTTGGGAGAAAGATTTAAAATACCAAATGCATTCATTCATGACATGTAATGATTGGATCTGATAGATTAAACATAATACTAACAGAAACAATTCATTTCATGTAGATTGAATAAAGGGAAAATCTTGTGCACCTGTTACAAAAAGTTGTTTCTAGAAGTTGCCTGGGGACTCATTTTCCCATTGGTGAATGGGTCCTTTTAGGGCTTTTCAAAATTGTTTTCTTGGTCCTCTGCTCTTGTGTTTGTACTTCCAGATTCTTCAGGTTTCATAGTCGAGCAGTCGAAAATAAATATGGGATCTGAGTTTCCATGAGATGACAACAAAGGTGACAACAAATGCAACTTTGCAATTTTGCAACTTTGAGATCTTTAGCTTTTCTTCAACTTGCAAATCTACAACACACAAAGAGAGCAGAAAAATGTTTGTTTTTGGTGAATGGGGGTTTGCCTTGGTCAAACCTCGTTTTGGTAATTAAACCTTGAAATGAAATGAAATAGCATGACAGAGGGAATGAACAATGAACAATACAATGTTACAATTCAACAAACCCTTGAATAAACCTCAAAATTTTGATGTTGATCTTGCATGAAATGTCTTCAATGGATGTGGATCTTGATACTTGAATCTTCCTTTGAATATTTGACTTGGATGCTTGGATTATATCTTGAAGCCTACATCACAATGTTAGCTCCAAAAACATGCATGAATGAACATAGCTTTGACATGATACTTGAGATCTTGAATGCTACAACAAATGATGAACAAATATGCTCTTGAATGCTCTTCACAAAAAGCTTGACTCTTGTGAAAGTTCTCTCAATTGTGCTCTTGAAATCTAATAAAATTGCTAGGTGAAACATAGTGAAATAACCTTGTATTTATAAACATTTATCCTTAATTTCTCAAAATTTGAATTTAGGATCATAAAAATACCTCCAAAAACAAATTCAAAAATGGGTTCAAGGTCTTAGGGAGGACCCATTCGCCCATGGATGAATAGGTCCTAGGCCCTAATTCCTGGAACACACATTGCTCAATGTGAAGTGATATGTATTGGCATTAATTGATGTTGGGTTTCCCTTTTGGAAAATGTAATTTTAATGGGCTTGTAAATAAATTAAAGGGAAAATTATGGAAATATTAAGCTCAATTAATTAAAGGAGCCCTAAATAAGTGTGAAAATTTAAATAAATACATTTTACAACACTAGATTAAGGCACAATTAAGTTCATTTTAATTAAGAGGGCCCAAATAAGTGTGAAAGAGATACATTTTACAACACTAAATTAAGGAATTATTAAGTTCATTTTAATTAGGAGGGCCCAAACAAGTGATAAAATATAAAGGGATACATTTTTCTACACTACATTTAGCCCCCGCTTTAGTGAGAGGGGGGCTTTACGTCAAACTCACACTAAAGTAGAAAAATATGCATGAAGAGGGGTCCAAGTGCACCAATTTTGATGAGATGGGATAACAAAGATCAAGGAAGTGGCTAAGGCCCTAGGATCAAGATCCTATGTCAAACCAGCATAAGCACAAAGGGACACAAACAAGATGTATGATATACAGCAACACGTCTAGATACACAAACATACAATTTCAAAGACTAAAAGAAAGAGAAAAACAAAAATATAAAAGGGTGGATCAAGCCTCAACTATTTGTCCAACTCGATGTGGATCATGCCTCGGCAGTTTGTCCACAAATATTCACAAGCAGAACTCTAGTTGTCCACTATGAAAACAACAATGCATGCTCACACGGGCTAATGGAACCTTAGGTTGTCCACTAGATGAGCCCCCAAAGAGTAGCTAAGTGAGAAGTTGTACCAACTCTACAGGCCCTCGCCATACTAACCATACCAAAGCTATATCTCTAATAACTATGATAAGGCACCACAAAATTATGAACTTCAAGCTTCATAAGGTTAATAAGCTTTCTATGCTAAGAACTCATGAACAAAATGTATGTAGGATAAGACATGTTCAAAGGTTCTTTGCTTAGTTCATGTAAGGTCTCCTCTTAGGGAACATTGTGCTTAACATCTCCAAGAGAGGACAAGTCAAGGATAAAAGATTCACAACCTAGGGAATACAATCCATAGCATTGCCACTAAGAGGAATATCATATGCTCAGAAAGGTCATGCTCTTAAAGTAAATAAAACCTAATGTCACCAAGAAGAAGACGCATCACATGAATTTAGACTTGACCACACTTCAAATAAAATAATTCGCACTTCCTAGGAGGTATATGATATCATCACTAAGAAGGCTAAGAACTCATGAACAAAATGTATGTAGGATAAGACATGTTCAAAGGTTCTTTGCTTAGTTCATGTAAGGTCTCCTCTTAGGGAACATTGTGCTTAACATCTCCAAGAGAGGACAAGTCAAGGATAAAAGATTCACAACCTAGGGAATACAATCCATAGCATTACCACTAAGAGGAATATCATATGCTCAGAAAGGTCATGCTCTTAAAGTAAATAAAACCTAATGTCACCAAGAAGAAGACGCATCACATGAATTTAGACTTGACCACACTTCAAATAAAATAATTCGCACTTCCTAGGAGGTATATGATATCATCACTAAGAAGGGAACATGTAGACAATGAACAAGGGACCATATGCCCCCCACTTAAAATGTCAACATACTTGCTATGTTGGTATTTTAAGTAGAAAGAGATGAATATGCGATCCTTGAAAAGAATGCACACCCCCCAATCATAGAGACAAAGGCAACCACCACTAACTATCAAGTTGCTGCCAAGAGAGATATGGTTTCACCAAAAAATGGACCACTATGAATGACAATGAGCAACAAGATAGGATGCAATATCAATATCAAATACAAGAAATAGGTGCATCAACACAAGGAAGAGCTCACCACAATCCTTTTCCACTATAACCAATTTGTTTCAAAAGCTCATAACCTCTTCCATAAATATTTTCCATTCCTTTTGGATTTAGTCGTTGTTCATAATCAACTTTATCAAATTTTGTTGTGTAATTTTTTTCTTCTTCTAAAGTGGTTGAAGTGGATGCTTTTGAAGGTTCTTATGAATTTTGTGTTGACATTATCACCATTTATCTTCCCTTTTCATACTTTTTTGTTATGATTTTATATTCTCCTATGAATGTGGGTGTTAAATCTAAGGAACCCTAATCATCCTCCAATAACATTGTGACTTCTTCAATATGCTTTTCTTTTTCTTTCTCTTGCATGGGTTCCACTTGTGTAGTTGGTATCAATGTTTTCGAAGGATTTTCCTTGTCTTTCTCAATGTGCAATTTTTTTGGTTCAAGGTCATCTTTTATTGTATACACTTTTTTTGTAAACCTACTTCATTTTATGATGAAGAGTAGAAGGCACCCCATTCATTGCGTGAATCCAAGGTCTACCCAAGAGAATATTATATGAAATATTATCACGCATGACTTGAATAGGACTTTGCAATGTGGCCTTTCCAACTGTAATAGGTAATGTGATCACACCAAGCAATTGTTTTCCTGCACTATCAAACCCACAAATGGATAAAGAGTTAGGCTGAATTTGAATTTGTGTCACCAGAAAATGTATAGTTGACATTATTACGCTCACTTGAGTCTCTCTCATGGACTTTGGCTTATTTTTCCTAGATTTAATGTTGTAATGTGGTCAACACATTCACATTAGGTCTTAGACCCTTGAGAATCATTAAGACTTCTAGGTTGTCTTGTAAAAGTGTTGTGAAGTGTTGTAACCCACTTTCACACTTCTCTAAGACCCTTTCATTATAATTCACTTAAATAACCCCTTTTTATCACTTACCAAGTCTTATTTCAAAGTGTTTTATAAAGAGTTGTAACAAACTCTCACATTTTTCTAGACTTGTCATCACTAATTCAACCCTTGCTCATGTTTAAATGACCCCTTAATACACTTTTCGGCCATACTTAAGTGTATTTTTGAGAATATTCTCGTTAAACAACATTAAATACACTTTAATTTTTGACTCCCAGTAAAATTGCCCTGGTGGGACCAAGTCACCACCTGGGGCAACTTAGTCCCACTAGGCACAAAAATCAAAATAATTTCAATTTTCTAGTGGGATTTTATTATCTTACCCTTGAGGTTAGCCTGTGATGTGTTATTTTTAGGAAATAATGGAAAATCAAGTATAAATAAAGGGTTTTTCCTCTCATTTTAACCTCCTATTCATTCAAGCAGTCAAGCACTCTAAGCATCATCAAGTCATCCATTGGAGAACTTCATTACATATCTTCAGATTTATACATCAAGGGTTTGGTGTGTTTGTGACATTGCATCATGTTTATTCATCATTCTCTTCTTATTTAATTTCATTATCTAGGGTTTGATTACCAAAGTGGGGTTTGACCAAGGCAAACCCCTATACTCTAACCCTTACCCCTTTTTCCCCTCTTTGCATGTGAGTTTGTAGGCCTTGTGTGCATATTTTCCAAAGAGTTTGGTGTTAAAAAGTGGTCAACAATCTATCAAAGTTAACAAAGCCCTAATTGAAGCTTGGAGATCCATTTCAATCCATTTTTGGCAGAGTCTGGACCGGACATCTGTCAAAAAAGAAAGTGCATACTAAAAGCTACAGAGATCTACCCCAAATTTTTTGAGAGTCCCAAGCGGACTAAGTCGCCATCTATGGAGAATTAGTCCCACTGTTAGGCCTGAAATTTGATTTTTACATTTTTGAGTACCCATTTGGTAGATTCCTGTTTCGACATATTTTCCCTAAAACTGGACTATCGCACAGCTTGGCATAAGTGTCCCAGTCAGCATTTCCAATCAACTCTGTAGGATTCCAGAGCCTCTTTGCATCATATTTCATATTCCAGGCACACCTCTCTAGTATTGTTTAATTCTATCATTGTTTACTTGCATTCTTAGGTATTTTTTGCATGCATCACTGTGTTTTCCAGCATTTTGCATTTCTTAGGTTTATCATTAATAATCATATTTCTTTTATCATTACATTGCATTTAGGACATCATAATTAGGCATATTGTATCCATCCATATATTAATCTTGAGTGTAGACATTATCATTTTGGGCCCATTTCTCTCCTTTTAGGTGAAAAACCCTAGAAGTGCTAGAGAACCCTTGGACACCCAAAATCAATGTCCACAGGATTTTTTCTGCTCCAATCTTATAAAAAAGGTTTATGCTACACATGTTAAGGGCTGAGTGATTTTCAATAGGGGTTCTCTTTATCCCCTTCCTATTAATAATAGCTATTATCATGAAAGCTTCATTTTGTTTTTGTACTTCCAAAGGAGGTAGCTCACTTTGGTGGAAAAAAATGTTTGCATTCATTCCTTGAATTAGGGTTATTATGTCATTCGGGTTTGAACTAGGGGGAAACACAACTTGTTACAAGGTAGTTTGAAGCATGCTATGATAATTAGGTGAGGCTTGAATAAGGTCCCATAAAGAAATTTTGGCAAGAGTATTCTTAAGTTTTTCAACAAGATCTTCTCCTTTCCACTATGTAAAGACAAATGAGGAGCACTAGGCAAGATAGGTAGAGGTAATGGTAATTAAGTAGGAATGGTTTGTGGTTGCCTATTTTTCCTTGTATTATATGTGTGAGTAGCGGTATTGTAACTCGCTTGTTGTGAAACATTGTTACTATCAATTTTCCTTGTAAAGTTCAAGATATCTCTTGGAGTTAATGGTTTCTTTTTAGGTGGCTCTACGATAAGCACAGGTTTGGTTTAAACTTGAGGTTGATGTGAGGATGGGTAAATGATAAGGACTATCTTAGGAAATTGCTTCAAGGGATATCTAATGTTCATAACCTCAAAAGAGTTATTCTTATTTTTAAGATAGATCTTAGTGAAGGGGAGTCTAATGTCACTTCATCATCTTCATCTAATAAAGCCACATTACTATTTTTTGAAAGACATGCATCAATTCTATCATTCTCTTGCACCATGATATCTACCCTAGTAGGATATTTTTTAGGAGAGGATCAAACAAGATGTTGATCACATTCCATGGTTAGATTTTGTAAAGTAACTTCATCACAAATAGGGGAGAAATCAAGAGAAGAATGATTTTCTCGCTTATAAATTTGATAGGATCCTTTTGTTCAATAAGATGTTCCCAAGTGGGGTAAGCATTAGGAGAGGAAGAAATAATATTATCATGACTCTCAATAAGTGTATCTTCTAACACCAAACTATCTTCTTCACAAATAGGAGAGATATTCGGAGAACAAATGTGATTGTCATGTTTGTCCATGATTTCATCTTCTTTCTCTAAAGCATCCTTACAAGCAAAAGATGAATGGAGACTAGGTAAAGTGATGTCAAGAAATGTATCAATGATCTCATTCTCTTGTGCCACTTAGATATCTTCCCAAGTAGGAGAGTTTTTAGAAGAGGAGATTACAAGATTTTCATTGTAAGACCCCATCCATTGTGGCCTTGTTGATCCTATTAGTCATCAATGGTAAATGTATCCTATATTTTATGATTGTCCTAAAGCATATACTTCATGACTGTCACCTTTTCTTGTGTTTATGGATTTTCCACAGTCTTTAAGACTGCCCTTTTCCCTACATCATTTCTATCTAACTTGCTGGATACTATGCAAGTGAAATACACTAGGGTTTCAATGCATTATACCTACAACATCAAACAGTACATCCTCTTGATGCTCTATTCATGACTATCACATCTTTGTGAATATCCCTTTGAATGGTGCACTTAATGTTCAAATACCCTTTGAGCTCTTCCTTTATGTTTTCATTGTATTCTAACCCCCACACAACCACTTGGTTCACTGAGACAAGGCCGTGAAACCAAGTTGTCAAAGCACTGTGCCTTCTACAGGAAACTAGAAGTACTCATACTTATGCCTACAAAGTAATAAAACTTTGTCTCCTTATTCATATGGTGATGGAAGCCCCTCATAGTTGTTTGCTTAATGCACATGATCATGCATAGAGTTATCAATATTCCCATGAAACCCTAGGGGTTTAAACTTCACTAATTCTTCATGCATAGACACAAGCTACCCCATGTGTACCATGATCTAGAACCTGAAATCACACACTTAACTCTGCATCACAGTCATGTGCTCTAAAACCATGAAAAATATTATTAATGTGAGTGCTTTGGATCTTGCTTAGTCTACCTTTGATAATGCATCATTTGGTATGCCCTTGGAATTGACCTCCTTATGAGCTTGATGACTTATTAATGCATGATTAACCTCTATAAGGTTTATCCTACTTGATTCTATCATAGTAGGGTCCTTGAAACAACCTCCACACCTTCATGATGGACTTCCCTTCATACTTTTCCATTACTTTTCTTGTGACAATCCACCACATTTATGTATTTGCATACTCATTTGAATGTCATTATCTACACATACCTTTGTTATTTATGCATTGTTGCTTGATCCCTAGTAGAGTGTCATAGACTTCCATTCACTATTATTTCATGAATTACATATATCTTTAATGGACCTATCAAGGAGGATTTCCATTATGTCCTTTCATTATGATTTCTTTGTCCTCCTTTTTCATTATAAGGGTTATCCTCTAAAGCTTGGGACTATCATGATCATAGAGTCTACTCATTAACTAATGACTACCCCTATGATCACCATGATCTTTTCTTCCACTTCAAAGCATTTTTCTCTCTTTGAAAGTTCTTTACTCTCCATCCTTCATACTTTTCCAACTTTTAGGACAGCTGGTTCAAACATCTGAGACTTCCCATCATAACTTGGTCTTCTTTAAGTCTATCTTTTGTTTGTGATTTTCAAGCATTGAAGTTACTGCCACTTTATTGATTGGTTGTCCCACTAATCTACCACTACCATATTGCTTTTTTGCATCTAGGACTACAAGATTGTTATGCTCATCCTATGTTTTCCTCATCTTTATGCTTTAAGAAATCCCTTGAATAAGATTAATGATTGTCTCCTTTGGTAGTTTCTTTTTGAAGAGAACATTTCCATTCAATATATAGTTGATTGCCCCTTTAAAAATAATTGCTCTCTTCTATTTATACATTGATTTCTCTTTTCATGACTTATGTTTGTTCCTGAGTGATTGTCCTTTCTTCATTATGCTTTTTGTTCAACATCCTTTCTAGGTTCTCTACTAAAAGGAGTTGACTAAGAATATCAATCAATTTGGGTATATGCTCTAGAGTGTCTTTGCAAAGAAAGGGAAGTCTACGGGTTGCCTACATTCTAATCTCTGCCATGAAGTTGGCCATGCATTACATGTATAGATCTAAAGTATTTCTAAGTAAAAGGAGGTTGAGAAAGCAACTTAGAGAGTTGACAAATCTTCTAACCATGCTTGTGTACATAGAATAGCCAAACATTTACAAAAACCCTAAACATTTAGTCATGCAAAACTAAACTATTGCTCATATCCATCTTGATAAGACTGCCCTGATTTCATTTAATAAACTGAAACAAAAGGGAAATAGGATTAGGGGTTCCACCTTTTGGGAGTTGGAATTGGGCCTATTTCTCACTTTAGTTCATTAGGAAACCTAGATCCCTCAACCAAGTGACTCGATTGAGGGATGGTTAGGGGATTTCTAGTGTAATTGGGTGGGAGTTCACTATTAAATGAAGCTTCAAAGGAGAAATGCAAACACTTATGCACAAACCCTAGAAACTTGAGAGCATGAAATCATATTGACAAATAAAATGAAACAAAAAAGTACCTGGAGGAATGGAGAGGCCAAAATAAGGTTTGTAAACCCTAGAAATTTCTATTTCATATTACACCGGGACTTATTAGCTAGGCTAGGCAATTTAGTCCCATTTTAGGGTTTTTGGTGTAGAATCTAGAATATTTTGATGATTGAAAAGGATCTATAGAAATATGGTAAAAAGGAGTCTACTAGGACTAATGTGCTAGGTTGGGCATATGAGTCTTGTTATTAGGGTTTGACGGATACTGTTGTAGCCTCTAGTGATCTTCTGTAGCTTCACTCATGTCTGATCTTCAAGTCTTAAAGTTTGAATTTTATTTTGTAGGTGATTTTCCATGAAGATGACAACTTCTTGACAACTTTGACAACTTTTTCAATTTTTCCTTCAAAGGATCTTCAAGCTCCAATTCACCTAGATCTGTAAACACACATCACGAGAGAAAAAAAAAATTGTTAGGGAATGGTGATTTGCCTTGGTCAAACCTCGTTTTGGTAATTAAACCTTGAAGTAAAATAGAAAAGCGTGAAGGAATGATGAATGAACAAATTATGCAATGTTGCAACTCACCAAACCCTTGAAATGAAGGTTGCACACTTGTGTCAAATGGGTTAAATGGATGTGGATCTTGACTCTTGATTGAATGCTTGAAACTTTGTCTTGAATAGTTGCTTGAATCATGAAACCTACATCACAAATGTTAGCTCACAAGTTCACACATGATGCATGAACACTTTGACATGATGCTTGAATCTTGAATGTAGCTCCAAATGCTTGATGATTTTCTCTTGAATTATCTTAATCTCATAAACTTGCCTTAGGAATGCTCTCTTGAAAATATTAGATCAACCATAATCAAAATGACCTTGTATTTATACTTGTTTATGCTTAATTTCTTGAAATTACAACACTACAAGTTGACAATCAGAAATTGAATCTAGGGATAGTAAAATCATGTGAAGAATTTAAATTAAAATAGGTCCTCGGTTAAAGCAGGACTCATACGCCAGGTTGGACTTATGAGTCCCAAAGGCTTAAACCTGAGACATAAATTTCAAGAAGTGTTATGTTCAATGTGACATTTGAAATTAGGGCCCAAGACCTAGGGAGGACCCATATGCCTAGATGGGTGTATGGGTCCCAGATCCCTAGATCTAGAACACATAGCCAAAAAACATTAAATTATGGTTTTCCATTTATTATATGTTAGGATTATCCTTACAAAAATTTATTTAACTAGGCTTTTGGATGCAAAATAGGACCAATTAAGGCATAAATAAGCCAAATTTTAATAGGAAGGATCCAAACAACTGTGAAAATGTAAAGGGATACATTTTTCTACACTACAATTTTTTTCCCTCAACAAAAGACCTTAAGAAAAAGAAGACATTTAAATCAAAAATCTAAATAAGATTTAAATAACTACCTAAGACCTATGAAAATATGGATTACAATACTGAAAAGGGGATTAGTGAAAATAAGATTACCAAACATGAAAATAATGAAGAAATCAGTGAATCAAATCAGATTTTGGTAGCCCTAAACCCTATATATTTATAGGTATACTTTTTCTTACTATGAATATATTGAAGTAGCAATAGTACGAAGATTGGTTCTTGTTCATCTCATTTGAAAAAAAATCCGTTGTTTCGTAAAAATTTCTAGCAAACTCTACTCATTTTCTCTCATTAGCATTGTTGGAAACACAACACAATTTGCACAAAATATTTAGGTAAGTCACTTGCCATGGTTTCAGTGAATTAATATTTTTGGAAATTCTAAAATAATTCTATTATTATCTGCTCATGTCAAGATATTTTTTGTAGATCTACTTTCCATTTATTGTGAATAGATTGAAGTAGCATATGTAAGGTGGTTAGTTTTGGTTTGTCTCATCTTATAAAAAATTATGCTTTGGTAGAGTTTTTGTAATATTTTTCTTGCAAACTCTGCCCATTTTTCTCTTCAACATTGTTGAAAGCACAATCTTGAGGTGAGTGCCTTGCTACGATTTAATGAGGATGTCAAGTACATGATAAGGATTAACAACCCGAGTCAAAAGTTGAGGAATAGTGCCTACAATTTAAAGTAATTATTTGGTATTGGTATGTTGTTTTTAATTTAAAAAAGTTATAATTCACAGTTTCAAGTATTTTTATATAATATTTATAATTAGGATTTGTATTGGTAAGAGATGTAATGGATTTGTTAATAGAGAATATGTATTAAGTCAATTGACAATGATTTGGTATTTTGAGAGGAATAATTTTTTTCATTGAGTAAAATAATTTGATGATTAAATAATATTTTGAGAAAACACCTTTTTTGATGTAGAATAACATTTTTAAACTTAAAAATTTACAAAAAAGATTTATTAATTAATTACGCTAATCAACCAAAAGTAAAACAATTAAAGTTTAATCTCTCTAAACTAATTACACTCTTAAAACATCATAATACATTGAATCAATGTCTATAAATTTTACATTTTCATTTTGATTGACAAGCAAATAGTAATTAGGAATATGATGAAATTGTAAGGTAATGCCCAGACATAATTAGAGAGGGACTTTCTTTTCAAAATATTTTTCTCTTAAAACCAAGTTAGTAAAGTTTTCCTTAAAATGTGCTATTTTCCTAGCTACCATATTGTTTTAATTCACTTCACTATCTCATGATGTTGAAGAAATGGGCTCCTTCAAAACCATATTTAGAGTAATAAAATCTCAATTACATAAACTATTTAACCAATTCCTATCAATTCTCTATGCAATCACATCCAACATGATGTCTAATTTATGGATCATAGCAGTTTGAATTCAGCCAAAATTCATCTTCCATGTGTTAACTAAACATTGAAATCTTAAATCCAATATTCACCCTTCTCCTTTCAAACTAAGTTCTAACACTTAGCACATCAATCTCAAATTATCGTTACTCTCTTTAAGTCATTTGCATATAGTCAACTTCTATAATTGAAGTGATAAGTTGCAGATAGATAGATGGCAATATACTAGTTACTCAAAAAGGCCTTGAACTAGTGAGCAGATGTTCTTGCATGTCTGGTCAGGTTATTATTGTGGTCAACGTAATAAAAGCCCATCTTGCTCTGGTATCCTTCTCTCCATTCAAAATTATCCAGAAACGTCCACCCGTAATAACCCGCAATGCCTAGTTTAACCCTAAATAGGTTGGTTTCAAGTATCACAACAAATGAGACATCAACTGTAAACTTAGGCACAAGAAAAATCGACAAAGAAATAAAACCAATAGGAGGCACAAAAAATCCATCATGAGTATGGATTGTGGTCTTTGAATCTTCATACTTGTCCTTATGTATATTGTTGATAAAGAGGGTTTCCTCCATAATAACATTAACTCAACTAGAAGGGTCAACCATAAGAGCGGATACAATGTTCCCATTGACTTGAGTCAGAATGTAAAATGGAGAAGGTTCCCTATTCAAAGGCAAGTCATGTGGTGTGAAACTAATCTCTGGAATTTTTCCACATGAGTTGGAGGAGGAACATAAGTGAATGAGACCATATCAGTGTACTTAGAGGGTATAATATTAGCAAATGAAGAAATGGACATAATCAGATTAGCAGAATGAGAAGGGAAAGGATCTATGTATATTTGTACTTAGCTATCAGGCTTAGCTATAGATTTATTGGAGTTTTGTTTTCTACTAATGAGTTATATCTGGTACTGTTGGGGCCTAAAATTTTCATAAAAATTCTAAGTATTTTATCAATTAAAATCCAAAATTCCCACTCTTATTTTCATAATAAATTACATTATCTCCATTCACAAATTCATTTTTATTCTTTATCGCGATACCGTTATCACATTAGCCACCCCTCATAACACCCATACCATACCTCTCTACCACAGTTCATCCCCAAGCAGCTTGCAGTAGGATGGTGAGAGGAGCCACTACCATATACCGCACCCTACACACTATACCGCTATACCTCGGGGGGTCAAGACATAGCCCGCAGTAGAGCGGTACATTGAAGAAAGGTATTAAAGACACACCACAGTACTGCAGGGGAGTAGAAAATGACATGAGGTAGTGTGGTAACTAAGTTGTTGGGTCATTTAAAACACACCAATCACATCAGTCAACATCAAAACATAAAATTGAGCTCGACACAAGGATTTGAATTGTGTGAATTTATGAGCCAGGAGTAAATCTATCTTGGTGTTGAAATACACGAAACAAGTTGAGATTTTTCACTCAACAATTGAAACCAAGTTGCTGACGAGCTCAAATTGCGGGAGTAAAGGGAATTCTTCAAAGCAATTTCTATCCTCGGCTACACATAAATTCAAATGGCCAAGTAACCTCACAATTAATAAGTGGCAAGAAAAATACTTGGGCTCTGAAGAAGATTTATTATGTACATCACAGAGAGGAAATATCTTGAACAGGTCTTCGATGACCACAGGCTTTTACTTGGAGATTAACGGATTGACACACATGTTTGTGATTACGTTAGTTTCTTATGTTATATTTAGTCTCAAATCTTGTTTTGTTATCAAAAGTCGTGTCTTTTGGTCTAAAGCTTGTTGCCTCTCGTATATATAAGAGAGACCAGGACCAAAAGAAGGATATAGGAGAAGATAGTAGTAGAATAGGGATAATTAATGGATAGTAGAAAAGTTCCATAATGTTTAAATATTCTAAAAGACTATATTGCAAGTCATATTTTGAAGAAGTCAAAGAAAGATCTCTAATTTTATGGCATTATCTTGGTATCAATTTTTTGTTGAAGTTATTCAATTATCTGGTTGTCTCCATTTTAGTGCTTCTTTATTATTTAAATTGGTATATCAAGTATATATTCAATTTATCAATGCACATTTGTTGTATTTGTGTGATATGATTAATTGGTTTCCCCAAAGGAATTAAAATCCTTCTAGTCAATCACAGTAATCTGTAAGTATTATTTGGATCAGTAAGAAGAACCATATAATTAAGATTGTAAATCTATCTCCAATTTGGTGTTATTTGTGTTCTTGCATAATTTATTCAATTGGTTCTTTCAAGTAAAGATTATTTAAATCCTTTTGATAAATTATAAGTAACCTGGTTTTGTCTATTGGATAAGTAAGTAGAGTTTTTCAATCACTTGCCTACACATTTATACAAGTTATAAACCAAGATTAGTGTGCCAAACAATTAGAGTTACTACCGAATACAAGCCACTTATCTTATACTTTCATTTGACTCCATTTACCCAACAAGGCACTCGTCTTATCCATTTCATCATTTAGTTTTATCAAATTTATTTTCAAAACCTCACATTTGTTAACTAAACATATTCATAAACTTCATCTTGATATTGCTTATACAATTTATACCAAATTAGGTTTACATCTCTCCACTCTCAATTGCCATTGTGGATAGATTTTTCACGTAGGAAACAAATAGTCTAAGTCTACTCCATTTGCATAGGTACACCCACCTAGGTTTGGCAAAGCCTAAAGAGAAGAAGGTTCAGGTACATCATTTGGCCTTGTTCATTAACCTAAAACATACCAAGAGCTTGGCAACCTCTTGTGGTTTTTCAACCAACATTTATGAGAACTAACAAGTACTACTATCTATGTGGTCTTGGATGATGCATCTAAGATGCACATAACTTTTAGTATCAGGACCAAGGAACCGATGGTATTGACAAATCTTTTATGGATCATACCAGTTAGGATAAAGTTCAAAAAGAGATCTTCTCTCTAGGAGAGAAATTAAACCATTTTTTAATATCTTTTGAAGAACATTAGCGTAGGACTTAAGATAATTTTGTAAAGATTCTATTTCGTCCCATAGAGTTATTTTCAGTAGGAACATCCAAACCACTTTCTCTACTGCTTTATTTCTTTTAGGCTCTCCAAAAACAAACATGATTGCTTGATTATTAGGATGGGAGGACAAGGAGGGACCCTCGTACTACATCGCCATTTTTTGGTATTCTCTCAATGTAGCACACAAATGGGCAAAGGAAGGGCATTTTATCAAGAGAACTTTTCTCTTAATTCTGACAACAATTTTTTGACAAACACACACTTAACATGTGAATCTAGTAGGGTGTAAGAGATTTGAGAAAATAAGGATTGGTATCGAGCAATGAAATCAATTACTTTTTCATGAATTCTCTTCTTACAATGGATGAGATCAGCAAAGTGATCTTCAATCCGATGTTTGCTTGAAACTGTTGTAAGAACTAATTAACCAGTTGGTCGAAGGAAAATATGGAGTTGCCAAGAAGTGAGCAAAACTGCTCCAACGTGGCATCCTTGAGGTATCGTGAGAATAGGTTTACTAACAAAGCATCCTGACAGAAGAAATCAGTACATATTGCGCTAAATGATGAGACATTGGTCTACAAGTCACCCCTGCCATTGTACTTAACAAAATTTGGGATTTCTATCCCTTGAGAGATGTGAACATTTAGAATAGTGAGGAGTAAGGGACTACTATGATAGTATGGTTGCAATGTAGATTGAGAGGCAAATCTAGTTAGGTTGGCCAATTGTTATTGCATCGATCTCATGTTTTGTAAAAAAGCATTCAAGATAGGATTAGTTGACAAAGTCGAACTAGTCAAGGTGGCGGAAGCTTAGGTTCTGAATACAAGGATTTTTCTATCCCAAAAGCACACAATTCACTCTAACTCTAGGACCATCTAAAGGCATAGTATTGATATTATTGGTAGTGGTGAAAGAAGGCACAAAAGGACCAGTGTCTACCATATGTACAGACACTTTCCGTATGAACATACAACTATATACCAATGATTTTCGATTGGATATCCTGAGGGTTACATTTAATTAATAATGAGCTCATCAATTATTTAATATTGTTTAGAAGAAACTAAATACTCCAACATCTACGAAATGTTATTTTTAAGTCATGTCTTACATAATAGGTATATATTTCTTTGCTTGGGTAGCATGCTAAATGTGACCCATGTTTATCACAGCTTGTTTTATTATTATTAATGATATTTAGGAAATCTCTGAATTCAGTCATAACATTTTTTTTATATATATTATGGGTCAATCGTAAGGTTTTTGAATGAACTTAATTGTCAAGTGAATTCGGTTTTCTGCAATTTTGAATTTATATATTTTAGTTATGTACTACCAATAATAATTTTTTCCTATATTTTTGTATCTGAGGGTTGAAACATTGGAGGCCCGTTGCTTGTTTCTAATTATAGTGCGCTGACAAACGCTACAGAGAGCACATGGAAAAGTGGTATTTAAAGGTGTAATTATTTTTTGTACCAACTGTGATGATATCATTCTATCACACCCATCTCAGCCAAAATTACCTTTTTCTCCAAAAGAAATTTGAGTGGAGTGACGGAGATAGCGAAGACAGATTTCCCTCAAATCTCCATAGATTTTTACTTTGACGGATCATACAAATTGGAAGATTTAAGTTTACATGCAAAACATTTCATTTCGATTTTTAGATAGAGTAAATCTTAATTGGTATATTGTGAAATTGGTTGGAAGTTTAGGTTCATCCACCAAATGAACATTGTACCATGAAAAGATTTGTGGTAATAAAGGATTGAAGAAATTATCAATGATAATTTTTTAATGTAAATTTAAAAGGATGTTTAAGAACATTGGAATAGGTGTGGAAAAAGGTATTTAGGGTTCGAGATAAATAGATGAAGGTGGTTCTTGTCAATGGGGAGACACTAAAACTAAGACAAGTGGACAAGTTTGGTTTTCACAATGGCTTTCCATAACAGTCCAGATATCTTCATTATAAAAAACATGAGTAGATATGAAAAGTAGTCATTTCTCTTCAATTCTTGAACCATAGGAATGTGAGGAGATGGTGATTATACTATATATTAAGAGCATAGTTACAACAAGGAGTGTTTATAAATCATTTTCGATATTTCTACAATTACTGATTTGAATGAATGAAAATTTTGTACATTGTAGATGGCAATGCATTAACTCGATGATTTCTTGGAAATATTCCTTGTATTAATATTTCAACTTATATTTTTCTTTAGTTTAGGTCAATAATGGTAAGAACAAACAGTCTTAGAGAACTAATGATGTAGGAGTATTTAATGTTCAATAGGAACCTTCCATCAATCAAAATATTTTCTTTTTGGATTGCTTGAAAGTTCTTAATCATTGTACTCTCACTACAAAAGATTATTCTTAATAAATAAGCTTGGATTGTTCTAGTCACCATTTAGAACATTAGAAGCTTTAGATGAGGTATTATTGTGCAAAAATACAAATTGATTGTAGAGATTCTAATTCATATCAAAATTCATAATTATTTAATTACATATTGAGGTAACATGATTTCTCAAAAATTGGTGTTGGTCAACAAGATGTCAAGGTTTTTATCAAAGAAAATCTACTTGGATTATGTACTAAACACATAAGCTTCACACCAAAATTTCAACATATTTCCAATATAATTGATCTGATGGAGGTTTATCATTAGAATTACATTAATTTTCATGGTAAATATCTTACCACATATTTTATTTATCTCAAACGAGGCTATATATATATTCCATGCATATAGAGAATTATGTTACCTTGGTAGCTGGTGCATTTTGTTGGAACCATCATGCATCTCAACCTATCACCATTGGAGATTGTGTTGTAAAGAATACTATCCCTATAATGGGGTGCTCTTGATGTCAAATCTAACCAATATTTTTGACTAATACACATCAGCTTAAGTTATAGTTGCCTCCTTTGTATAAAATTCTCATTGCCACTTCACACAAGAATCATTGTTTTGACACGAGTGGGGGGACAGGTTGTCCTTAATCACATCATGTCAAGCAAGATATAAATCAACTTAAGTTATAGTTGCCTGATTTGTATAAAATTCTCATTGCCACTTCACACAAGAATCAATGTTTTGACATAAGTGGGGGGACAGGTTGTCCTTAATCACATCATGTCAAGCAAGATATTAATAATTTTTATATCTTTTAAAAAGATAAATATATAAAAATTAAAGAGTTATAGAGAATTATACAATGATTTCTAAATAATAATAATTGTTCATAAAGTTTTTTTAAAACAATTACAGACCCACTATTTTTAAGAAAAAAAAAAAGAGACAAGAAAAATAAATTAGAAAGATCAAACCAGATTATTATGAAATAGCTAAAGAAATTATGAAGTCTGATCAAAAGATACGTACTCTCAGTCTCACTAGCCAAACAATCCGCAGCAATGTTTCATTATTTTATAATGCGGTGAAATGACAGTGATATTATAATAAGATAATGGTACTGCAGATAGATAGATGGCAATATACTAGTTACTCAAAAAGTCCTTCAACCACTGAGCAGATGCTCTTGCATGTCTGGTCAAGTTGTTATTGCGATCAACGTAATAAAAGCCCATCTTGCCCTCATATCCTCCGCTCCATTCAAAATCATCCATAAACGTCCACCCGTAATAACCCAGCACGTTACATCCATCCCTGTTCGATCACATTAAAAAATAAGTATCAATATTTTAGAGAGTAGAAGCAAATCCCCATGCAGAAAGACAAACTGCTGCGAACAAAACGGGCTTAAATAAAAATGTACCATGCTTAATAAGCTCGTCAATAAGATTGTTGTAATAAGCTATTCCCTTTTTATTCACCTTCCCTCTTCCATCTGCCCAAAAAAATGGGTGATCATTATCAACGACTAAAGATAAAAACAAATAAAAACATCAAAGAACACAGAAATTTCTGTGAACCTACTCGGGAATATGCGAGTCCAGGCTATTGAAAATCTATACGAATCAACTCCCAAATCGGCCAAAAGTTTCAAATCGTCCTGAGAAGTTTATTACATCAATTACTACTCAAGTCTGTCCTATTGCCTATCCTTTGATCTAACCGACCATTTAAGAAGTAAACAAAGCAATAGTACAACATTTTCAGTGTCCTTTGGTATTTCTCATGCCATAATGTAGCAGACATGGCATTGCAAACCTTATAACGGTGGTATTGATCATTAGCAAAATCGCCATTGCTAGTGTCAACAATTTTTCCTGTGAAAGCATAAACAGGCAAGGAAAAAAATTAAAATAATAATACTAACTGCTACTAACTAAGGTTATTGTTAATGTAAATAACATGGTATTCTCCTCATCCTCAAATAAAACCTGGAATATGCGCAAAAGTATCCCAGATGCTTTGACCCTTTCCATCCTCTCGAGCTGCTCCTCCATACTATATGCAAAAACATTCATTGTTTTAATCCTTTCCCTAATGAGAGTTATGAAAAATAAGAAACCAGAATAACTAGTTTTCTAGGCAGTTGATCTCAAAAAAATAATATAAATTATAAGCCAAACAAACTATTCTTTACTGCAATAGAAATAAGCCATTATTAGTAATTAAGAAAATACAATGAATAAAGAGCAGATCCAAGTCCAAAAACAAAGTCTGATGGGAAGGCCTTTCTTCCAAATTTGGAGGGGAGAAGACCCAGTCTCTGCCAGGGCTAACTTCGTGCAATTGTAGAATTCAAACCGTACAATGAATTGAAAAAAAAAATTATGGGTTTTTTCGCTCATGAGTTAAGTGCTTATAACTAAGGTTTCAGCTTTTGGGCAATTCAATCGAGTGCAGGTGCGTTGGATATGCGCATGGAGGTCAAAAAATCACCTTTTAGAGGGCTGTCTCAGTAGCCGCTCGCTATAATTTCAATCAATTATAACTATTTTAGCATTTAAAATCCACTTAAATCATTCACTTTAGCACTTAATGAGCGGCTATTGGTGTTTTTGTAATTAATTATTCAATAAAATAAATTTTTTTAATAAATCAAAGTGAATTTTTTTTTTGGGGATTAAGTGAACATAGAAGTGGCGGTAATTCAATGGAGGCGGTAACTGAGTCTTCTCCCCTATATCTTGTGACTAGGGAAAGTGCCCCTAGATAACAAAACACAACCACTCATAAACTAAAGCTCTTCATTTTTTATGAGTGATATTTTGATTCAGCTCAAGACCTATTTATACTATTTTTGCCATGCAAAATCTGTTTCCCTCCAATGTCTATCCTCAATTCTGGATGCATTTTTACTAGGATACTTAAGAAGTAAATTGTATTAACATCCTTATTGCATTTAATAAATTATCTGACATTTTCAATTATGAGTTCTCAGGGGGTATAATGATAAGATTTTGTCTCGTGTAGCAAATCGTACACAACACGGATATGAGCGAGCTGAATTGGTCGATCGATGGTTGTGCGTATTCCAAAATGACTTGACCGTTCATTTTTATACGCAGCCGAAATTTATTTTTAATGCAGTTTTATCTGCCGTCAGTCTGAAACCTGTAGAGCAGTCTGCGTAAAAGCTACCTCTGATAGGTAGCATGTGGATTGCACGGCATTCACGAGATCGGAATGCAACTTGCATTTTACAGCAAGTTGTATTTAATATGAAATGGCCACCGTACCAATGTTTGTACGGCGAATGCGGATGGCGCGGCGTTTACAGACTGCAACGCACGTCTAGAGGCACGTGGGAAAAAAATTAATATACACAGTTTATTATAATGTTTTTAGATTTAAGCATATAGTTATTTTTTAATTAATTAATTAAGTAGTTAAATGCAATAATAATAGTTATTTTAAAATCAATCAGTGTTAGTATTTATTTTTATAAATATATTATTATAATTAGTTATTGTTAATATAATTTTAAAATAAATATAAAATCATTTTTAAAGTAAGAAACAAAATAATAATTTAAATATATTTATATAAAAAATTAGTGACTTTGTTAGAAAATATTAAAATATTGTTTTAATTTATTTATTTTATTTTTTAATAAAAACATTATTTTTATTTAGTTGAGAATTATTAAAAAATATATTACTTTATTTACATCATTTATTTACTTAAAATTATTTTATAGATGTTATACTTGTTAAACAAATATTCTATTTATTATTTTTAAGTGAATAAAAAAAATATTGAGTGAAAAATGTAAATAAAAAAATTATTCTTAATAGGTGTAGGGAAAATGAAAATAACTCAGAGCAATGGTAGACATCCCTATTGTATTTAAATAATGTTTAATTACTTAGAATTATTTTATAGATATTTTACTTGTCAAAGAGCTATCTTATTTATTACTTGTTAAGTGAATAAAAAAAATATTGACTTAAAAATGTAAATTAAAAAATTATTCTTGAATAAGTTTAGGGAAAATCAAAATAACTTTTAGATAAATAAATAATAAATAACTCTTAAATAGATTTAAACTATAATACTAATAAGTTGAAATTATTACAACATTACATGGATAAAATAAATTCCTCTACAAAACATATTTGTACATGATATGAGCATCTCTTTTGTAATGATATTTTATATTAAACAATTATTATCATATTAATTAATTAAGAATAAATCCATATTATTTCCACACCATATCCCTAAAAATGGATGCATAGTTGATTTGAAGCTATCACTTCTCCTTTGAGACTTATGTTGCACAGACAACATCATTTGTTGAATGACCTACCAACTGACTTTATGTCTTACACAAATTTATGAAAGAAAAAAAAGCAAACCAAAATTTATTCTAATTGAACTTCCAAACCTCTTCGGCATACCTATTGCACACCAAGGTGTGATTGCTAGTTTAGTTATGTATCACCAATAAATATGTTTTCCTATATTTTTTACACTGAAGGTGTTCCCTATGTGGAAAAAGACGACCTGTATGATAAATCAAGGGTCCATGTTGATGGATACAATATGCAAGATGACGAAAAGAATCGTGGCCATCCATTTTTTCCCGTTATTTTTATGTTTTTCGTTTGTTGCCTTTTCACCCAAACAACGACAAACATCATGGAAGGCTTATCACCATAATGGAATCTCTGTGGTGTGCTCAAATAGTACGTGGATGAAATGTTTGGTTAGTACAGAAGCTTTTTGAAGTGATTTGACATTGACTTGGATGCATGTTAAATAGGCTTTCTCAGTCAAAGTCTTGAATTTACTTGCACAAGAGTATCTTTCACATGATCTAGGGGAGAGGGCCCAGTAGTCGTGCACCCTAACTTCGCACTTCTAATTATCCTACGTCGAAATTTCAAATCACTCCCATTTTTTTATAGCAGCTTACTTGATAAGTTCTCTGCTTATAACTAAGTTTTCAGGGCCACATCATCAAATATGATGCCAAATCAACATGTTTTTTGTCAAGGTGTCCAAAAGCCCCAAAAAATAGTGAGACCAATACTCATACATTACATCATGGGTAGTTGAGCGCTGATGTGGTATCACATGATTGGTTGTTTTTTAAATCAAAAGCATACATTTTGTTTAATTATTGGTAGTCAAATCACAACTATTGGACATTATATAAACAATGTTGAGTATTATAATCACAATTGATTGCACGACTATTATACCTTGCACAACTATTAGACTCTGCACGACTATTTGAGATATAGACTCTCAATCTTCTTGGAGTCCTGAATTTGCTTGCACAAGAGTATCTTTCGCGTGATCTATTTGAGATCTAGACTCTTGATATTCTCTTTCTACGGAAGAATTAATGCAGGTGAGGACGCTTTTTATATAGTATATTTTCTCCACTCGTCTTTTCATCTCTGCTTGTGTGTACGAAAGAGAAAGAAAATGATGAGTATGTCCGGCGACGATCAAATTTAGAGGAGGTTGAGGGAAAGTGTGGGATTGGGCACCATGGCTGGAAGGAGCACGTTACTTGGAGAAATCCAAGGGCATCTCTTTACCATATAAATAATTATAAGTTTAACTTACACTAAAAGTTCAATTGTCAAAGAAAAATAACACTATAAAAGATTTATTAAAAGAGAGAGAGATTTCTAGGGAATCTTTAGACACTAATCTAGTGTATAATTAATTAAAGACAGATGTGTATTAAAAAAACCCACAAAAATCAATAGAACTTGTTACATCAGAAGATCAGTACTCGCAGACATTGCAAAATGCCATCCAATCTTGTTTTTGTGTTGTTAATTTTGATGTAATATGCAAGTGAACGGATCAACAATAACCATTACCAGAGTTACCATGTTTATAAACTTCCACAAAAAGCGGTAAATATGGATGCTTGACTGATAACTTATCCTAACGTTTTATTGAAATCTCACAGTCGGACCTTAACAAAATCAAGGGTCAATAAGTGTTTAAAATTCTAATGAAGAATCAAGTGAATTAAAAATCTTACTACATGAACCAAAGAGAGGCGAATCAATGTGCATGAAAATGCTTTTGCTAAAAATTGATGGTGTGGATTGAGATGAACTATTATAGAGGAGATTTTTTTTAGATGAATATATATGTGTGTTAAGTTATAATAATTATATAGTATTATAACTAGTAATTGCATCTTGGTGTGCAATGGGTACGCCGAAGATGTGTGGAAGGTCATTTGAAGATAGTTTTGGTCTATTTTTTGAAAATAATGTTGTTTGTGCAACATTGGTCTCAATGGAGAAGTGATAGTTTGAAATCAATTGTGCATCCACTTGCAGACATCCAAACATGACTAAAACAAAACCTTTGAACCAAGAAAATAATCAAGCTCCATTACTAATAGGCTCATGTTATGTTTGTAATAGGGAGAGAGAGGGATAGAAAGTGAGAGATGTTATGCTATATTATATTTGGTAGGATTGATCTTTATTTGACCTCTAAATAATTTTGATGGATTATATCATTTACTTGTGATAGTTTAGCAAATGATAATTTCTGCTTTAGATATGTTCCCCTTCATAATATAATAATATAACATATAAAAATAAAAAATACATAAGTCATATATTTTTCCTATCTATAAAATAAATTATATTTATCTATATACCATTAATTTCCCTTGATTAAGTATATCAATTGTTTTAATTTATTTAAAATACTAATTATTTGTATATATTCATAAATTTTCTCCTCCCAAAATTATAAGATAATATATATTTAGTTTTTTACAATCTTATAAATTATTTTTAATAATAAAAATAAATATATTTATTGTAAATTTAAAGGTATTTTTTATAAAATTTAATATTACTTATTTATTTAAAATTTGATTTAAATGAAATTATATTTTAAATTTAAAAGTTAGTGATTAACATGTTAATACAAATAATTATATATTTTAATTAAATATTAAGAATTTATAAATTTATTGTAAATTTAAATATCTAAATAAAATACAAAAGATTACATGACAAGTCTTCTTAAAAAATGAATGCAAAAGGAGCAGAGCAATCCGGGAATGCGAAAGGTGCGAAAGATACATCGCAGGTATGGGACAAAATCGAAGCTTGGCGAAATGAGGATTCTGCAGAGGTTGGTAGGCTGTTGTTGGATGTTCTGTCTGAGCTTGAAGATGCCATGTTGAGCATAAACGGCATTGGATGTCAATCGGGAATGTCAATTTACAGTTCGCAGAGGAAATTCCTATGTTAACGATACCTGATGAATTTTTGAACTCAAAAGTAGAAAAGCTTAGGAAAAATGCAGTTATTGCCAAATTCATTGGTATATGGCCATCGCTAAGCAAAATTAATGACTAGATTGCGCGCAAGTGGCTAGGGGTTAAGCCAGAGGTCAGCTTCCTGGCATTAGGGTTTGTGCAGATTGTCTTCCAGTCAGAATTTGAAAGGGATAACATTTTGAATGGAGGGCCATGGTTCGTGGGCAACACCGACTTATTTATTAGGGCTTGGGAGCCAGGCTTCGACCCTCATAAGGAATTGGTTTTGAAGGCTCCAATTTGGGTTAGGATGTATAAATTACCTCAGGAGTTATGGACGGAAGAAATCTTTAAGCTAATTGGGGATGCCTTAGGTGAGTTTGTTCACTATCCGGGGGCTTCTCAACCAGGAAGCTAGGCCACCTATGCTAGAATTTGCATCAAAATAGATCTGGGAAAACCTATTTGCCATGCAATTAGGCTCTCTTAAGCTATCAGAATTTGGCTCCAGGAGTTAGAATATGAATGCCTCCCCATTCGGTGTTTCAAATGCAGGAAAGTTGGCCATATTGCCAGAAATTGTGGTTCGGCCAAGGAACACTTCCCTGTCCAGAGGGCTGCGGTCTCTGCAGAGAATGGTCGATCTTCCTCGGGGGCGATCCCGAATGGCTTTTCTCCTGCCAGTCTGGGGGTTGGGTTGGATGGGATGGAGCCTGTTCTGCCTAGCTCTGGTGCACCTACAGTTATAGAATTCAATAACTCGATGGCCGGTATGATGGCTAATAAAGTTCCCAACACTGATCTGTCTGATAGTGAGGGTGGGGCCTTCACATATTGCGGTGATGGCTGCAATGTTGTCCTGCAAGAAAATAATAAGGTGGTTGCGAATAACATTGAGGAAGGTCTAAAATGCAAAGGCTTCAAGGGTAGCCGACATGCTAAGGTGACCTCTAACGATGAGGGGGGCTCTGTGGATAGGGAAAACGATTGGAATATAGTTACAAGGAGCGGAAAGAAAGGAAAAACCAATGTGATCACGGACGCTGGTGGTCCCTCTCTGAGGGGCAGGAAGTCAGAAGTGAATAAGGCTAAGCAAACAGCCATGCTAGAGGTGGGGAAAGGAACGCAAGACACCTTGAACAAATTTGTTAAGGTGGGAGGCGAGCACCTCCTTACTTTGCCCAAGAAATGAAGTTGGTCGGTTGGAATGTGAGAGGCTTGAATGGCCTGGAGAAGCGTCGTCTGGTTAGGCAGTTGATTGAGAGCGAGGCCCCAGATATTTGTTTATTACAAGAAACCAAGCTGGAGAAGGAAGTTATGTTGAACCTTTTTAACAGACTTTGGAAAAGTGGAGAAGGTTGTGCAGTTGGTGCAAGGGGCATGGCTGGTGGTCTAGCGATTATATGGAATAAGTTCAGGTACTCTGGTGAAGAAATCAATTCAGACTCACATTCACTATCAATTGATCTTAGGCATTTGCAGGGCAATGAAAGGTTTGTGATCACCAATGTTTATGGTCCCAACATTGAGTGTGAGAGGTGCTCTTGCTAGGATCATTTGATAACATTCAGGTCTGCATTCTCCTCTAGGAATTGGATTGTTGGTGGCGATTTTAATTCCATCCTAGCTCCAAAAGATAAGGTGGGTGGAAGGATGTGTAGCAGTTTGGGTTCTGATGGGTTTAGGCAGCTTTGTGAGGAGCTTTCCCTGGTTGAGATACAGCCGAAAGATGGATGGTTCACATGGTCCAATAATAGAGTTGGTGAGGATAACATTTTATGTAGACTGGATAGATTCCTTGTCAATTCTGACTAGCTCCTGGATTCAATTCAATTTTGGTCAGAGGTCTGTGACTTTGGTGGTTCAGACCATTGGCCAGTTCGCTTGAACTACTCCCTGTGCTGTAAATCGAAAGGTATACCCTTCAAGATGGAGGCATTTTTGTTTGAGCATCTAGATTTTTTTGAGGCCTTGGAAGGTTGGTGGTGTAAGGTGATAAAAGGGAATCGTAGGTTTGTGGTTTATAGGTTTGTGGTTTACCAAAAACTCCAAGAAGTTCGTTGCCAAGTAAAGGCTTGGAACAAGAAGGTGGTGGGTGACCTGTTTGCCTCCAAGGTAAAAATTGAAGGGGACTTGGCTGTTATTGAAAGGGAGTTGGCGACATCTGGCGTGTCCCTCTCATTAAGAGATAGAGAAAAAGATAAGCTAGAAGAACTCAATCGTTTGCTACGCATGGAAGAAATCTTTTGGTTGCAGAAGTCCAGGATCAAGTGGTTGAAGGAAGGCGATAATAACACAAAAAAATTCCATCTTTCTAAAAATATAAGAAAAAATCAGAATAAGATTTTAAAGATCCTTTTACCCGGTGGCTCTCTGGTGGAAGACACATGGAAGTTATCAGGGAGGAAGGGAGGAATTTTTTCTTTAATCTTCTTGGGATGGTTGGGGAAAACAATTTGGTCGCTCAAAATGTTTGCCTGAGTAACATCCCTCAACTTGTTGATGGAGGAGAGAATATTAAGCTTATGGCTCCCTTCACTAAAGATGAGATTAAATCTATCGTTTTCTCTTTAGGAGCAATGAAAGCGCCGGGCCCTGACGGGTTTCAGGCGGGTTTTTTTCAAAAGTATTGGGATTTAGTAGGTGATGATGTTTGGTTGGCTGCTGAAGAATGTAGGAACAGAAAGCGGATGGTGTATTCTTGGAACAAGACATACATTTCTCTTGTCCCTAAAGTCAAGAGTCCTAATTTCTTTGATGAATTCAGACTAATTGCTCTGTGTAATTGTTGTATAAGATAGTTTCTAAGGCAATGGCAACAAGATTAAAAGCTTTTTTAGCTGGGATCATTTCTGAGGAGCAATGTGGTTTTTTGAAAGGTAGGAAAATCCTTGACGGGGTGGTCCTAGCTCATGAGACCATCCATTTGATAAAAGAAAGGAAGAAAGATGGTATGATCGTTAAACTGGATATGAAAAAGGCCTTTGACAGAGTTTCTTGGGGTTTCTTAATTGCGGTCATGGAAAAAATGGGCTTTGGTCGAGATTGGTGTGATTGGATTTTCAGCTGCATTTCTTTTGTGCAATATGTTGTTTTGATCAATGGGAAGGCTACTGACTTTTTCCAAGCTAGGCGGGGTCTCCATTAGGGAGATCCTCTTTCTCCCTTCCTCTTCTTATTGGTGGCGGAAGCTCTCAGCTATGCTTTAAAACAAGTTGTTTCCGGAGGTAGTATTAAAGGTCTTCAAGTCTCAAGTAACATTGCCAATCTCACTCATCTTCAATTTGTAGATGACACCTTACTTCTCGAAGAGGCTACTGTTCACGAGGCTCGGGGTATCAAAAAAATTCTCTATACTTACGAGTTGGCTGCGGGTCAAAAGGTGAATGCTAACAAATCTCGCATCTTCTTTCTTAAGGATCCTTGCCCTCATTCCTTTGAGATTCAAGGAATTTTTGGATTCGATGTGGACTTCCTTCCTAGTAGTTACTTAGGCATGCCCCTAGTGGATAAGAGGACCTCTGATTCAGAATGGAAAAAGGTTGTGGACAAGATTCAAAGCAAACTGGCTTCTTGGAAGGGCAAGTGGCAGTCCTTGGCTGGTAGAATCACTTTAATCAAGGCATCTTTGGCAGCAATTCCCACGTATACCATGTCAGCCTTTCAAATTCCTAGCAAAGTCACCAAGGCTTTGGAGAAAACTCAAAGGATTTTCTTATGGCAAGGTACGGAGGAGTCCTTTAAATATAGTTTAGTCAAATGGGAAGATGTATGCAAGCCGAAGAACATGGGTGGATTGGGTTTTTGAAACATAAGGAATATGAATAAGGCCCTTGGGTCTAAGCTTGGCTGGAGAATATATGAGGAAAGTGACAGAATGTGGAGCATGGTATTACAATCCAAATACCTTCATAATTAGGTCAGTTTCCTTTTTTATGATAGTGTTGTCCTTCCTAAAGGCTCTAATATTTGGAATTTTGTGTGAAGTTGTCTCAACGTTCTCTCGTCTGATCTGGTTTGGAAGGTGGGAAAAGGGGATAAGGTGCGGTTCTGGAGGGACCCGTGGCTTGAAGATCAACCTTTGAGAGAGAATGTTGCTTTTATGTCTTTAGCCTCCTTTTTGGAACCCAGTTATGGTATGCTAGTTAGGGATTATAAGGAGTATAGAAACAATTGTTGGGCTTGGAAGACTCTGCAAGGCTTAAATAATGAATTGGGCTTGGCATGGAAAAATGTATTGGTGAAACTGAATTTGATCCCTTTTTCGGAGGAAGAGGATAGACACATGTGGCGGTATAGCGATGATGGCAAGGCTTCTGTTAAAGCGGTTTACGAGAGATACTTTTGTTTGGGTCATAAAGTAAACCATATGGTTCTATCCAAGGTTTGGTATAAGTTGGGTTTTCCTAAGGCATGTGCCTTTCTCTAGATTTCTTGGAAAGGCAAAGCCTTGACTTGGGATCAGCTGATTAAACTGGGGAAGATTGGTCCTTCTCGATGCGTTCTTTGTGGAAAAGCGAGCGAAGACGACAACCATATCTTCCTTTATTGTGAGTATACTCAAGTGATGTGGGGCAGATTTCTCAATCATTGGAATCTTGTTTGGGCTATGCCTCAGAATATTGATATGCTTCTGGCTGGATGGATTTTCAAGGTTGAAATCCCCGGTCTCAGATTCATCTGGGAAGTGTTTCTGGCTATATTGGTGTGGAATGTTTGGCTTGAACGGAATAGAAGAATATTCTTAGATCAAGCGAGAGGGGTGGACTGGTTATGGGACCAGGTTGAATGCTCTCTGAATGAGTTCGGAGAGGTAAGGAAGAATAAGTTCTGGCAGGTTAGTGCAGTTGAGGTGTGGCTTACCAATGCATGGCCCAAGTTTTGCTGGCTGGGATGTTCAACTACCCCTAGGAAGAAGCTTTCCAAGGATCAACATGTCAGATGGTTCCCTCTGGATCCTGGCTGGATTAAATTAAATTTTGATGGTGCTGCTAGGGGTAACCCTGGGAAAGCAGGCGATGGTGGTATTTTCAGGGATAAAAATGGATAGCCTTTGGGGTACTACTCAATGGACTTTGGTAAAGACTCCAATAACTTTTCTGAGGCTAGGGCTCTATGGTTTGGCCTTCTTATTGCCAAGGAGAAAGGTTGGAATCATCTATGGGTGGAAGGTGATTCAAAGGTTATAATCAGCCTTCTTGATAAGGATTCTTCTAGTTGCTGGCAGTTGAATCAGATTATAGTGGAAGTTAGAAGTTTGGTTCATTGGTTTAGTAAGTTTAAGGCATCTCATATACTGAGAGGGGGAAATCGTGTTGCTGATTGGGCTGCCAATGAAGGTGTGAACTTTGGATTCGGTATGGCTTCTGGGGCAGCTAGGTTAAAGGATTCTTATCCTCCTGAATTAATTAGTCTGTTACAAATTGACATCATTGCTCATCCCCCTGACTTGGGTCCTACTCATTAATTCACCTTGGTTCTGTGTGTCTTTCGGTCTATGCATTTTGGATTCTTCTTTGTTGTTGGCTTGTATCTTATGCTGCTTTGTTTGCTGGTGGCGATTGATTGTCTTGCGGGCAGCGCTTTTAGTTTCCTATAGTATCCAAACCATTGATTCTCTTTGATGGGATTTTCCCTGCAATTTACGGGTCCCTGGTCCCTTACCGGGGTTTTATTATAAAAAAAAAAAAAAGATTACATGACCAAATTTCATTTCTCTCAAATTCATAGTTTTAAAAAAAACATATTTATATTCCCTAATTTAGGGGTAAAGAAAATATGTAGTAATAAAATAACTCTATACTAACATAAAGTAAAGATATGGGAGGTTTCAAATATGTATCAAATCAAATAATTTCATGTTAAAATATAGATGCCAATTTTTGAAGATATATAATAAATAAAATAACTTTTCATGAATAAAAAAATTTGAATTTTTTTAATCTTAAATAAATCCATTTTAAAATGCAATACTTCTTTAAAAAAAATATAAACACTTCTAACATATTTTAAATAAATAAATTTAAGATATTTAGTTAATAGTTGTCAATAATATTATCTTGTAAAGATTTTACAAAAAACAATTCTTGTTAAAATAAAGATACCAATTTTTTAAGATATCTAATAAATAAAATAACTCTTCATGAATAAAAAATAATTCTTTTTTTAATCTTAAATAAATCCATTTAGAAATGTAATACTTCCTTAAAAAATTAATATAAACACTTCTAACATATTTTAAATAAATATATTTAAGATATCTAGTTAATAGTTATCATCAATAATAATATCTTGTAAAGACTCTCCAAAATCACATGACATAGAAAGTGACTTGACGATATTATTGTATTGTGAGTGTGTTAAGCTTAAAGCATAAATTTGATGATTGACTTTAAAATGGTTGTTATTTTTAATAGAGCGCAATGGTTGTTTTCTTATTTTAAAAAATATTTTTGTCATAAAAAATTCAAAACTTTGAATTTATTCTTTATACATTTGGAGCAACACTTAATTAAAAAACAATTAAGTATTTGTTCAAACTTAAAGTATATATGTGTGTGATGGTTTAATTTGTATATTCATGTCATTTTCTATTTAGTTTTATGATTATTTTAAGTGAATGATTCGATATATTTATATGTCTATCAATGACATACTTTTTGTGTAATGGTGGGTTCATTCCTTTGACCTTCACATATCCCTATATACACACATTTGCATACATTTATTTGTATTTAAGTATTTCTACACATCCCTTTATATAGATCAAATTATTAGATCCTCCATGATTCGACATTCATTCCTTATAGAAACTTTACCATTTCATCATCTTAAGGCATGTTTAGGGCACAAGATTAATCACACATCTACAAATATAACCCTAAATTTTAAAAATTCAAATTAAATAATTGACTTATTTTCACATTCCACCAATTGATTAAATCTATATTCATGTGATTATTTTTTATGTATTCATGTATTTAAAGACATTCATTTACATTGATTATTTATAACATGAATTTGCTTCATTGTTTTAAAAATTAAATCGCCATTAAAGAAACACATACCATTTTCTCTTTTTCAAATAATTTATCTATAAGATAACCTTATTTTTCTCTCACAAAGTTTATATCTGAACCATAAAAATTATGAATAAAACATAATTGTATCAAGTAAGAACAATCTGTCAGACATTACAAATAAATTCAATATGCTTGAGTCATTAATTAATCAATTTGGTTCGTATTAGGAAGTTCAGAGGTTACATACCAATTGCATATTGGATCTCTCAGTCCATTGGCAGTCATTGTTGAGTAGAATGAAGAAATAATGAAGTGGAAAATATAATTGATTGTTAAACTTAAAAAAATATCTTCTTGATGAAAAAAGCTTCAATAAATATTTTACATATCTAGTAATGAAACTGGTTTTATGGGGTTTTGACAGCTAAGTTGTGTTTTGGCATGGCAGTTAACTCTTTAAGGCGAGAATCCAATTATTAAGAAATTAACAGCAAAATATTTTTACAAAACTTCACAACTAGAAAATGAAGACAAAAAGTAGGTAAGTGTTAAATTACTGTGATCCTTACAATCAATACAGGACGATTTTGGTAGTACATGACGTGGGTTTCCTTAGTTGTTGTGGGTAAACATTTATTGTCTTTGGAAACTCGTTAATTTATTGAATTGGGCTAAGAAAATTAGAGTTGGATTGTACTTAGAAAATACATTTGTGTGTAGTGAACTGAAGGAATTTTCTTGGATAAGATGAAGGAATTTTCTTGGATAAGATGTAGAGTGAAAATGAGTTGTATAACATTACCGTATATGTTGGGATGTGAAGTCCTGGAAAAATTTTTGTTATTGTCTCACTTGTAACAGTTCCAATGCAAACAAAATCAATTCCAAAATCAATTCCAATGTAAACAAAATTTTGGTGATGCCCTGTTATGCAAGCTTATAAATATGTTGGAACAAACTTAGCATACGGTTGCAAAGTCCACTATATTGGACTGCTTGTAATACAAAAATGTGTTAGTGTTGTGGTTAATAAAAAATTTCTCCTCTTTCCCGTGGACATAGGCATATTGCCGAACCACGTAAATTTCTTGTTTTCTCTCTCTATTTAGTTTTTGCATTGATTAGATTTGTTTTGTTGTTAATCTAAAAAAAATTGTGAATCCTGCAATGTTATAACAAATGGTATCAGAGCCTAATAGGGAGGCGGTAGAGAAGGGTGCATTGGAGGAGATTTGGTAACCGCCATAATAGACCTCCTTTCAATTTGCACCTACTAAGCTAGGAGACATTCTAGTATATCTCCCTTCAATAGTGGATTCTACAATGGTGTCTAAGAAGAACAAAGTCGTTGGAGGAGGTTTCTTGGGTGTTATCAGAGCATTGGATTTGTTGAAGTTTGTTGAGTCTATGATATGGAGGAGGAAAGGCCATGATAGATGTCATTGGAGGTGTTGATTACTGGATTTACCAAAGAAGCACGAAGTCTACACCGAGGCGACTAGAACTTCATTGCTGCATAGCTGGATATGTGGGGTATAAGAGCAAGGATCTATAGATCTATTGTGTATTGCAGATCTAAAATAAAATTGTAAGTATTTGATTGCAAGTTACATTATAATTTTAATTTGGTTTGTTTATTGAAATTTGAGTAAGAAAATTAGTACAAAAGGTTGTACGAAATGGAGACAGACAAATGGAGAATTGAAAAAATTCTCAGGCCAAAACTTCAGAATGTGGAAATTGTAACTCAAAGATCTCCTCATTCAGAAGGACCTTTCAATTACATTGGAAGGAAAAACTAAAAATCCAACCAGCATGACAGATGAAGATTGGGATAAACTAGAGCAGAAGGTTGTGGTTTTACAATCTTTCTTTCATTATCCAATAATGTTATGTTCAATGTATCAACACAAACGACAGCAAAAGGACTTTGGGATCGTCTATCAAAGTTGTATGAGAGACCTACTGCATCAAACAAGGTACTTTTAATGAAGAAATTATTTAATTTAAAAATGCTTGAGAAGGTGGTTCTGTCACAAATCATCTAAATGATTTTAATACTTTGGTTAGTCAGTTGTCTTCAGTAAACATTATAGTAGAGGATGAGATAAAACCTATCTTGTTATTATGTTCATTGCCTAATCAATAGCTGGGAAGGAGTTGTTATGGTTGTTAGTAACTCGGCATCTAGCTCGATGGGCGTGCTAAAATTCAATGATGTTGTAGGAGTTCTTCTCAGTGAGGATATGAGAAGAAAAAATCAAAGTAATTCATCAGGTGTTGCTTTAGTAGCTGGCAGCAGAGGGAGAACACAACAAGGAGGCAAGGATCTAACCAAAGGAAAAGATCAAATTCTACTAAGAGATCCCAATCTAGAGGTAGAAAAGGCATTTGTTGGCATTGCGGTAAGAAGGGCCACATGAAGAAAAATTGTTGACCTTCCAGAACAAGAAGGCTGAAAAATAATCTAAAGATAATGAGGTAAATACAACTTCTGAAGAAGAAGGTGATGCTCTTATTTTATCTTCAAGTGATGCTACTGCAGATGTTTGGATACTTGGCTCGAGAGCATTGTTTCATGCAACATCTTTAGGAGTTGTTTTAGAAATTACCAAGCATGTAATTTTGGTAAGGTTTATCTTGACGATGGTGAACCTTACAGTATCACTGGAAAAGGAGATGTTTTATTGAAGATGAAGAACGGTAATAGTTTGTTGCTGAAAGATGTGAGACATGTTCCTCAACTCAAAAGAAACTTGATTCCAACTGGGCAATTAGATGCTCTTGGATAAAATTTTACATTTGGAGCAAGAGCATGGAAGGTAACAAAAGGAGCATTGGTCATAACGAGAGGAAGAAAATCTAGTACATTGTATGTACTAGAGGGTCAGATTCAAGTGGGAGCTACAGTGGCAGTAGCAAATAGCGCAATAGAGCTTTGGCATAAAAGGCTCGGACACATGAGCCAAAAGGGACTTGAGATTTTGAAGAACCAACTTCTAGGTTTGAAAGAAGTGGATATGGAGTTATGTGAGCATTGCATCTACGACAAGAAAAAGAGGACAAGATTCTCTAAAAAGGAACACAAGATGAAGACACGACCATTGGAGCTAGTGCATTTGGATGTCTTCGGCCCCACAGAAGTAGCATCTATTGGAGGATCCATTTATTTTGTTACTTTTTTAGATGATTGCACTAGGAAGGTTTGGGTTTATATGATGAAAAAGAAGTTTGAATTTTTTGGTATATTTAAAACCTTCAAATAACTTGTTGAAAACCAAATTGGTTATAAGAATAAAAAATTTAAAACTGATAATGGAGGTGAATATTGTTTGAAAGAATTTGATCAATACTGTGCAGAGAATGGTATTCAAAGAATCAAGATTGTTCCTCTTACACCACAAGAGAACGATGTTGCAAAAAGATTAAATAGAACCATTATGGAACGAGCACAAAGCATGCTCTCAAATGCAGGACTAGGAAAAGAGTTATGGGAAGAAGCAGTAAATACATCATTGTACTTGATTAACAAATCACCATCGACTCGACTTAAATTTGGAATTATAGAAGAAAAATGGTCATTTAAGAAAATTTCTTATGATCATTTGCATGTGTTTGGATGTGAAGATTTTGTTCATAGTCTAAAAGAAAAATGAACTAAGCTTGACATGAAATCTAAAAGATGTATCTTCATTGAACATATGGTTACATGTTGTGGGATCCAATTATTAGGCATGTCATACGAACTAGAGACGCGATATTTAATGAAAAGGTAATGGCAGGTTTACAAGAAGAAGGAAAATCACCTAAGGAGTATATTCCATTAGAAGATATCACGAATGGTAGTGATATCTTTAAACAAAAGGTGATTATAAACCAGCCACAACCACTAGTGCAAATCCAAACACATGATCAGCCACAAGATTTCCAAGATAATGAAGAACATGTTCACCCCACTAGTAGTGCACAAGAGTTGGTTCCTCCAAATAGGAGGTCCGCTAGAGAGCGTAGGCCTTCAACCAGGTATAAATATTTTATTCAATATTTATTTTTTCTGATGAATATGAACCCACTACATTTGAAGAAGCATGTGTAGATAAAGATAGAAATAAATGGATGGAAGCCATGAGATATGAGATGGAATCTCTTAAGGGAAATCACACATGGGATTTAGTAACCCTTCCACCCAATCGGAAAGCATTGCAAAACAAGTGGGTGTATAGGTTGAAGGAAGAAGCGGGTGGGAAGAAAAGATTTAAAGCCAGATTGGTTGTCAAGGGATATGCTCAAAAAAAGGGCATTGATTTTATAGAGATATTTTCACCAGTTGTGAAAATGACCTCTATTAGAGTAGTGTTGGGTTTAGTAGTTGTTCATGATCTAGAGTTGGAACAGTTGGATGTCAAGACAACTTTTCTTCATGGTAACTTGGAAGAAGAGTGGTACATGAAGCAACTAGAAGGTTTTGAGGAAAAAGGTGAAGAAGCACTAGTTTGCAAACTAAATCGCAGTTTATATGGGTTGAAACAAGCTCCTAGACAATAGTATCTAAAATTTGATTCTTTCATGTCTAAGAAAAAAATTTCTAGATGTGAATCTGACCATTGTGTTTATTCTAAGTTCTTTGATAATAGATAATTTGTATTGCTATTGTTGTATGTTGATGATATGCTAGTTGCAGGATCTAGCATGGTTGTTGTTAACAAGTTGAAACAACAATTATCTAATAAATTTTCAATGAAGGATTTGAGTGTTGCAAAGCAAATCCTTGGAATGAAAATTATCAAAGATAGTAAGAAAAAGGAACTTATATTGTCATAGGAGAAATACATTGAAAAAGTGTTGGAAATATTTAACATGAAGGATGCCAAGGCAATAAGCACACCTCTAGCAGAGCATTTCAAATTATCCTATGAGATGTGTCCCAAGACACTTGAAGAAAAAGAATACATGGCAACAATGTCATATTCATATGCAGTTGGGAGCTTAATGTATGCTATGGTCTGTACAAGACCAAATATTACCCAAGCAGTGGGAGTGGTCAGTAGATACATGAGTAATCCAGGAAAAATTCATTGGCAAGCAGTGAAATGGATTCTGAGATATCTTAAAGGCACTTCAAACCATGTTTTGAGGTTTGGAAGTGAAGATGCACAATTGCATGGATATGTTGATTTAGATATGGCTAGAGATTTAGATCGAAGATGATCTAGAACAAGGCATGTGTTCACATTAGCAAGAGCAACAGTGAGCTGGATTTCTAAGTTGCAAAAAGTAGTGGTTCTTTCAACTACTGAAGCAGAGTATATTGCAATGAAAGAAGGAGCAAAGGAGATGTGGTTGCAGAGGTTACTATCTGAATTGGGTAACAGACAAAAGGATTCTTATTGTATAGTGATAGTAAAAGTGCCATTCATTTGGCCAAAAATGCAATTTTTCATTCACGAATGAAACGCATAGAGCTTTGATATCATTATATTCGAAGTGTTCTTGAAGAGGGTAAACTCAAGTTGGAAAAGATACACACAAATTTGAATCTTGAAAATGCATTTAGGGTGATCCCACAATACTAGTTTACAATGTTTGGCCAAACTAGACACTGGACTGATTTTTTCTAACTAAATCTTTACTTTCAGGCACCTATAGCGGCTAAACCGCGAGGAATTTGAAGATGATGCAAACTAGTGATTTGTGACATTTTGTCTGTAGATTCTAAATATATTTTTTTCAATTTTTTTGGAATCAGATTGTACTTCTTTTTCCATCTCCTTCAAAAACTATTTTTTATCAGTAAACACCATTTTTAAGGAGTGATGCTCATCGTATACAACATAAAAAAAATTCTATGAAGGATAAAATTCTATTTTTTTGAATTTAGATTTGTAACTACAATATCTAAGCAATTAATTTGGTTTCATAGTGTTTTATTGAATATGTTTTCCTTAATCAAGTTTCAAAGTCAAACCAATTACAATTCAGACATAGGCGAACCATGTACAACATAACCTTTTTTGTATGTATCAAAATTCTTTTTTTTTTACTGGATCAAGGACATCAATACCTAGCCTAAACATATTTTTCAAAATTTTATCTTGATAATCTACTAATTTTCCTCATGTGCAGAATAGAGAGCTTGATTTTCGGTGAAAAACCTATGTTTAATCAAACTAAAAAAACAAATGCATAATAAAACCAAAACATATTAAAATTATATTCGATGGATAGCTCGTTCTGAGGACTACCATCATCTAGTTGGGTCTGTGAAGTCTCCTCCATTTTCATCCTCAACTCAAGCTTCGAAGGGAAAAATTCTAGAGAAATTTGGTGCTAGAGGGGGAGAAGGGGGGAAGAAGGGGGGAAAGGGGGGCTCAAATGAACCCAAGTTCGAGTGAAACCCCCTTTGTAGACAATTTTCCATTATCTTCGTCATTAAAAAATGCAAAAAAATGAGTCCCATCATTTAATATGGTTCGCTTGAACCAAGGTCCATTCAAACACCCCAATTCGTGTAAACCCCTCAAAAGCAAAAAAAAAATCGTAGGAACGTTTTTGCAATTTTCCTTCATCACTAGAATTGTAAACTAGTTTTGTGGGTTTACCCTTTACAAAAGTTGTTTCAAAAGAGAAGTTGGAGTTCTGTAGAGCTTCTCTTGGATTGGTAAGCCTATGACAAGAGGCCTTGGAAAGTAGGAGATTTATTGAAGCATGATTGTTCACAGTATTTTTGGGACTTCAAGTGGGAGATTGTTGGGATGTGAAGTCCCATAAAACCTTTGTTATTGTCTCACTTGTAATAGTTCCAATGCAAACAAAATCAGTTCCAACGTAAACAAAATTCTAGTGATGCCCCATTATGCAAGCTTAGAAATACGTTGGAACAAACTTAGCATACAGTTGTAGAGTCCATTATATATTGGACTGCTTACAATACATAAATGTGTTAGTGTTGTAGTTAATAAAATTTTTCTCTTGCTTTCTCGTGGACGTAGGTATATTGTTGAACCACGTAAATTTCTTGTTTTCTCTCTCTGTTCATTTTTTACATTGATTAGATCTATTTTGTTGTTAATTTGAAAAAATTTGTGAATCTTGCAATGTTATAACAATATATGCCAAATTTGTGGGTTAAAAGAAACTACGAGAAAGGTTCTCGGTAAATATAGGTTCTCTGAACAAAAATTATGCCAAGGATAACATTTTTCAAGTTATCTAACCCAATCTTAAAAGTAACACATTTTATTAAATTCAGATGGGTAACATTTTTTCAGCTTTACAAATTATTTTAATGCTAGGAATAATGGAAATCCTTGTAAAAAATTCAAATTATATTATTACTATCATTATTATTCTTGTTTAGCAAGCATAATTTTGGATAAATATGATATCTAACTATCATTGGCCTTGGATGCTTCAATCCGACTAATTTATATAGTGAGCAAGTGTAAACTGAAGATGGGGTATATGACGTTTACAACTAAGGTTAATTTGGTAGTAAGTCTTTCCAAAAATGTATTTTTAATGAATGGTAGAGAAGTGATTGAGAGAGGGAAAATTATTGAGAAAAATGGAGGCAGAAGACGACAGATCAAAAGCGGCTTGAGAGACACTCGAGATTGCGGAAGATTGGCCTATGAAAAATTAGCATTTGAATCAATCTGGAGTGTATATCAATGATTTGTGTTGGCTGGAAACTTCCCCCCTTTCTATGTGTATAAATTTCAGTGGAAAAAAGGATTGGTGAAAATAATTGCTAGGATCATATCTATCATCTTACATCCTTTTTAGAATAGGTTGAACTGTCAATCGCCAAAGTTAGTTGGGCTAACTTTAAATAGGTAACACCTTTGGCGTAAGTAACTATATTATAATTTTTAAGTTAAATATTAATATTTATATATATTTTTGGGCGGGGGGGTTGTTAATTGACCAAAGCATCCTCTTGCAAGTAAGAGGTCACAAGGTCTAGTCTCCCCCATGTCCCCATGGTACCAGAGGGAATGTCGTGCCAATGTCACTGGTCACATGAAAAAAAATTACCAAGTGCACTATAGTTTATAGGGAGCTACCGATTCCTTCAATTTAATAAAAAAAAAGAAATATTTATATATTTTTATTAATAACAATTTTAATATATTATAATTATATATTAATGAGAATAATAATAATATACAATATTATATTTTTATTTAATGAATAGTTATCATATATTATAAAGTTAATATTATATATAATTATAATATATTAAAATATATAGACACTATTATTAGTAGTTTATTAGAAATAAAATATGCAGTTCAATATAGAATAGAATATGTAGTTAAATATCAATATGTTTTATATTATTATTAAATTTATACAATTTTAATTTATATTATATTTTATTAATCATAAAACTATTTGTTTCCAATATATTTTATATTATAATAAAACATATATAATTTTAAATTATATTATATTATATTTATATTAAAAATCAATTATTTTCAATTTGAAGATAAGTATACTTCACATTGAAACTAATAATAAATAAATTAAGATATATATATTATTCTATTAATACTCTATAATGATTTTTTTTTAAATAATAATATAGATTACATTTTATGGTTTACCATTTAAATTGTTTAGAATGTTTTTTAAGTAATCCTAAAGTAACTAGTTATGTACCCCTCTATCATTACCACTTGGCATGTCACCTTCTTAAATAAAAAATAGGGTGTACACAATTTTGAAGATAAATTTGTTATTTAAATTCAATTTATTTATTTTATTTTATTTACATTTAGTTTTTATATATTTTCACTTTGAATTTTTCTTTACTCTATTTTAATTTTAAATTTAGATTAAAATTTGAAATTATTTTAAATATTTTTTCTATTTTGTACAATTAAATAATAAATAAAAGTTATTAGAAGTTGTTGGACCTTATCTCTATTGCTTAAGGAAATTGAACTCAAACACCTTAGGCATCTAATCATTGACAACTTGTCATTACAGTATCCATTTACATGTCTAAAGCGGACATAGTCCCTCTTGTACTTGTCTACTACCTTATTAGATATAAGTTTTGACTACAATATGATGTTGAGTGGTTAAAATAGTTGTGCCTATTGTTCTAACAACTTGGCTCCAATTTAGGTTGGGGTTAGAGACCATGTGTGCATGTAAAGCAATATTTTGACCTCCCCTAGTCTTAGGCAACCCCAGGGTGATCCCACAATAGTGGTTTACAATTTTTGGCCAAACTGGACACTGATATTTTTTTTTTAAACACAATCTGCACATTCGGGCACCTATAGCGATTAAACCATAAAGAATTTGAAGATGATGCAAACTAGAGTCTTGTCATATTTTGTCTATAGATTCTAAAAATATTTTTTTCAATTTTTTTGGAATTAGATTGCACTTCTTTTTTCATCT
>VDFB02271358.1:210504978-210560059 GCA_007258455.2 Sequoia sempervirens
TTTGGATCATGAAGGAAAATAGTCCTTATCTATTTTTTCTCTACATCATACTACTCTTTTTTTCCATTTGATTCTTTAGTGCAATCTATAATAGTAGATTCTTAAACTTTCTTATGCACTTCTTTAGTGAATTTTCATTATGTGTGATATCTTACCATATAACTTTTTCCTTTGCATACCAAAGCTTCATGAAATTCTTTTGCACATCAATGATTGTTGTCCCTAAGGATTTTAACTAAGGATAATGAAGATTAATATCCAAAGCATAAGATCTTGAATAAAAAACATATTTATCAATCAAGAGCTTCAAATATTCAAAAAAATTGAGTACCCTTTCCCTCTATTTAATATCCCTTGATTTTATTTACTTGTACCTATATTTTTTTGGATAATTCCATGATAATGAAATTATACACACTGATAGAAATTATAGAAACACTAACCTTTTCATTTTGAATACATTCATTAAATTGAAGGATTCAATTTTCCTTACTTGGAGCTAAAATGTGTGTAATATTATACTTCATCTTCTCTTATTTTCTTTGCTTTTTCCTTCCCCTCCTTCTTCTTCTTCATTCTTATTTCTCATAGGTTATTTAATAAATATATGCAAATGATATGATCCACATAAATCATGATAGTAGTTATGTGTTTGAGTATTTCATTAAAATCTTCTTACTTAGCCACCACCATGAAAATAAGGGTTTTAAAAAATATTCCAATAGATCATCAGTCTAGTACATGTCATTGACCAAACTTTGATTGAATGATTAAGAATTCTATCAACCATTTTAAAGAACAAAACCTTGATTATTCTTTTTGATCTTTCTAAAATATTTAAAAGAATCTATAAGATTCCAAAAATGCAACTTGTAGGATAAACGCATGAAAACCTTATAATTATAATAATTTACTCAATATGGAACAATAAAAGATGAATTTTAGAGTATAGCTCCTTTACCTAATTCTCCAAACTTAGTAAAATAATTACAAAAAAATCCCAATTATTTGTCAAATATAAGTGAATCTTTAAAAATTAGGGTTTCATCCTCACCTTTATTCAATTTGTTGCTTTGATACCACTTGGTAAAATTCACACATATAATTGTTGAAATAAGAAAATGTATAAGATAGATCATATTCACCAGAAGACATGTTCACAAAACAAGATTCCTTAATATCTAATATATACAAAATTAGAGTAAACCATCGAGATAAGGTAACACCATATAATACTCCTTACAATGGTATTCATCTTCTTTATATAGACTTACACCTACTAACATAACTGAGGGATAAACCGCTAAACCCATGTAGACCTATTTGTTACCTAATATAGCTAATTACACAAGTTACATGACCCAATATAACTAATTTAAGTGACGTGTGTCACATTTCTACAACTTCATCAACCTATATATTATAATATCATATACCTAGGTACATAATATTATTTTGGGTACATCACATGTACATATAGATCATGTCATCCAAAACCTAATTCTCTCTCTTAGAATGCTCATCTATATCAAGGTGGTAGGTAGAAGTAAAGATGAGTTGAGTACCTAATGCATGCTACAATGGCATCCAAAATAAATATGTGAATATGGGATCACAATCTAAGATGATTTTACAAGGAAATACATGCAATCAAATGGTATTCTTCATCAAAACTCATGTTATTGATACAACATTATAGGACATCTTGATGGGTGAAAAATGACCAAATTTTGTCAACTTTTTTTTTATTATAACCATGATGGCATCATGATCAAAGGAATACATGGGAAAATCAATGATAAAATCCATGGATATAGTGTACCAATTCTACTTATAAATAGCATTTGAGTACAAAAGAGAGATGCTACTGCTCTTCCATCGCTCTCTAACACTCAAGGAAGTAAATAAAAAAATAGCAATGTTGCACATCATCCCTACCCACTAATAAAACTATTGAAGGTGGAATGTATCCTATTAACACTATGGTGTACTACATAAGATGCACAATACACCTCAAGCAACATAAGAGTGAAAATACCTATAGAAAATGAAATTTATATACATCAATATGCCACAATAGTCCATTAGAATCAATAGAAAAGACAAGAATTTACCCACAATGGTCCTTTGTGTCTCTATCTCTCCTTATACCTCCTAATAACATGAATCCTATAGAATTTTCTCATAATATTTTTTTTAGTCAAGGAATTTGTGATAATGTTCCTTCCCTTTATTGTACTATACAACAAAAGTTGCACTCACAAAGAAACTCCATCTAATTCCACTAATATGTTTTCAAGTTTTGTTACATAAAAAATACACTAGAGGCTACATTGATAAGTAAAAAACACAAAAATTGGCCCAAAATAAAATGTTTGTATTGCACAAGTGGATGGAAAACAGTTGCCAACTCAAAATTATCACTAGGGTAATTAATCACAGGGTCCTTGAGCTTCTATGATTCATAAAAAATAATGTAGTTCTTATATATAAGAAGAGTCCCCAAACAATTTAATAAATCATTAGTGCAATGAAAAAACTACAACAAGATTAGGAATTGTAAAGATAGATGCACTCTAGGATAAGTGGACGGAATTGGGAGGTAGAGTCAGTGATCACTTTTTTCATGAAATCAATAAAAGATAAATTCAAGGAGTAATTTTGAGATGTCTATGATCAAATGTTAAAGATGTGGAAAAAACTAGAAAACTAATGCTTGGAATCTAGTTTCTAAACTACTAATACTTTTATAAAATGGTAGATATTAAGAAGGTTAAATGTTAAGAGCATAAAAAGTGGTTTTGTTTTTTGTCAAAAAAATATAACATAGTTTTGGCCATGCTTTTCCCTATTTTTGAGTTATGTTAAGTATTTTGTAAACACCCTCTATGAAAAGCTAGCTAAGATTACGTAGTAGTTTAAATATTATTTTACTAAAATTTGAATGAATGTATGTTTTTTACTTATTTTCTATGTGGACATGTCTAGAAAATAAAAAATTGACTATGCTCCACCTTAATTTTAGGGAAATTAATAAAAATATATTTTTAATGTGTAGAGAATGAAGTGTACATTCTAAAAACACATTTTATTTATTTTTGGATGTATTGATCAAAAATTACACAAAAAAGTGATTCATGTGTTTTTTTGAAAGATAAAGACACTATTAAAATTAATTTAAGATCAAAAGGTTAACATATCTCAATGTTAGGTAGAAATACATGGTTATAAATTAAGATGGAGCTTGAAATTGTAGAGTTTTTTGAAATAGTGGACTTAAACATACAAATATGATGGAAAGCATACTTGATATTTGTATGGTTTTTGTATGTCTTTTATAAAACATAGATTTGGGCACAAATTACATGTTCAACCCTTAAAATCCATACTCAATATTTATGTTCTTTCATTACACTTCTATCTTTATGTATATGCTTTATATATGATGATGATGATGTGTATTGATACCTATTATGATTTCTATCTTGCAGGGTCCACACAAGAGTTGTGTGAGCTCTACCAATGAGTGACCACTGAGATAGTGCCTCCATTGTGCATAGAGGATGATACACTCCTAGAGTACATTCCCTACCTTCTGTGGGGCAACATGTAGACCTCTTCGAGTCAGTAGCGATATTAGGCACAACATATGAGAGTGCCACCAGTTGTGCTGACCAACTTCTAGCAAAGCTTTTATCACTTTGAGAATTTTGAGGTCCTATTGACAACAGGATGGAGGATTCCCTACGAGTAGAGATCTTGAGGCTATAAGAGGAGCTTGCTAGGGTGCAGGTAGATAGAGAGCAAATAGATCGAAAGCACATCGAGGTACTCATATGGGAGGCAAGAGCAGTTGGACTAGAAGAGGGCCTACGGGAATCCACAAGCAGGTCACGATCACATTCTACTATATTGTGATAGCTACGAGCACCACTAGCCCCCAAGGGGTCTAGCAATCATAGACCCTATTAGCATTGTATTCATTGATATATGTATTTGAAATTTTGATGATATATATGATATATGAGTATTGATGTTTATTTTTTTTATGGTCTTATGTTGAATTAAATGTCAATGTGATTTATTAAATATCCTTTGTAAGAATGTTTAATAAATATCTCCATGATTTAATGTTTATATGATCTAATTAAAACATTTTTAGTTTAAATTAGATACTACATTGTGATGATGTAGGCTATGTTAACTTAAATGCACCTATGATCTAATAACATTAAATGCATATAAGGATCAAAATTAATATAACACACAAGATTTTGTTTTGAATAATATGGTAACTAAAGTAATAATTCAAACCAATTGAATCAATCACTTTAGACTCTAAGGCACACCAATATTGTTTGTCAAAGAATGAAGCAATGCGAGATAAAATAAAATACCATCTATCTAATCTAACAATCACTGCTTTAACACACTATTCAAAAGAGGGGATGCTATGTATAATACCAATGCAAGTGTGTGGCATTGGTAGGTTCTTTTAAAGGTGTACCATGCATTTCCATTAATGTGTAGGCACCAAACCCATGGTTTTCTTTGATTACATAAGGTCCTAACCAATTAGGGTTGAATTTTCCTTTTTCATTTGGAAGCGCATTGACATTATGTTGATTTTTGTATAACATCAAGTCACCTTTATTAAATGCATGAGGGATGACATTATTGTTATAACTACATTGCATTGTTTTGGAATAAGCTTGGAGATGCTCAAGAACATTGATACATTGTTCAACAAGCATTTCAAGTTGATGCAATTGTTGCTCTTCATAAGTAGTATCATCAATAAGCCCTTTAAGAGCAATTCCTAATTGAAGGAATCTCTAACTCCAAGGGCATTATTCTTCAGTACCATAAACAAGGTTATAGGGAGTGTTTTCGGTAGATGTTCTAATAATCATATGGTAGGCCCAGGATGCATAAGTTAGTTGAGTATGCCAATCTTTGTTATGTTTACTTATTGTTTTTCAAGAAATTTTCTCAAGAGTCTTGTTAGTTGATTCCACTTGTCCATTTTCTTGTGGGTAATATGGCATCAAAAAGTGATGTTCAATATGAAAGGTTTCCAAGAATTTCTTCACTTCATTGTTATTAAATGGAGTTCCATTATCTAAAATCAATGTGGAAGGGAGTCCAAAGCGATAAATAATGTGTTCCAATATGAAACGAAATATTGCATCAACTATGGTGGAATGAAGAGGAATAGCTTCTACCCATTTTGTAAAATAATCGGTTGCAATAATGATAAATGTATGTCTAGTGGGGAAGAAGGTGGTCATAATTTTCCAATGAGATCCAAACCCCAAATTGAGAATGGCCAAATAGGAACTTGGGCACGAAGCTTGGAAGCAAGAGCATGAATCAAATTGTTGTGTTCTTGACATTTATGACATTTCTTTACGTAGGAAAAATAATCTTGTTCCATATGTCTCCAATAGTATCCTATACAAACTAATTTTTGAACTAACAATCTTCCTCCAAAATTTCCCCTACAAGCACCTACATGAGCTTCATCAAGTGCTATATGGATTTCAAATTGTTTAAGATATCTAAGTAAAAGACCATTAAATGATCTTCTATATAACATGTCTGCGAGGATTATATACTTAGATGCCAGTTTTCAAAGATGAGCTCGAGTATTCTTAGTTGTAGGCTCAGGAAAAGGACCTTCTTTTAAATAGTTGAATATCGTTGTGTACCATTCACTAGAGTTTTCAGTATTCGTTGATAACAGTTCTTTGATTTTTTCATCTATCGATGGTAGGGATCATTTGGACTATAAATGTGAAATCAACAAAAGGATCGTTAGGAGACACAAGGGAAGCAACACTTTCCATTGCATCTGCATGTCGATTATCCTTTCACAGTATATTTTCGATCATATATGAGTCAAATTTATCTAATAATGTCATAGTGAGGTCTTTATATCAAATGAACTTATCATGTTTTGATTGATATGAACCATTTATTTGTTTAATAACTAATAGGGGATCACCAAATATAGATATATGTCAGACACCTAATGCTAACGTTGCACGTATACTAGCTATTAAAGCTTCATACTCTATAGTGTTATTTGTACATAGGAATTTTAGACGAAAAGATAAGGGAATAGGCTTACCTGAAGGAGGAATTAATATAACCCCTACTTTGGAGCAAGTTCGACACCTAGAACTATCAAAGTACAATTCCCATGTTTCGTTTTCTTTTTGAATAGTCAACACATTTTTGTCAGGGAATGAGTCCCTATTAGGTAATGCTAAGGGAGAGGGAGCAACAGTTAACTGGTCGATCAAGGCTTGTCCTTTGATTTCCTTTTGAGAAAAAAATTTAAGATCAAACTCAATTAACATAACCCACTTAGCTAAGCGTCTCGATAAATATATTTTAGCAAAATGGTGTTTTAAAGGATCAAATTTCATCATCACATGAATTTCTACATTTAACAAGTAGTGTCTCGATTTACTAGTAGCAAATACAAGAGATAAACATTGTTTTTTTATCATTGTATATCGTGTCTCGTAATCAACCAGGGTTCAATTAATGTAATAAATAGGATGTTCACTACCATTGTTGTCTTGTTGACCAACAATGTTGCAAGAGCATGGGCTAATGTTGTTGTATAAAGAATAAATGGTTTGTCTTGCACAACAGGTTGTAAAATAGGTGGAGTAGCAAGATAATCTTTCAAACTCTCAAAGGCCTATTTCCAATCTTCATTCCACTTAAACTTAACATCTTTCTTAAGGAGTTGCATAAAGGGTAATGTCCGGTCTGCTAAGGATGCTACAAAATGAAAACTACCTTGAATTCTTCCTTGTAAAGTATGCAGTTGAGAAATGTCTTCAGGAGGTGGCATGTTAATGATAGCATCAATTTTGTTCATGTCCACCTCAATGCCTCTATGAGATACTATAAAACCTAAAAGTTTTCCACTATCGACACTAAAGACACACTTTTTTGGATTCAATCTCATGTTATATTTTTGCATTCTTTCAAAGATTTTATGAAGAATATCCACATTGTCTTCTCAAGTTAAAGATTTAGCCAAAATATCATCAACATAATCTTCTAAGATCTTATGTATATAATCATGAAATATCAATATCATAGCTCTTTTATATTTTGTGCATGTGTTCTTTAATCCAAAAGGCATAACCAACCAAAAAATGTTCCCCAAGTTGTAGTAAATGATGTCTTGTATTGATCTTGAGGATTGATAAAGATTTGATTATATCCAAAAAATTCTTCCATGAACGACAACAAAGCATGTCCCACAGTCGAATCTACTATCATGTCAATATTAGGAAGGGGAAATCATATTTTAAAGATGCTTTATTCAAATCATGAAAGTCTGTACACATCCTAATATGATTATCAAGTTTTACGATTGCAACAATGTTTGAGATATAAGGAGAATAATTGATAGGTCATATAAAACTAGCTTCAAGAAGTTTTTCTATCTCAACTTTAACAAGTTTAGCTATCTTAGGATTCATCTTTCATATCTTCTATCTTACAGGTTTAGCATCTTCTTCAAGAACTATATTGTGCATCACTATCTTAGCATCAATACCCAGCATGTCTGAATAAGTCCAAGCAAAAATTTCATGAAATTCATGTAGTAATGTTATGTGATCTCCTTGTTCATCTTCATCAAGGAACTTTCCTATTTGAATCACTCTTTCTTCATTAGTTGTATCCATCAGTATGTTGATTGTATCTCCTCAAGGAAGTTAATTTTATCTCAAAATTTTGGAATTATGCTCATCTTTTTCATTGTCAATCTCATTAACTTCCTTTTCATCATCCACTTGCTTAGTAGTAACCATAGCACAAGTAACCCATTTTTTCTTAGGGGGAGTAAATGACTTGTCATAAACTCCTAACATTTATTTCAAAGCTCCATCAACTTCAAAGTATTTCAATGATTCTTCGCATGTTGTATCAATCAATTCAGGATGCTTCAAAGTGAGAGTTGTCTTAGGGGAGTTACACATGACAGTGTTGATGTTGAGTGATGGTATTTTCATTGCTTGTGTTATCTTAGAGGGACAATAGCCAAGACCACTTTTTGTTTCTTGCGTGTTAGGCTCTATAGGAACATGAATGTCTTGTTCTTTTCTTCCACACTCTTTTCCACTATAACCAAGTTGTTTCAAAAGCTCATAACCTCTTCCATAAATTTTCTCCATCTCTTTCAAATTTGATGGTTGTTGGTAGTCTATCTCATCAAAGTTCATTGTATAACTTGTTTCTTCTTCTAGAATGGATGAAGTAGATGCTTGTGATTTTTCTTTCAAATTCTTTATTGACATTACCACTAGCTCCTTTTGCTTTTCAATTTCTTTCATTGCAATTTTGTATTATCCTATGAATGTTGGTGTGAAATCCAAGGAACCCCAATCATCTTCTAATAACTTAGTGACTTCATCAATGTTCTTCCCTTGTTCTTCATCCTTCGTGATTTCCACTTTTGTAGTTAGTATCAATGTTTTCATAGGACTTTGTTTATCTTTCTCGGCATGCAAACAATTTTCAGGCTCATGGTCAGCCTTGATTATGTAAACTTAGTTGTTATAGACATACTTCATGACACAATGAAGGGTTGAAAGCATGATGTTTATTTCGTGAATCCATGGTCTCCCCAAGAGGAGATTGTAAGAAAGTTCATGAGGCATAACATGGACCGGGGTTTGTAATGTTACCTTCCTAACTTTAATGGGTAATTTGATGACTCAAAGTGGTTATTTTCCTATGTTATCAAACCCATGAATAGACAAAGAATCTGGGAAAATGTCACTCTTATCCATATGAATCTTCTCCAAAAGGCTAACACTACATACATTAAGGCCCAAACCATTGTCAACAAGGGTTCTCTTTATCGCCATTTGATTAATAAAGGCTATTATCACGAATGCTTCATGTCATTTTTGAACTTCCAAGGAGGGTAACTCTCTTTGGTGAAAAGCAATATCTAAATTAACTACATTCATTCCTCGAACTAGTGTTGCCACATTATTTGAATTTGTATTAGGCTGAACCATAACTTGTTGATGTTGGATATTGTTGATATGTGGTTGTCATTGATGTCAACACTATTGGCATTAATGTCTTTAAGGTTGTATATGTCGAGAATATTGAGAAAATTGTAATAAAATAAGATGCAGGTTGTCTATGATGGAGTGAAGTTCATACTGATGGCTAGCTCAGTATATTGATGATAAGAGGTTGTGGATTAAAGATTTTTTTGATGAGTATATATCTAGTTTATCCACATGAAGTTCCAGAGGTTTGCATGAAGATTTGATCGAGTTATGAGTATCTTTGTTCTGGCAGTTGTTTTGTTGGTTTAGTTGGTGTTCCTGAAAGAAGATGATGTGATTCTAGTAATTCGAATCATTTTGGATGCTTATGTGGTGATTCATGATTCTTGTGGATGTTTCTAGATCATGCTCTATTTATGTTGTTGGTCCACATTGATCATTGTGCTCGCGATTGGTGATTTTCTTTTGCGAGTTCATGTTTTTCATGATCATGGCCGATAGGGTGATTGTAGTGTGATGTGAATCTTTGAAGCATAACTGTTTAAGGTGTTTCATTTTCAAGGATATTGTTTTGGGTCTTCACTATGTTTTGGTCAACATTGGTTGGTTTGCATTGATAATTTTTTATGGATTGGTCCGACAGTTTGAACATGTTTTATATTTTGTTAAAGCCAACATGCAACTGATGTAATTCCTTGTCATGGATATTATATGTTCGATTGTTTATACCATTTGAATAATGTGTGTGAAAGTGGTGTGTGTAATGTGTGAGTCCTGTTTGCGAATAATGTTCTAATCTTTTGAAGGCAGAAGTAAAGTGTGAAAAAGAGTGAGTAGAGTTTGTGTGCTTAACAAGAACTGTAATCAGGCATTAGTAGATGCTATTTTCTCAGTTCAAAACCTTGAGGATGTAATCCAAATGTTTTTGTAAGCCAATGTGTCTTCCTTTAGGAAGTAAGCCTTTTGTTTTTGAGCAGTGAGCTCTAGGCAGTGTGCCTGAATGCATGTGCATTCCCCATTTATAATTATTTTATACTTTTAATAGAGTATAATCTTGTGGACTAACCTCCACTGTGGTTTTTCCCCTAACAGAGTTTCCACATAAAAAATCTTGGTGTTATGTGTGTTTCTAATGTGGTGATGATTTATGCTTTCATGTTTATATATGAGATCTGAGAATAAGTTTTAATTTGTATAATTTATGAGACAAATGATTCACCCCCCTATCAGTTGTTTGCCCTTGTGTTTCCAACAATTGGTATCAGAGCAGGTTCCTCAGAAGAAGTTTAATAGCTTGAGGTGATTCGGGATGGCGACATATAAGAAGGATAGTCTGAGATTTGATGGATCTAATTACTCTCTATGGAAGACTCGAATGGAGTGTTATCTAAGATGCATTGGTGAACCTTACTGGACAATTACAAAGAATAGGTATATCATCCCACAAAATGGTCCTTCTACTGCAGGTGAGATTAAGGAATCCAAGTACAATATTAGGGCTAAGGAAGCATTGTTGAGTGCTTTGACTGATTCTGAAATGACAAATGTAATGGAGTTGAAGACTGCTTATGAGATTTGGATAAAGTTGGAAACTTTGTATGAAGGTGATTCCCATGTGAAGATTGCTAAGCTGCAAAGCCTGAAAGGGAAATATGAAATGTTGAGAATGGGTGAAGATGAGAACATCACTTCTTTTATGCAGAGAGTAAATGGGTTCTTGTGTGTAGTATCAAATGTGTTGGTGGAACATTGGATGAATCAGAGATTGTTGCCAAGGTGCTCATATCCTTTCCTACTGCATACAAACACAAAGATACTACTATTGAGGAGCTCCAAACTATGACAAATGTAACTAGAGACATGATTGGTAAGCTTACTGATTTTGAGTTAAGTAAGTTTGGTGATTCTCTTCCTAAGACAAAATATGCATTCAAAGCTACTATCTCCAGAAAAGATAAGCAGAGATATGATCTGGGTGAAAGTTCTAGAAAAATGTTCAAGTATGAGGAGGAAATGAGAGAGATTGAAAAAGAAGAGAGAAAACTAGATGAGCTTGAAACACTTATTGTCAAAAGGGAAGCCAAAGGAGAAGGTAAGTATAAAGGGAAATTTCCTATTAAATGTTTTCCTTGTAATAAGATAGGTCATTTTTCCTTAAGGTGTCTGGAAAGAGTTCCTTAGCCAAGATCTAACAAGCCTAGATTCCAAAGAAAGTGTTATTTTATTGTTAATGAAGGTGTGACAAGTGATGAATCTGATAAAGGGAATGTAAGTGAGGATGAATGGATATTTATTGCTATCAAGGAAAATGGTCCAGTACCTTATGAATCTACTAGTTGCACAAATGTGGAGAAAGCCCTAGTTGCTCAAGTTGAAGAAAAAGATGAATGGGTGATTGATAGTGGATTCTCTCATCACATGATAGGTGATAAAAGTAAATTTGTGAGCCTGGAAAATTATGATGGTGGTGTTGTAAGATTTGGTGACAAAGCTAGTGTAATCTATGGCAAAGGATCCATTTCTCTTGATGGTAAGCATAATACTGATGATGTTCTATATGTGGAAGGTTTGAAGCATAATCTCTTAAGTGTTGCACAGATGGTTGACAAGGGATACAATCTTCAATTCAAGAATGGAAAGTGTAGAATATTGGGGAGTTCTGGAAATTTGATTGCATCTAGTACAAAAACAAAAGGTAATATCTTTCACCTAAATGCTACTGTAAAAGTTGTATGATTGCTCAAGTTGATGAAAGTTGGTTGTGGCATAAGAGAATGTGTCATGTAAACTTTGATAATATTATCAAGATAAGTTATACTTAGGTAGTGAGAGATCTTCCTAAGTTGATAAAACCCACTAATACTATATGCAAAGAATGTCAGTTAGGGAAGCAAACTAGAGTTTCATTCTAGAGCAAACAACATTTTTCAAATGAAGTGTTGGAGCTTGTGCATATTGACTTGTGTGGTCCTTCTAGAGTCAAAAGTTTACAAGGAGACAGGTATTTCATGTTACTTATTGATGATTATTCTAGATTGATGTGGGTTACTTTCTTAAGGGAAAAATTTGAAGCTCAAGATAAATTCAAGATTTTTAAGGCTATGGCTGAGACAGAGACAAGTCTGAAGATTAAATGTCTAAGATCAAATAGAGGTGGTGAATTCACTTTTGGTGAGTTTAATTCTTTTTGTGAAGAGCATGGGATAAAGAGACAATTATTTGCCCCACAGACCCCTCAGCAAAATGGAGTTGTGGAAAGGAAGAATAGGAAAATTCAAGAAGTTGCTAGGACTATGATGTTGGAAGGAAATGTTTTGCATATTTACTGGAGAGAAATTATGAGTATTGTCGTTTACACTCTCAACCCGGTACAAGGTAAAGGTGATACCGGTAAGACTCCTTATGAGCTATGGTTATTGGAAAAATAAGGACAAACAACTGAGAAGGGGGTTGAATTAGTTGCCTCAAAAATTTAAAATTTTCTTACTTAACTTAACTTAAATATCAGATCTGATGAATAATAAATCATCCACAAGCAATTAACACATCAGAGAGATAAAGAACACCAAGATTTTTTTACGTGGAAACCCTGTTAGGAGAAAAACCACAGTGGATGTCAATCCACAAGATTATACTCTGCTAAAAGTATAATGAAAAATAACAAGGGGAATGCACATGCATTCAAGCACACTGCCTAGAGGTCACTGCTCAAATACAAAATGGGTTCATTGCCCAACAGAATAGGATTAAAAATCCAAAGGGTATGAACTGAGAAAATAACTTCTGCACAAGCCTGATTACAGATCCAATTAAGCTCAACACTTCTTCACACTTCGCACACTCTCCTTCACACTCTCCTCTATAACTGAAAGATATTTGCACATACACACACAGGAGCACCTTCTCTTCTCACTACACCAATGAAACAATTACACTTATATATCCGCTATAAGATATTTCATCTCATCTTAGTCGGCCAAGAAAAATAAAATATATTTGCAATGTCGGCCCAAATTTTCAACTAAATTTTTAATGCATATCCACCAAGGTCGGCCACAACATAGTGGAGACCCAAATTGATATCTCCAACACAAAAAGACTTCAATTAATTCTTCCTCGAAGATCCACAACATGATACCACCAACATGTTGGCCAAGAACATGATAAACTGAACATACGAAGAAAAAATCTTCGACAACGAGTACACCGATCAATGTGGACATACCACAAAGATAGAGAACAGTCTAGAAACATCCAAGAACATGAAGAAACAATAGAGAAGCATTTGCAACAATTGAAATCAATAGAATCACACAATCTTTGTTCAGGAACACTGATAAAGACCACAAAAACACTGTCAGACCACAACATACCCAAAACATCATGCAGACCTCTAAAACTTTTGGTAGATGATCTAGATATACTCAACAATAAGCCCTTTGATCCACACCAACTGATCTTCAATGTAAAGAATAAAACACCTTCATGATCTGCACAGTTCCACTAGGAACCTAGGACACTTTCTTTTACAATTTTCTCAATATCCTCAACAAATACAACTTTTGATACACCAAATGCTAATAGTGTTGACATCAATGACAACCACATATCAGCAACGCATCCACAGCATCCAACAATATCCCCCTTTGGCATTGATGGCAACACATGTTGTGAAAAATACCATCAACCCAATACACTAAGTTTTGTTGTACTTCTCCTCTTGAAAGGATTTTTCACATTACACTTCTCCCCCTTTGACATCAATGACAAAGGTAACAGTGACCTTTCCATATACATGCTCTAAACCACATATCTGCACATCTGACTACTCCCCTTGAGTAGCAGCCATGGAAACATCAATCTAGATCAGAATATAGCAATGAAGTTCACACATTGATGCAAGCAAGTGCATCTTTTAGTTCTTATCAGGAGGGGTGATTACCCCTAGCATATTTCTGAGATACTCAAAAGTATCCCTCCGCAATGGCTTAGTAAATATATTAGCAATTTGTTCTTTGGTAGGTGCATACTCTAGTCTAACTTCTTTCTTATTCACTTTCTCCCTGAAGAAATGAAACTTGTTTGATATATGTTTAGTCTTAGAGTGTAGCACTAGATTCCTTGAGATATTTATTGCACTTGAGTTGTCACAGTATATAGCAATAGGCTCTTCATATGTCACCTTGATATCTCTTAGCATCTATTTCATCCACATCACTTGAGTACAATTATTGGCAGCAACAATGTATTCTACTTCAGTGGTAGATAGAGAAATTGAGTTTTGTTTTTTACTTAACAAGGATACCAGCTTCTTCCCTAGGAAGAAAGCACCACCACTAGTACTTTTCTTGTCATCTACATCACTAGCCCAATCTGCATCAGTATATGCACATAAAGTGATATCATCATCCTTTGGATACCAAAGTCCAAAGTCAATTGTTCCTTTCAGATATCTAAAAATTCTCTTGATAGCAGTTACATGTGATTCTTTTGGATTAGCCTGAAATCTTGCAACCATACATACAACATTCATAATGTTTGGTCTAGTCTGAGTCAAGTAGAGAAATCCACCGATCATTGACCTATATCTGGCTTGATTTTCCTTAGGAGAGTCATCATTATGTGTCAACTTACATCCAGTCACCATGGGGGTACCAACAGGTTTGGAGTCATCCATCCCAAATTTCTTCAACAGTTCTTTCACATATTTGGACTGAGATAAGAAGATCCCTTTGTCCAACTGTGTAACTTGTAATCCCAGAAAGAACTTCATTTCTCCAATCATACTCATCTCAAATTCACTCTTCATTTCATCAGCAAACTTCATACATAGATTATCATCTCCTCCAAAGATGATGTCATCAATAAAAACTTCTATAATTAACTCCTTATCAATATCTAATTTGAAGTATAAGTTGCTATCAGCAGTACCAAGTTTCAGCAGATATTTGTCCAATCTAGCATACTAGGCTCTAGGGGCTTGCTTAAGTCCATACAAAGCTTTCTTCAACCTGCAAACCATATCTCCTTTATATGTTAGCTAAAATCCATTCAGTTGTTCAATGTACACTTCTTCTTATAGTTCTCCATTCAGAAATGCAAACTTTACATCCATTTGATAGAATTTATAGTCCTTGTGTGCAGCATAAGCAAGAAATAGTCTAACAGCTTCAATCCTAGCGACAGGGGAAAAGGTTTCTTCAAAATCAACACCTTCCATTTGAGAATACCCTTTACATACCAATCTTACTTTATTCCGGACCACTTCACCTTCTTCATTCAGCTTATTTCTAAATACCCATTTAGTACCAATCACATTTTTGTCTTTAGGTCTCAGAACCAGTAGCCATGTTTCATTATTTTCAATCTATGTCAGTTCTTCCTTCATAGCTTCCAACCAGTGTTCATCTTTACAAGCTTCAGAGACATTTTTAGGTTCAATCTTGGAGATCAAACAATATTCTTCTACAATTTTTCTTCTAGTTTGCACTCCTTTATTCTTATCTCCTATGATCTGATTTTCAAAATGATTCAGTTTTACATACCTGGGATTTTTGGAACACTATTGAGCTTCAGATGCTTCTAATCTTTCTTCTATACTTGCACTTGTTTGAGCCTCCTAGCTGACTTGATTTACCAGAACAAATTGAGGTTGCTTCACTAGAACAACTAAAACATATGGAACATATGGCACAATTTGAAGTTGATTTTGTGTTGAACATTCTTTCCTTGGCTTGTAATGTCTTTACTGAATCATCACTACAATGTCTGGATGATTTAACAGAGTCCTCATCAATTCTGACATTTTCGCTTTCAACCATCTATCTCAGTCTTTTGTTGTAGCACCGGCAGGCCTTGCTTTTAGTGGAGTAACCTAGGAAGATTCCTTCATCACTTCTTGCATCAAATTTTCCTATATCACCATCTCTCCTGATATAACACTTGCTTCCAAAGATCTTAAAATACTTAACAATAGGTTTGTGACCAAACCATAACTCATAAGGAGTCTTACTAGAATTACCATTAACATTTACCCTGTTCAAAGTATACACAACAGTGCTTACCGCTTCACTCCAATACATCTGAGATACATTTCCTTCCATCATCATCGTTCTGGCAGCATCCAGAATTGTTATATTCTTTCTTTTTGCAACTCCATTTTGTTGAGGGGTTCGAGGAGTAGATAACTATCTTTTAATTTCATGATGTTCACAATAAGAGTTGAATTCCTTGGAAATGAATTCACCTCTATTAGATCTCAGGCACTTAATTTTTAGACCTTTCTCATTTTCTGCCATAGCCTTGAAACTTTTGAACTTCTCCAATGCTTCACAGTTTTCTCTTAAAAAGGAAACCCAAATCATTCTAGAGTAATCATCAATAAGCAACATGAAATACCTTTCTCCATGAATACTTTTGACTCTAGAGGGACCACAAAGGTCAATATGTAGTAGCTCCAACAAATTATTTGAATGAAACTATTTGCTCCGGAAAGAGACTCTAGTTTGTTTACCCATCTGACATTCCTTGCAGATTATATTAGCAGGCTTTACTAACCTAGGAAGATCTCTTACTGCTTGAGTAGAACTTATCTTGATAATGTTTTGAAAGTTTACATGACACAATATCCTATTCCACAACCATCTTTCATCTACTTGAGCAATTAAACAACTTCCACTAGTAGTATTCAGATGAAAAATGTTACCTTTTGTTTGTTTGCATGTTGCAATCATATTCCCGGAACTCCCATGTATCTTGCATCTTCCATCTTTGAACTAAAGATCATATCCCTTGTGACCCATTTGTCCAACACTCAACAAGTTGTGCTTCAGCCCTTCAACATAGAGGACATCATTGGTGTTGTCCTTACCACCAAGGCAAATATATCCTTTTCCACGAATCACACCAGCATTGTTATCTCCAAATCTTACAACCCCGCTGTCATACTTCTCTAGACTCACAAATTTTCTTTTATCACTGGTCATATGATGTGAGCATCCACTGTTAATGACCCACTCATCTTTTTCTTCAACTTGGACTGCAAGAGCTTTTTCATCTTTAGTAGATTCAATAGCAATATGATTATTTTCAATGGTAGCAATGAAAACCTATTCATCTTCTTTTCCATTATATTTATCAGACTCATCATTAGTCACTACTTCTTTAGCAAAGTAGAATCATTTTTGGAATCTAGACTTTTTAGGCTTAGATCTAGGAACTCTTTCAGGACATCTTGATGGAAAATGACCTATTTTATTGCATGAAAAACATTTAATAGGCAATACATCTTCATACTTACCTTTTCCTCTCCCTTCTTGCTTTGCAATCAGTGCTTCCAATTCTTCTACCTCTCTTTCTTTATCTTCAAGTTGTTTCAATTCTTCATCATACTCAGATATCTTTTTGGAACTCTCTCCCAGACTATATATTTGTCTGTTACTTCTGAATATAGTAGCCTTGAATGAAGATTCAGTCTTCGGTATAGATTCACCAAATTCACTTATTTCAAAAGCAGCAAGCTTCCCAATCAATGTGTCTCTAGTCATCTTCTTTACTGGTCTGAACTCTTCAATAGCATGAACCTTCATTTTGTAGGAGGGAGGAAAGGATCTAAGTACCTTAGCTACAATTTTATCCTCATCCATAGAAACACTGGCACATTTAATACCCATCACTATTTCATTTACTCTTTGCATAAAAGAAGTGATATTTTCATCTTCACCCATCTTCAAATTTTCATACTTGCCTTTCAAGCTCTGTAGCTTAGCCATCTTCACCTATGCACCTCCTTCATACAAAGTTTCCAGTTTCGTCCAAATCTCATGAGCTATCTGCAGACCCATCACATTAGCCGTCTCTAAATTTTTCAGAGCACTCAACAAAGCTTCAATCACCCTGGTATTACTTTCAGCATCTTTGATCTCATCGGCAGAAGAGGGACCATTCTTAGGAATAGTGTATGAATCTTTTGTAATCTTCTAGTAAGCATCACCAATGAACTTTAGATGACATTGCATCTGGAATTTCCACATCGAATAGTTAGTGCCATCAAATCTAGGACTATCCTTCTTGAATGTTGTCATCCCAGATCACCTCAAGCTTTTAGACTTCTTCAGAGGAACATGCTCTAATACCAATTTTTGGAAAAACTAGGACAAACAACTGAGAGGGGGGGTGAATCAGTTGTCTCAAAAATTTAAACTTTTCTTAACTTAACTTAAATATCAGATCTGATGAATAAGAAATCATCCACAAGTAATTAACACATCTGAGTGACAAAGAACACCAAGATTTTTTTATGTGGAAACCATGTTAGGGGAAAAACCATGGTGGATGTTAGTCCACAAGATTATACTCTGCTAAAATTATAATGAAAAATAACAAGGGGAATGAACATGCATTCAGGAACACTGCCTAGAGCTCACTTCTCAAATACAAAAGGGGCTCACTGCCCAACAAAATAGGATTAAAAATCCAAAGGGTATGAACTGAGAAAATAGCTTATGCACAAGCCTGATTATAGATCCAATTAATCTCAACACTTCTTCACACTTCACACACTCTCCTTCACACTTTGCTTTGCAACCGAAAGATATTCGAACATACACACACAAGAGCACCTTCTCTTCTCGCTACACCAATGAAACAATCGCACTTATATATCCACTACAATAGATTTCATCGCATCTTAGTTGGCCAAGAAAAATAAAATATATTTGCAATGTCAGCCCAAATTTTCAATTAAAATTTTAATGTGTATCCACCAAGGTCGGCCACAACATAGTGGAGGTGCAAATTGATATCTCCAACACAAAAAGACTTCAATTAATTCCTCCTCTAAGATCCACAACATGCTACCACCATCATGTCAGCCAAGAACATGAAAAACTGAACATACAGAGAAAAAATATTCAACAACGACTACACCGATCAATGTGGACGTACCACAAAGATAGAGCATGGTCTAGAAACATCCAAGAATACCAAGAAACAACAGAGAAGCATCTACAACAATTGAAATCAACATAATCACACAATATTCATTCAGGAACACTGACAGAGACCACAAAAACACTGTAAGACCACAACATACTCAAGACATCATGCAGACCTCTAAAAATTCTAGTAGATGATCTAGATATACTCAACAATAAGCCATTTGATCCACACCAACTGATCTTCAATGTAGAGAATAAAACACCTTCATGATTTGCATAGTTCCACTAGGAACCTAGAACACTTTCTTTTACAATTTTCTCAATATCCTCGACATATACAGCCTTTGATACACCAAATGCTAATAGTGTTGACATCAATGACAACCACATATCAACAGCACATCCATAGCATCCAACAATGGTATGGTCATAAGCCTACTATTAGATACTTAAAAATATTTGGGAGTAAATGCTATATCAAAAGAGATGAATATATTGGAAAGTTTGATGCTAGAAGCGATGAAGGAATCTTTCTTAGCTATTCTACTAAAAGTAAAGCCTACCAATGCTACAATAAGAGATTGAGGAAAGTAATTGAAAGTGTTAATTTCAAGGTTGATGAAGACACAGTTAGATCATCCAGAACATGTAGATATGATTCATACGATCAAAATGACAATTCAGATAAAGGAAAGAAAGTTCAAACTCCAAATCAAGTTCAAGTCATTCTGGTGAATCAAGAAAATCAAGAGGAAGGAACTAGTGAAAGTGCAGAAGTGAGATCACAAGAGCCTAAAGTTCAAGAAAATCCTAAAACTCCAAGGTATGTAAGACTAAATCATTCAGAAGACCAGATTATAGGTGATAAGAACAAAGGTGTTCAAACTAGGAGAAGAATTGCAGAAGAATATTGTTTGATCTCAAAGACTGAGCCTAATAGTGTCAATGAAGCATGCAAAGATGAACATTGAGTGGAAGCAATGAAAGAAGAATTATTGAAAATTGAGAAGAATGATACATGGATTCTTGTTCCTAGACCTAAGGACAAAAATGTAATTGGAACTAAATGGGTCTTTCAGAAAAAATTGAATGAGCAAGGTGAAGTTGTTAGAAACAAAGCAAGACTTGTGTGTAAAGGATATTCTTAGATGGAAGGAATTGACTTTGAAGAAACTTTTTCTCATGTTGCTAGGATTTTAGTTGTGAGACTGTTTCTTGCTTATGTTGCTTACAAAAACTTCAAGGCTTATCAGATGGATGTCAAGTCAGCCTTTCTAAATGGTGAACTAGAAGAAGTGTATATTGAGCAACCTAATGGATTTCAATTAACTGATCAAGGAGATATGGTTTGTTAGTTGAAGAAAGCATTGTATGGAATTAAGCAAGCCCCAAGAGCATGGTATGCCAAATTGGACAAGTATTTGTTGAAGCTTGGATTTAATAAAGGTACTGTTGATAGTAACTTTTATTTCAAGATTGATCATAATAAAAATTTGATTGTTGATGATATCATTTTTGGAGGAGATGATAGTTTGTGCATGAAGTTTGTTGATGAGATGCAAAGTGAGTTTGAGATGTCTATGATTGGAGAAATGAAATTCTTTTTGAGATTTTCAATTAATCGGCTAGATAAAGATATCTTTATATCTTAGTCCAAATAGGTGAAAGAATTGCTAAACAAGTTTGGTATGGAAGATTCAAAGCTAGTTGGTACACCTATGGTGACTGGATGTAAGTTGACACAAGATGATGATTCTCCTAAAACAAATCAGACTAGATACAGATCCATAATTGGTGGATCGCTCTACTTTACTCAAACTAGACCTGATATCATGAATGTCGTATGCATTGTTGCAAGATTTCAAGTTGATCCTAAGGAATCTCAAGTGACAGTTGTGAAGAGGATTTTTAGGTACTTAAAGGTGATAGTTGATTTTGGCCTATGGTATCCTAAAGAATATGACCTTACTTTGAGTACTTTTACTAATGCTGATTAGGCAGGAGATGTGAATGATAGAAAGAGTACTAGTGGTGATGCATTTTTCTTGGGAAAGAAGTTGATTTCATGGTTAAGTAAGAAGCAGAATGTCATTTCTTTATCTACTACAGAGGCAGAATACATTGTTGTTGCTAACAATTGTACTCAAGTATAGTGGATAAAGTAGATGTTGAAAGATATTAGAGTTGTGTATGATGAACCTATTGCTATATTCTATGATAATTCAAGTGCAATTGACGTTTCTAAGAATTCGATGTTGCATTCAAAAACCAAGCATATATCTATAAAGTTTCACTTTTTGAGAGAGCAGGTGAGTGAAAAGGAAGTCAGATTAGAGTATGTGCCCACTAAGGAACAGATTGCAGATATCTTTACCAAGCCCTTACCTAAGGATAATTTTGAGTATCTCAGAGGGAAGCTAGGGGTGATTACCCCTCCTAATCATAATTAAGATGCATTGGCTTGCATCAGTCTGTGCATTTCATAGTCATATCTTGTTATCCAAACTGATGTTGTGGTGGCTGCTACTCAAGGGGAGTAGTCAAATGTTCAAAAATGTGGTTCAGAGGTTGTGTGGAGAAAGATAATGTGTATCTTTGTCATTGATGTCAAAGGGGTAGAAGAGTCATGTGAAAAACTGTGAAAGAGTCAAAATCTAAGGGGGAGAAAGTGTTAAGAGAAAGTTGCGTTGATGGTGTTTTTCACATCATGTGTTGCCATCAATGCCAAAGGGGGAGATTGTTGGATATTGTTGATGTGTGATTGTCATTGATGTCAACACTATTGGCATTAATTTCTTTAAGGTTGTATATGTCGAGGTTATTGAGAAAATTGTAATAAAATAAGTTGCAGGTTGTATGTGATGCAATGAAGTTCATACTGATGGATAACTCAGTATATTTATGATAAGAGGTTGTGGATTAAAGGGTTTGTTGATGAATATATCTAGTTTATCCACGTGAAGTTCCAAAGGTTCGCATGAAGATTTGATCGAGTTATGAATATTTGTGTTTTGACAGTTGTTTTGTTGCTTTAATTGGTGTTCCTGAAAGAAGGTGATGTGATTCTAGTAATTTGAATTGTTGTGGATGCTTCTGTGGTGATTCATGATGCTTGTGGATGTGATGAGAGCACAGCCCGAGACTTAGAAAATAACCCACAAACAAGAGAATAATTTTATTATTCAGAAAATGGAGCTTCTTACATGCAGAGGATCTCAAATCCCCAAGTTCTACAACACATGCAAGTTACAGAAAAGCTATAGAATCACCCTTTCACAATACGCAAGCTTGTCCCCAAAAAGTTACCCAAAAATTAGAAACCCACCCATAAATAGAGCTCCTCTTTAGTTTGGAGCCAAAACAACATTCAAATTTGAGTTTAGGCGGTTTGGCACCAAAAATTACAACTTGAAGTTCAAATTTCAAAAGAACATTTGCAATTGTATCTTCTAGAAAGTGTGCCAACTTCTCGGGGCTATAACTTTTGATCCGGGACTCTGATTCGCAAACCGTTTGAACCGTTGGAAAGGTCTCAAAGTCAATAACGCGCTCAAAATCTGCTACGCCAATTTCAGCAAGTTTTGGGGCCGATCCGGGAACTCTAAGTGCCTCAAATCTAACTCGAAAGATTTTTAGGTGCAAATCTAGGAAACTAAAACTGCAAAATCTTTCAACCCAGGAATAGAAAATAAAAACCATAAATTGGGAATTTCATTATGACGAAAAGGGTATCCAAAAAAAGTAAAAACATCTAAAAATCGAGAAACTTGAAATTTAACTATTTTTGGGTGATGCAAGATTTCCCTTACACCACTGGATGCTCCTGCATCAGGATGTTTCTAGATCATACTCTATTTTTGTTGTTGGTCCACATTGATCATTGTGCTCGTGATTGGTGATTTTCTTTTGTGAGTTCATTTTTTTCATGATCATGGCAGAAGGGTGATTGTAGCATGTTGTGGATCTTCGAGGCATAACTATTTAACGTGTTTCATGTTCGAGGATGTTGTTTTGGGTCCTCACTATGTTTTGGCCGACATTGGTTGGTTCGCATTAATAATTGTTTATGGATTGGGCCGATAGTTTGAACATGTTTTATATTTTGTTAAAGCCAACATATAGTTGACGTAATTCCTTATCGCGGATATATATGTGCAATTGTTTATACCATTTGAAGAATGTGTGTGTGAGTGGTGTGCATAATGTGTGATTCCTATGTGTGAATAATGTTCTAATCTTTTGAAGGCAGAAGTAAAGTGTGAAGAGGAGTGAGTAGATTTTATGTGCTTAACCAGAACTGTAATCAGACATTAGTAGATGCTATTTTCTTAGTTCAAAACCTTGTGGATGTAATCCAAATGTTTATGTAAGACAGTGTGTCTTCCTTTGGGCAATAATCCTTTTGTATTTGAGCAGTGAGCTCTAGGCAGTGTGCCTAAATGCATGTGTGTTCCCCATTTATAATTCTTTTATACTTTTAACAAAGTATAATCTTGTGGACTAATCTCCACTGTGGTTTTTCCCCTAATAGAGTTTCCATGTAAAAAAATTGGTGTTATGTGTGTTTCTGATGTGGTGATGATTTATCTTTTCATGTTTATATATCAGATTTGAGAAAAGTTTAATTTTTATAATTTTTAAGACAATTGATTCACTTCCCTCTCAGTTGTCTGCCCTTGTGTTGCTAACAATTACAAGGTAGTTTGAAGCATACTAATGTAATTTGGTGAGGCTTAAATAAGATCCCATTGGGATATCTTAGCAGGTGTGTTCTTAAGTTGTTCAACAAGATCATACTCCTTTCCACTATTTGAAGGTAACATACTCCTTTCCACTATTTGAAGGTAAACGAGGAGCACTAAGCAAGATAGGTTGAGGCAAAGGTAATAAAACAAGAGTGGTTTGTTGTTGTCTATTATTCCTTGTATTGTATGTGTGAGCAACGGTATTGTAACCTAATTGTTATGAAACATTGTTATTGTCAAGTGAAGGCTTGGTTTTGGGTGGTTCTAGGATAAGCATGGGTTTATTTGAAATTTGAGGTTTTTGTGATAGAGGTTAAATGATATTTTGAAGTGTGATTGTGTTAACGTACAATCTATGTTTCAGTTTGTCATGACAAGATTTAGTGGATGAACCTTGTGAGATGAAATCCTCAAGGGCTTCATCTAACATGTCAAAGTCATCACTACTAAAGGGATTGAGGGATAGGCTAACTTGGAAATAGGAATTTGACATAATCAAATAACTATGCTTTCTCCAAGGATCTTGTTTGTTTCATTTGATGTTTTTTTCTTTTTGTTTTTGTTTTCTAATGATTGCAAAATGTAAGTTCTAATGTATCTAATGATGCAATAATGCTAGAAATGAAAGAGAAATGTAGAATTCTAATGCTAATTTTAATTGAAATATGAAAAAAATGCTTTTCCCAATGTTGCAAAATCTAATTTAATGAACACCAATTTCAATGCACAAGAAAACTGTTTCAAAAAATTAATTCTCAGGTTTGATAACTGTTGCCTAAATTTTTACCCTCTAGCTCAATAGGCAAGACAAATTGTGTTTAACAGGTTTAAGGAGGCCAAATCGAGCATTTTGCCTAGGGAAAAGGTCATCAATCTGATGCTAGGCATGCCTTGTTCAGATTCAACATGAAAATCTTTTAAGGGCATAGTCGTTGAGACCCCAGGAGTGTCACGGCGAGTGGGGTTAGCATATGGTCCCTATTGGCAAGACATCAGATGGAGTTTCGGTGACAACAAGTTTCAATTTGGCAGAGGTTGTTTTGTTCAACAAAAGGTCTCGGCGAACGCATCGTGTCTCACCGAAGTCAAAAGATCTCGGCAAAGCAAGCGAGCTTCACTAGGAATTCTCACCAAGGTCACAGGGTCTCCCTGATAATCAAAAGAAGCAAGTCTCGGGACAGGTCTGGCCAACAAAGTCTCCCCAGCATAAAGTGAAGAGCACCTTCAGTATGACTAGGTGATATCGCTGAGATGTCTCAGCGATTTCATAATGTCTCCCCAAACCAAATGAAGCTCGGCAAAAGTCAAGGGCTCGTTATAGAGTCTCGGTGAGTGAAGAAATCTTGTCGATCGGAAGGAGGCCCCACCAGAACTCAGGAGGTCTCGCAAACAATTAAGGATGTTGCCCAGAGGTCCTACCGATAACGAAAAGTCTTGGCGACATACAAGGTGTTACTGGTAGGAGTCTCACCGAGCAGTGGAGCCTCCAAGAAGGAAAGAAAAAGCGGTTTCATCCAAAGGAAAGGTCCTCGATGAAATGTCTTGCTGAGACAGGAGTGTCACCCTGACTCAAAGAGCCTTTGGTGTAACGAAACTTTCGCCGAGATGTTCGAGCGATAAGGAGGGGTTTCACTGACAACAGAGAGCTTTCAGCATAGCACAAGGGGCTCGAGAAGACTTCTTCCCAACTGGTGGGAGTCAGGCCGAAAGCAAAGAAGTCGGCCGAGGGTTCATTCCTCGTTGGGAGTCTTGCTGAAGTGAAACGAGGCATGTACTCGCCAAAGCTGAAGTGCCTTCAGCACAACCTCTTCCTGACTGGCGGGAGTCTCAGCAAAGGAAAAGAAGAGCTCAAAAAGAATGAAGATGGGGTTGGTAGGACGTCTTGCCGACCAATCAGGAGCTCTCTAAACTCGAAGTGAGCTTTCAGCAAACAGGGAGACTTCGATATGGAGTCTCAGCGATGGAGTGTGTCTCGGCGACAAAGGTATATGCTGATATAATAGAAGAGGATTTGGTATGACTGTGGGGCTTTCGACAAGATGTCTTACCGATATCACGTGGTCTCAGTGACAGCAGGGGATCTCCACCTAACTCATTAACCCACTGATCTCTTGGCGATGAATGGTGTCTTACCAATGGCTCCAGTAGCATTGATATGATTTTTTGGCCTTGCTGGGAGCTTTTAGCGATGGTTCCATGTGTTTCCAATGCTTGCGAAGGGGTTTGATCACCTCGGTGAGACACTTCTAGTGTCTCACCGAGATGCGATTCAACTGAGGATTTTGACCGTCGGGAGTCTGCGTGTAGTTCACTCAGCCAATCGAAGAGGTCTGAGGGCCAAATGTGGCAGTCTAAGGGGTGTCAAAAGGATGAAGGGTGACGTGTATCTATTGCAGGCTTAAAGAATTCAAGGTGTAGCTGAGGTAGCTCAATTGAACACGACGATAGGATCGAAATGAATGCAGTAGCTGAAGATATCTTAAGAAGGCTTCCTCGGAGATGACTCTTCACTATCATGGACATGCAGGGGCTTCAACATTAATTTCGATCAAAAGATCCGAGATAAATCTTTTTCCGAATGAGGATATTTTTGTAATCCCTAATGGGCCGATATCAGTCTGTATATAAGGCATTTTTTGCCTTTTTTGAGAGAGTTCTGATTACACACCTTGAAGAGTTAGTGATTTTCCATCAATCCTTTCTCAGTCAATGTATGTTTTCTGTAACTCAACTGGAATCCTGAATACAACATAGAGTTTACCTTAAAATTTCATGTTCATATTGGTATTGATTCTTATTTCTGTATCTTTCTTTTGCACATGCAAGTCTATAACTGTGTTTTCACATTTCTGCATTTGTATCTTAAGGTCGTGAAATTGATCTTTCCTTCCCAAGGTGTATGTGTGGGCCAAACCTGTTAGGACTAAAACATTAAGTCTAAGAGAAGTTGATTTGAGAATAGCAATTAGGCTTTCAAGTGTATGTTCTTCCTGTGTTCATTTCATGATTTCTCATTAATACGGTGTATCACCATAGGTTTAGTTTTTTCCATTTTATGCATCTCTTCCCCTTTTTCTTTCGAAGAATCAATAGTTTAGGTGATACCCAAAGGAAGCCGGCCTTCTCTGAAGGTTCACTTCAACCATAGGTGACCCACATCCTTGGAGTGATCCCATGTTGCTCTAGAATGCTCAATTTCTTGTAAACTTTGCACAGGATGCAATTCTAGGTGACAACAGTCTCTGGCATGCTCGGTGGGATAGGAATTTGTTTTAACTGTTGGTTTAGTATGCAACCAGTCAATTTCAGAGTTTATAAAAGTCCTTTGGCATACTTGGCGACTCCACAATGAGGAAGAACTCCAGAAATCCATGCCTTCTATAGTTTATGAGAAAAGTTCAGACTAGAGGCAATTCGGGTTCATTTGAATATTTGCAGCTGTCACCACCAAGAAGGAAAGGCAGAGCAATAGAGAAGAGAGGAGCAATAGCTATCTATTCTAGAAGAACCCAGTCCACTCCTCCACTTGTAAGGTCTCAGTTTGTTGCACCAACAAATCCACATCAGATACCTTCAATGGCCGCTCCAAGGAATCAACCTTTTGTTGCTTTCAACGGAGGGAGTCCTTTAAACTTGGCGCAACATAATGATATTCCAATGGCAGCCTTGAAGAGTCTGCCAATTTTCACGGGAGAAGATCAAACCACTCCCATTGAGCACATAAGAGATGTGGCTTCGTTATGCGGAGTCCACCACATAACGCAAGAGGACATTGCAGTGAGATTGCTAGCTACTTCACTAAAAGGAAGAGCCGTGTAGTCGTACAGGAGCCTACTAGTCAGTTCAATTGCAACATGGGACAACTTTGGAGAAAAATTGCACAAGCAATTCCAAGACAGGTCTAACAACGTGTCTCTGTTGGAGCAACTGACTGCAATTAAGAGGGCTCCGCAAGAGCAGATGAACAACTTCAACTTCAGATTTCAAAGAACTTGGGATAGAATCCCTACAATAGTGAGCCCCCCCCCCCCCCCGAGTATGCATTCCTATACTTTTTAAGAGCCTTGAACAACAATATAGCTATCATGATACAGTCAATGGGGGGAGTGTCTTTACCAGATGCCTTTGAAATAGCTATCAGAGCTGAAAACAACTTAATACAAGCTAGTAAACTTGCTCCCAGGCCACCAATGCCAATATTTCCAGAAATTCACACAAACATCCCTTTGCAAATACCTCCTTTCACACCTCTACCAGCTCTACCAACTCTACCAGTTGTTGTTCCAACCATTGAAAAGCAAGAAAGTGTTGCTTCAGGCTCATCAAATGAATTACAAGAGATCAAAACTCTTTTACAGACTTTTGGCAACAAGTTGGTAAACTTGGAAAAGCAACAGACCTATTCCAGGCCTTATCAATAGCAAAATCAGGCCTCAAGTCAGCCTTTTCAAGGCCAGCAGCAACAATTCCAAGGGAATAGATAGCAGTATCAGGGCAATTATCAGGGCCCAAGACAGAGTGTGAACACAAGGCCTTTTCAGGCCTATGCTCCAGCACCTATTAGTGTAGCCAGGGACCTGGTTCCCACTCAAAACAAATTAGCAATTGATTATGAGTGGTGCTACCCTTGTAACCAACCTCATAATCAAGCCACTTGTTCAAATGGAATCATCAATCAAGCACTGATGGTACAAAACACTTCAAGTTCACAGTAGAGTGCATACAATGATGCATCTTCACAACATCAGGACCAATTCAACAATGATACAACCTTACTTAATTGGCAAGGTCAAGAATTTTGTGGGTTGAATGAGGATAGCTCTCTAGTTGCATCCAATACTAGAGCAAAGGAGAGAGCATTTGAGCTTGATCAAGTAGCTGACAAAGGAAGGGCGACAGTTGGGGAACCATCTAGCTCTCGAGTGACTAGTGGTTGGCAAAGAGATCAGCAACTCCCAAACAAGGAGCAGCCACGCTTACAAGCTGATCATACTAGCGTAAAGGTACACAATAAAAATCCAATTGCACCTTTTAACATTCTTGATAACATGAGAAGGAAAAATGTAACCATGTCTATGTGGGATTCTTTAGTCATCCCCGGTCAAAAGGATATGTTACAATTAGCCCTATCAAGTTTGAAAATATCTGATGAATCTGAGCCCTCAATAGGTCAGGTTAGAGCCGTGTTAACAAATGATTCTCAGGGAAATGATCAGCAACCTGGAATAGAGAATGAAAAAAGAGTTAAGCCACCTCTTCTATGTGTCAGTAATTATTGGTGATAAATTAGTCCATAACTGTATGGTAGATAGTGGAGCTAGCAGCTCCGTCATGCCAAAACAGATTACTGAAAAACTTGGACTAAAATACCAGCCTTTAGAGAAGGGAGTGATTCAATTAGATGGCACTTTGGTTAACACTTTGGGTATTATCAAAGATTTAAACCTTACTCTCCATGCTTGTCCAAATTTTTCAGTCCCTCGAGACATATGTTTCATAGACCTTCCGCCTTTCTTTTTTTTGTGTTTATCTAGAGACTTTACAGCCAAGATAGGCGGTTATGTGTCAGCTGATTGGTCACATATGCTATTTGGAATGAGATATGGGACTAAAGTTACCATCAAGTCTGAAAGATTGGCCAGAAACCATATTGAGCCATATAACCCAAGCCTTGTCAATGCTACTCCTACTACAAATGCAAATTATGTTGTTTTTACTAACAATGAACTAGTTGTTGCTTAAGAACTCCAATCTAAAGTTTTTCCTGATGTGCTGTTGCATGAATGGGTGGTCAAAAATGTATTGGACAGTCCTGTAGACCTCATTCAAGATGTTGGTATGGGCAACTATGTCATTCTTGAGCCTGATACAGAGATTCCAAACTTGGAGAAAGATGCGGATCAGTTGTTGCAACCACTAAATGGACTATGGGAAATGTATTTTGATGGTTCGAGAAGCAAAAATGGCGTTGGAGGAGGGGCAATGCTGGTATCTCTGCAAGGTGATAAGTACTATGCTGCTTTTCATTTTGCTTTTGCATGCTCTAACAACATTGTTGAATATGAGGGTCTGGTTCAAGGTTTAGAATGGGCAAGAAAAAGAGGAATAACCCACTTGAAAGTGCATGAAGATAGCGAATTAGTTGTTAATCAAGTGAGGGGCCTCAATGTGGCTAAAAATGACACATTGAAGTCTTATAGAAATAGAGTGTGGAACATGCTTGAAGATTTTGATGCCTTTAACTTAGTGTCCATCCCAAGAAATCAGAACAAGCATGCTGACAGGCTCGCAACCATTGGAGCACAGTTTGATATTCCAAATGACATTAGAAAAGAGAAGGTGCAGCAATATGTGAAGGTTGTAGTCAGACCCTCAATCCCTGACAACAACATCCACTGGCAAGTCTTTGACAGTGATGAGCAGATCCTTTCTTTCCTGCTTGAGGAAGATCAGTTCTCCATGGTGAATCAAGCAAAACTCAATCAGCAGTATGGTGATCAGGTCATACAGCTGAAGACAAACAAATTTCCCAAAGGCCTGGTTACCTTAGAATCAATTTTCAATACTGATGATCATCTCAAAAGGGGTAAAGTTGGCTTACAAATCAAATAGGAGCACTATGAAGAGCTGGAGATTTTTAAGGGTAAGCTCCTTAAGATAAGCAAAATCTGTTCACCTGAAGATAAACAAGCTTTTGTTGCTTTGTGCCAAGAGTTTCATGATGTCTTTGCTTGGGAGTATTCAGATTTGAAAGGATTTGACCCCCATATGGCTTAGCATATGATTGAATTAGAACCTAACGCCAAGCCAGTAAGGCAAAAACAAAGGCCCTTGAATCCTAAACTTGAAACCCTAATGATTAAGGAGCTGACTAAACTAGTTGAGGGGGGTATTGTTTTCCCTATCAAGCACACTTCATGGGTTTCTAATCTAGTACCGGTTAGAAAGAAAAGTGGTGAGATAAGGCTCTGCGTAGACTTCAGGGATCTTAACCGATCCTCTCTAAAAGACCACTACCCACTACCCTCCATGGAACGAATCTTACAAGAGGTTCCTAGTTCTAAAAGGTTCTCCTTACTAGATGGTTTTTCGGGATATAATCAGGTGCTAGTCAAAGAGGAAGATCAGTTTAAGACTGTTTTTACAACTAAATGGGGCACCATGGCATACAAAAAGATGCCTTTTGGTTTGTCCAATGCTGGTGCCACGTTTCAAAGAGCCATGGACATGGCATTTCAAAGTTTGATCAACAAGATTATACTGATTTACCTAGATGATATCACAGTATATTCCAAGAATGCTGATGAACATGTGTCACATCTTAGGCAAGTTTTTGAAAAATGCAGAGAGTTTGGTATCTCTCTCAATCCAAAGATGAGTATCTTTGTTGTTCATGAAGGGAAATTATTAGGACACATATTGTCAAAGCAAGGAATTACTATTGATCCGGAGAGAGTCAAAGCCATACTTGAGTTGTCGCTACCTAATCACAAGAAGGGTCTACAAAGCTTTCTGGGACAGATCAACTTTTTGAGAGGGTTCATTCCAAATGTGGCGAACCTGCTACAACCTCTAACAACCATGTTAAAGAAAAATATAGTCTTCAGTTGGACAAGGGATTCCAAGAATAGTTTTGAAAAGGTCAAGGAGGCCTTAGCAGCAACTCCCACGCTGGTAAATCCCAAATTTTCCAAATATTTTTATCTGTATGCTTATGGTAGCATGAGTAACATTTCTACAATATTGGTTCAAAAAAATCAAGAGAATCTACAGCAACCAATAGCCTTTTTCAATCAAGGTTTGATCGACTATGAACAGAAATACTCCTTTGTGGAGAGGCACGTTCTTGCTGTGATCAGGAGCCTTAAGAAATTCAAGCCTTTGGTCTCTCATAATAGAATGCATATCATGGTGGCACACTCAAGTGTGAAAGAATTCTTATTCAATAAGGATTTGAATGAAAAAAGAGTAGGGTGGATCACTAAGGTCATGGAGTATGATGTAGATATCAGCGTCACCAAACTAGTTAGAGGCCTTTGTGAACAGCTTGCTTCAGGGTCGAGTAGTGAAAGTGAACTAGAAAAGGATGTTGTGCTTGCCAATTCAAATGAGCCTCTGAATGCTCAGGATGATGTGCCCATAGGGATAACTAATTGGGTCCAAGATATGACCCAATTTTTACAAACTCGTCAATGCCCGTTAGGTCTAAATAGAGCCAAAAGAAGATACTTTAGACTATAGTCCATACCATATGTGCTGATAGGAAATGTTCTTTTTAAAAAGGATCTGAATGGTGTCCTATTAAGATGCATTCATAGTGACCAAATTGAAAAGGTACTTCATGAGTTTCATGATGGAGCTGCAGGAGGTCACTTTGCTCCCAGAACTACTACCTGGAAAATCATGAGAGCTGGTTACTATTGGCCCAGCTTGTTCAAGGATGCTTTCTCTTGGGCAAAGAAGTGTATCAAATGTGCTCTGTTTTCAGGAAAGGAAAAGTTGTCTGCTATGCCCCTGCATCCAATTCAAGTAGAGCAGCCCTTCATGAGATGGGGCATCGATTTTATTGGACCAATAAATCCACCTTCCAGTGCTGGTCACAAATGGGTACTTATAGCCACTGACTATTTTATGAGGTGGACATAAGCAGTTGCATTGAAGGAAGCAAAGGAATCCTCAGTGTTGAACTTCTATGAAGATATAGTCATTAGGTTTGGAGTACCTGACTCCATCATATCTGATAACGCCCTTGCATTCACAGGTCTAAGGGTAACTGACTGGGCCGTCAAGCATGGCATTCATTTGAACACATCTTCAAATTATTACCCTCAAGGTAATGGCCTAGCTGAGAGCACGAATAAAAACCTCATCAGAATTATTAAAAGAACCATAGAGGACAACCAAAGGACCTGGCCCAGTAGTTTAAAGAATGCACTTTGGGCAGACAGAGTGACCCCTAAGAGGTCTATTGGTAACTCTCCATATATGTTGGTCTATGGTAAAGAGGCAAGATTGCCACTATCTGTGGAGCTTCTGACTCTTGATATTGTCCGCCAGTTGGAGATGTTTGAGGAGTAGGACCCAATGTCAGTAAGGTATGCAGACCTCATGGAGCTCAAAGAATCAAGGGATAGAGAAATGAAATCTTTAGAATATCATCAGTTCCAGACAAAGAATACATTCGACAAAAGGGCTACAGCAAAGTCTTTTAAGGAGGGAGACCTCATACTCAAATGGGATGTTCTGAAAAGCAAACCAGGCCATCACACCAAGTTCAATAATATGTGGACTGGTCCATTTATTATCACAGGCTGTAAGGAGCGCAACGCATATCAACTAGCTACAACAGAAGGTGAAATGCTTCCTATCCCAGTCAATGGGATAAACCTTAAGCCCTATTTTCAAGCCTGATAAGTGCCTCTATTGTACATAATAGTTTAGGCTTTATGTTTTCCATAAGTGTTGTTTCAGCACAGTGTGTTTTTCTCTTTTGTTTCCTCTGTCTTGTCGTTTTGGGCAACCTGTTGTGTCCTATAAATCTTATGAGGTTGTAGCCATGTGGAAGACTGTTATTTTGTTTATTTTCTGAGCCTTCTAATGACTCCATGCCCAATGGATATGCCTAGTCACTGGTTCTCATGATTAGCAGGCAAACATCCAGCAAAGGTCACCAGAATTGTTGCTTAAATTTTTACCCTTTGGCTCAATAGGCAAGACAAATTGTGTTTAACAGGTTCGAGAAGGCCAAATCGAGCATTCTGCCTAGGGCAAAGGTCATCAATCTGATGCTAGGTCACAGGGAGCTCAATTGGGAAGCATGCCTTGTTCAAATTCAACATGAAAATATTTTAAGGGCATAGTCGTTGAGACCTCAGGAGTGTCACGGCGAGTGGGGTTAGCATATGGTTCCTGTTGGCAAGACATCGGATGGAGTTTCAGCGACAACGAGTTTCAATTCGGCGGAGGTTGTTTTGTTCAACAAAAGGTCTTGACGAATGCATTGTGTCTTGCCAAAGTCAAAAGATCTCAGAAAAGCAAGCGAGCTTCGCTAGGAAGTCTCGTCGAGGTCACAGGGTCTCCCCGATAATCAAAAGAAGCAAGTCTCGGGATAGGTCTGGCCGACAAAGTCTCCCCGGCATAAAGTGAAGAGCACCTTCAGTATGACTAGGTGATATCGCTGAGATGTCTCAGTGATTTCATAATGTCTCCCCGAACTGAATGAAGGTCGGCAAAAGTCAAGGGATCGTTATAGAGTCTCGGCGAGCAAAGAAGTCTTGCCGATCGGAAGGAGGCCCCACCAGAACTCAGGAGGTCTCACCAACAGTTGAGGATGTTGCCCGGAGGTCCTACCGACAACAGAAAGTCCTGGCGACATACAAGGTGTTATCGGTAGGAGTCTCACCGAGTAGTGGAGCCTCCAAGAAGGAAAGAAAAAGCAGTTTCCGCCAAAGGAAAGGTCCTTGGTGAAATGTCTTGTCGAGATGAGAGTGTCACCCTGGCCCAAAGAGCCTTCGGTGTAACGAAACTTTCACCAAGATGTTCGGGTGATAAGGAGGGGTCTCACTGACAACGGAGAGCTTTCAGCATAGCAAAAGGGGCTTGGGAAGACTTCTTCCCAACCGGCGGGAGTCTTGTCGAAGTGAAACGAGGCGTGTACTCGCCAAAGCTGAAGTTCCTTTGGCACAACCTCTTCCCGACCGGTGGGAGTCTCAGCGAAGGAAAAGAAGAGCTCGAACAGAATGAAGATTGGGTCGGCAAGACATCTTGCCGACCAAGCAGGAGCTCTCTAAACTTGAAGTGAACTTTCAGCAAATAGGGAGACTTTGATATAGAGTCTCAGTGATGGAGTGTGTCTCGGCGACAAAGGCAGATGCCGATATAATAGAAGAGGACTCGGTATGACTATGGGGCTTTCGACGGGATGTCTTACTAATATCACATGGTCTCAGCGATAGTAGGGGATCTCCCCCTGACTCATTAACCCATTGATCTCTTGGCAATGAACGGTGTCTTGCCGATGGCTCCAATAGCATCGATATGATTTTTTGGCCTCGCTAGGAGCTTTTAGCGATGGCTCCATGTGTTGTCGATTCTTGCGAAGGGGTTTGATCACCTCGGTGAGACACTTCTAGTGTCTCGCCGAGATGCGATTCAACTGAGGATTTTGACCACCGGGAGTCTGCGTGTAGTTCACTCAGCCAATCGGAGAGGTCTGAGGGCCAGACATGGCATTCTAAGGGGCGTCAAAAGGATGAAGGGCGACATGTATCTGTTGCAGGCTCAGAGCATTCAAGATGCAGCCGAGGTAGCTCAATCGAACATGACGACAGGATCAGAATGAATGCAGTAGCTGAAGATATCTGAAGAAGGCTTCCTCGGAGATGACTCTTCACCGTCATGGACACGTAGGGGCTTCAGCATTAATTTCAATTGAAAAAGATCTGAGATAGATCTTTTTCTGAATGAGGATATTTTTGTAAGCCCTAATGGGCCGATATCAGTCTGTCTATAAGGCATTTTTTGCCTTTATTAAGAGAGTTCTGATTACACACCCTAAAGAGTTAGTGATTTTCCATCAATCCTTTCTCAGTCAATGTATGTTTTCTGTAACTCAACCAGAATCCTGAATACAACACAAAGTTTACCTTGAAAGTTCATGTTCATATTGGTATTGATTCTTATTTCTGTATCTTTCTTTTGCACATGCAAGTCTATAACTGTGTTTTTGCATTTTTGCATTTGTATCTTAAGGTCATGAAATTGATCTTTCCTTCCCAAGGTGTATGTGTGGGCCAAACTTATTAGGACTAAAGCATTAAGTCTGAGAGAATTTGATCTGAGAATAGCAATTAGGCTTTCAAGTGTATGTTCTTCTTGTGTTCATTTCATGATTTCTCATTAATACGATGTATCACCATAGGTTTAGTTTTTTCTATTTTATGCATCTCTTCCCCTTTTTCTGTTGAAGAATCAATAGTTTAGGTGATACCCAAAGGAAGCCAGCCTTCTCCAAAGGTTCACTTCAACCATAGGTGACCCACAGCCTTGGAGTGATCCCATGTTGCTCTAGAATGCTCAGTTTCTTGTAAACTTTGCACAGGGTGCAATTCTAGGTGACAACAATAACATAAATAGAAATACAGATCAGAGATTAAAAACCACTCAGAAATTTTGCTCAAAATGTTTGTACATGGACTCATTCACCCTAGGGCGAATGGGTCCTAGATTAGGGTTTTTTTAATTTGACTTTTGTATTTCTGAGGTGATCCTATGTGTTTGTTGTTGCTAATCTATAACAGACAATTATGTAATAGATTTTCCAGGTTTAATGCTTCTAAATGTAATTTTGACTAAGGTTGAACGATGAAAAATGTGACTAAGTCTAATGTGTAATATGAATCTAAATGATTGAATGATGATTTCAATGCTAATACTATGCAAAATAAATTCATATCTAGTGCAATTTTTTTGATTTTTAATAATTTTAATCTATGCAAACATGCAAATTTAACCCTAAATGCAATGTTCACTAATGAAAATTTAAAGAACCCTAAATTTAATGCAAATCTAATGCAATCTATTGAAAAACTAAGATCTAGGGTTGAAAGGACTCCAATTTTTAGAATCTTGTTGTACAAGGTCGGGTTCACCAAAATGAAAAAGTGAAAAATAGGATATAGGGGTATCCCAAAATGGAAAAGTGGATCCAAAGAGGGACAAGGGGGTCATATCTTTCCTCAAATTATTAAGAAATGAGATCCACACAATGAGATGACAAACCCTTAGGTGAATCAAATCAAGGTGTGAGTTTGCAAATTTCCCTTTTTGCTAGGATGGGGGTCTAGATCAAATAGCACTTTGGGTAGAAAGATTTAAAATGGAAAAACAACTTCAAATTTAGACCTAAAAAGTGCATTAAAGAGATTTAACATAAAACAGAAGGAATCAGTAAACTTTCTAAAGAAACTAAAGGTAATAAATGTTGTGCACCTATTAAAACTTGTTGTTTTTGCAACCCTAATAGGGACTCATTTGCCCTATGGTGAATGGGTCCTTATAAGCTTTTTCAAAAACTCTGAATCTAAATTTGAAGCTTAGGAGCTATGAAAACTTGTTGTCCTTCCAACCTGAATAGGGACTCATTTTCCCTATGGTGAATGGGTCTAGGTAGGATTTTCCAAAAAATTGAATCTAAATTTGAAGCTCCAAACCTGCAATTCCTTCCTATAACTTGAAATACCCACTCCCATACTTGGATTTGTGAAAAAATGCAAAACAATTTTGATGTTTATTAGTGGATAGGGGTTTGCCTCGGTCAAACCCCAAGTTTTGTAATTAAACCTTGATGATAAATAGAAAATTGAAACATGAAATGTGTGTGATCCTAACCTTAAGTGTGTCTAAGATTAAGACTTCTAATAATGCAAAGAAATCCTACTCAAGTGTGTTAGAATAGGATCATAGAATGAAACATGAACAATGAATAAGACCTACTTTAGGAGACCTCAAATCCCATTAATAAGTCACAAATCTGAATTTACCTCTCTTAGGCTGAAAATAGAATGATCATAGATGCAATCACTTAAGAAACAAGTCATTAGGCTTGGTTGAATCTCATAGTGCTTCTCCCAAAACCTAGAATCCATCATGATTCTCCATAGACATCTACCATCAATTCTTCAACAATGTTTGATCTTTAATGACAAAATGAGCTTAAAGACCTGCAAAAACATTAAAATGTTGCTCCAAGACTTCACTCTTGATTTCTCCTTGCTCTTGAATGCAAATGCTTGTGATCTCATATGAAACTATTTTCTTGCTAGTGAAAAATGAATGTGAAACTTAGATTTATAGGCTTCCTTCTCTAATTTTCCAATTATTAGATCCTAAAAGTTGACATGTGAAATTTGAATTTGAAACCTTAAAATACCACCAAAAACATATTTTAAAGGGGGATCCTAGATCTAAGTGAGGATCCATTCGCCATAGGGTGAATGGGTCCTAGCTCACTTACCTAGGACACACATTACTCAAGGTTGAACATTATGCTAAAAAAGGGTCCTAAGTCTAAGTGAGGACCCATTCGCCCTAAGGAAAATGGGTCCTAGGTCACTTACCTAGGACACACATCTTCCAAAGTTAAGTGTTGTGAGATGACATTTATGAATGTCAGGTTTTATCCCTTGGAAATTGCAATTAATTAGGTTTAAATTCAAATTAAAGGGGACAAATAAGGCAAATTGGCCTCAATCAATTAATAAAGCCCTAGATTAATGTGAAATTATAAAGGTACACCTTACAACACCAAAAATAAGGCACAATCAAGTCCATTTTATTTAAAAAGGCCCTAAACTCAATGTGAATATGAAAAACATATTACAACACTAAATTAAGGCATAATTAAGCTTATTTTATTATTAATTATTTCCAAATTAAGTGTGAAAAAGGGATACTTTTTCCTACACTACAGTGTCATTAAGTATTGAGTAGGTGTCAATAACAACTATTGAGAGTCTCAGTTCATTGTCACTAGATCCATTTTGTTGTCAAAGTTTATTATGAAAAATCTACAGTAAGTTGTCATATTAGTTAGTAGATTTGTAAGAAGTAGTTGAAGTTATTCATAGTTATAAATATGCAATTTGTTGATGAATAAATTATTGAGTCTTTTGTTGTTGTTCATTATATTTTTTATGTTATATTTTTAATTTGGTATCAGAGTTGTATAAGAGACCTAGCCAAGAATCCTTAAATGTCAAAGAGTGCATTGATGGGGATGGTGAGGTGGTCACTACAACCTAAGAGGGATATGTTACAGAGTTACTTGTTGTATAATATGCAAAGGAGATCAAAGGAAGGTCATTTGAGTAATTTTTATGATCTCTTATTATTGAGGTGACGTTTGTCAAACTGTTGCAATCGATTTGAGTGTTGTTTATGAGTCTTTCTTGCTGTAAAATATCCTTTGGGTCTGCATAGCACTTTTTTAATGTTTTGTGTGTTGTATCTTGGAGGAGATGATTGTTGAAGAATTTTCCACTACTAAAGCTTAATGGATCCTATTAAGAATGATGACCTACAAAGAAAAGCCCTTCGAGATCAAGAGCTTGCATTATACTCAAAGAAAAGATTGGGAAATAGAATGTAAAGTAAGAGTGAGATCATCAAAGAACCATCAAATATTGATTCAATGATTTCATTGAAGATGAGGCACTTGTCTTATTTTGAAGAGGGAAACACTTTGAAGATAGAGAGGGATATAATAGAGGATAAATAGATGCTCAATAGTTTGATATGCTAGTGGATCAAAGAAGCTATACCTCATTAGGTTATGAAACATACATGTGAGGATTGATGTCCAATAGTTCAAGGGAGATCCAAAATCTAGAAGTTTAACATCATACCTTTACGAGAGTAATGAGATACTTCATGTGCAAATGGTGTCCAATGATGTTGGGAACTTGGATTACAACTAGATGACTATACCTGTAATTGGGAGTAGCTTGAAGAATTTGTATTGGTCTAAGAACTATTTTCAAAGAATTGCTTCTACATAATGCATTTTCTATTGTTTTATTTTATGTCAAAGATGTATTAGGAGTCCATCAAAATTCAATTATTCCTTCAGAGGAAGTGTTAGAATAATTAACAAAAAAAATGTGCTTTTGTTGTTTATGTGTCATTAAGCATTGAATAGGTGTCAATAACAGTTGTTGAAAGTCTCAATTCATTGCCACTAGATCTAGTTAAAATCAAACTCATGACATTCAATCTACATTCATCATTATTTACTCTAATTCAAATCTTGAGATAATCATCAAACTGAAGCCACTAATTTTCTCGAAATAACAAATCAATTCAATACATGATTTCTACATCCTAAATCTTAGAATTAAATACACCTATCCTCCAATTTAATTATCACATTTAAGAAAGAGATCAATTTCTAGAAACCGTCTCTCATGGCCTGCTATTGAATCTTCCGAAATACCTAGACAATAACTTGGATTTAATTAGACAAGAGTCGTTTACCTTCAATGCCAATGTTCGTGAATTTGCAAGACAGAAGAAACAAATGAATAATACAAAGTGACCACAATTATTGAGGCTCATAATGTCATCTAGTATTTGTTATGATACGAATTGAGATGACTTGAATGGAACGTCACTTTTGGAGATCAAGCAGAAACCATTGCACTTGCCCAAGGATTGATTTCGCATGCAAAAAAGTATTCGTTGGTACGACGCTCACAAAAGGTGGCTCATTGGCTCTCTTGTACAGAGAAACAGAAGATAAAAAGCTAACTGAAATAAAAAGTAAAATAAGTACAACTTACGTGAGCTGCTGCATGAATTGATAGAATGATATTATGCACCGCCAGTTTTTGGATCTGACAGGACCTATGTCTGTGAAATGATTTTTTAAAATTTTATTTGATGGTCCAATGCTTGCAATATGGTGGATCATCAGTACTCTTTGCAGAGAAACAGAAGATAAAATGCCAAACTTTTGAAAAAGTAAAACAAGTACGACTTACGTGAGCTGCTGCTGCTGCATGAATTCATGAAATGATAATATGCACCGCCGGCAATTGAATTTGACAGAACCTTTCCCTGTGAAATGATTTTCTTAAACTTTATTTTAAAAATAGTGAATTAAGAAACTGAAAAAATATTTGTGGGTGCAAGGCAAACAGTAAAGTGGATCGTTGGTATTAGATCTAAATTACATCTTGTTTAGAAATTTGAATTTGGTATTATAGTACTTAATCTTAATATGGATATATCTTAAGAGGATGTTAGATTTGAAATACACTTCTAGATAGAGTTTGAAAGCTTTCGTAGAAGAGCAAGTTTAGTGGTGGAAAATCTCACTACTCACAAGTAGTTTCTGACTATGAAGGTTAGTCTATCCAATATTCTCATTAATGTACTTATAGTATGCCCATTTTTACATATTATAATTTTAATTGAAATAATGATTGTATTTGTAAAAATGGGCATACAACAAATTCACCGCCAGCAAAATTTCAAAATGTATATTAAAAATGTTAATGCGGTTAATTTTCCGTGGCGGTGAATTTTCCTAGAGCCATAAAAATGCCTAAAATAACTCAAGAATGAATCTACACCTCTACACTATTCAATAATTTGAACTCCTTTAACAAATGTCAATTTATTCAACATTTAGATAATAAATGGAATTCATTAATTCATCTAATTGGTATAGATGAAGTGTAAAATTGTTATTGGCTATTTGACTATTGAAGATTGTAATAGAGACAACATAACAAGGATAAATGAAATAGGAAGATGAATAAATGTCATCCTTCTACACTTCAAAATCATTTTATGTAATTTTGATTTTATTTATGGATTTATTGATTCATTTTCTATATTTTGAACATATATATAAAAATTGGATATAAAATTTAATAAAGTAAAAAAAAAAATATTAAATACTAAAAATATCATAATAACTAATAGTTAGGAATTTATAATGGAAGGACTTAAATTTGTGCAAATTTCCTTGTTACTGATATTGCATGGATATTGTGTATGCATTCCAAGCTCTATGGAATATAGAGCAAACATTTACGATTGAATCTACACCTTTCATGTTTGAAAATTTCTGCAACTTTAAGAATGCATACTCTATCATAAGACGAGACTTAAAACTAAGATTAAAAGCTTAAAAGCTCTCTCATTATGAACAATGATTTTAGATATTGATGGTTAAATCTATATTGTAGATATTGAGGCAAGTTTAAATTTATATTCTATAATCTCAAGGTGAGATTTATGAGAAAGATTATAATCTTAAAAGGTTCTGTCATTATGGACAATGATTGTAGATATTGATGTTTAAATTTGTATTTTACCAATGATAGGAAGATTGATTTTTCTAATTTAAGTGGTGCTTATTTTTAATGAAAAATGGGTAAATATTTATTTTTGAAATGTGATAAATGTGAATTTTTTTTTCCTTTTGATTTTGACCATCAATCTATCTATAAATATAAATTATCTTGGAGAACTAATAATTCTTAGAAACTATATAATATCCACATGATTTGGGTTAATGTTTGGGATAAAAGGAAACACAATTAGAAATTTATAATTTCTACTTCTAAAATTTGATTCTCTTATAATCATACAATAATATTTTCTAATAATATTACCAAGTATCATATAATAATAACTACCTACCTTATTTTTCATTATGTTGATTGTTTGTTGTAAAATATTTACTTTTCAAAAAATTACAAAGACATGGTGAAAAAAGTAATTATACTCATATAAATACTACCAAGTGAGGAGGATATTATTCCACTAAATTTATATTAATAGAATGTTGTAGATTATAAGTTTTTAACTTATCAATAAATACAAGAGATAAGTTAGAGAAAATAAAAAAGAAAAAATATGACATGGTGAAAAAAGTAATTATACTCATAAAAATATCAAGTGAGGGGGTTATTATTCCACTAATTTCATATTAATAGAATATTGTAGATTATAAGTTTTTCAACGTATCAATGAATAGAAGAGATAAATTAGAAAAAATAAAAAAATAATTATACGCATTCACAAAATTAATAATTTTGAGAGAACCTAAAAACAACTTGAAATAATAGATACTTTGATTATATAAAAAATTTATATATCATTCAAATGATATTTAAATATAGATTTACTTATGTGCAATAAATATTAATAATAAGGATACGTTAAGAAACAAGACATAGCACTTATAAAGCTTGAGAAGAAGTTGAACCTTAGCATCCAAGAGCTAATATCTATGAAAAGTTTACGATTTATTAGACAAGGCCACTTTAATATGGACATTACAGAGGACTTTCCAAGGGAAGAACATAGTGAATGATTTGACGGGATAAATTTTTTGTAACAACTCATACAACAAACACTATTCCGTAACATTAAAGTTAAGACTAAAAATATGGAATGCACAGAAGAATAGGAAAGGCAACATACCTAGCAAGATCATCTTACTCTCATTCCAATACTGAGAGAGAATTTGAAGAAGCCAAAAAGTTGAGTTAGAAAAGCACTCAATGACTTTAATCTGTATGGTTTTGAGATGACCGCTCTGAAACCCCAAACAAGGTTAGTTAGATGGCACTGAAAGGGAGAATGAGTATTTCTTAATTGAAAACAAGTGTTAAGATATCCAGAGATGGCCTGATTAAAGGTTTATTTGTCCCAGATAAACCATAGCATCATTCCCCTTGTCTCCTTATTATGATTGGAAGATAGTATACGAATAGTTCAGACCTACGATCTGGTGTTAAAGAGGATGATTCAACCATGAGAGAAATGGCTATGATTAGAACGGATGATAATCTTGAGAGGTAGAAGAGTTCAAATTGGTCTGATTGAAAAATGTAGAAGTTTTTTTCAATTAGTTTTAAGTTTGGATTATATTAGTCTATGTTTGTTGTTGCGTCAAAAGATCGATCTATCAATGTTCGATATAAACAGTATAGACATGGATCGCACGGAAATGGTTAATCCCTTATCATGAATCTCAAAACAAATGCTGATCATCTGTCAAAACTTTACAATGATTATTGGTCCCAAAAAGGGATTTGCCTTACTTTAGAAGGGTTATTCAGACTAATATATACTGAAATAGCACACAAGATTTATTTTCTTCCTTATAATGTGCTAGTCCTGTACCCACTTAAGAATGAGATGTATGAATTACGAATTTCATCTAACTCTAACAAGTTTATCTGTGCAATTTGGCATACAGCAAATTCACCGTCAGCAATTTACCAACGGAAAATTCACTAGGGAAAATTCACCGTCGTGACAATTCACCACGCTAAAAATTAATTGCATGAATTTTTGGCAATTAATTTTCTATGACGATGAATTGCTGGTGGCGGTGAATTTTCCCACGGTGAATTGTTGACGGTGTATTGCTGACGGTTAATTTTCCTAGAGCCGTGCAATTTATCTCAAAAGGATGTCGGAGCTGCCCAGGTGGTCCCCTATTCTAGAGTCGTCCATGAGGTTGTCGTAGATGGGGAACAAAGAAGTGGCTGTGGAGGTCGCGACCCTGGCAGCCACTAACGCCCACTTGCCAAAGGCAATGATGGCGTTCGTGGGGTAGGGCGGGATAGAGAATCTGTCGCTAGCGATGATCTCTGTGTTGTTGGTGAAGAGAAAAAATATCAGAGAAAGATCACACCACAAGTAGCTGATACTCAAATCCCACAGCCCAAGATTTTTAGATCATGAAAAGAAAAACACAGACAGATCACATGGCTGTTACTTGGAGCTCTGATATTCCTTGTTCGTTGTATATATATATGATTAACTTACAGTCTAAGTAACACAGCGGTTAGAAATATTTATGATGAATGGTGAAGTGAGGGGCGGTGAGCGGCTGTGTAGATACCGATAAATTTATTCCAACACTTGGGCGGGACCAGATTCGATCCCATGGACTGCAAGTGCCGCCCAGCGGACCACGAACAGAAGAAAAGCGGCGGACGGCGTTGGAGGACCCCACGGGGTGCCGGTAGTAAGCGAGCACTGCAGCAGAGGACTCTCTGTCGTCCACGTCGAGAGTAAGGTCGGCAAGTGCTTTACGGGCACGCCTGAGCTGCCCCCTTGATCACGACGAGAATAGGAGGCCACTCTTCTAGAGTTACAGCAGATACGTCGAGGTCATGGGATGACAGAAAGAAATGTCTATTCAATTTCGAGAATGTATTTTTTATCATATTTATATATAAATTTCATTTATTATGATTTATAATTAATTGATAAATAAGTTCAAAAGTGCATTTTCGAGGTTGGATAGACAATGGTGTGAGATGAGAGTCAAGCAGGGAATATGTCTGTTCGTACAAAGGATGAATATGGGGCCTCTAAATATATTTAGGAAGGTCAAGACCACTACAACACCATCACCGCCCTTCTCCTCACCAAAAAGCTTTCTCACAAAAATGCACATTTGAGTGTATTTCATGATACAATGGATTTTTATTTTCAATTAATTAATAAATATGGTCAAATTTGCATTCTAGAAGCTACATAGAGGTTTCTCCTTTATATAGCATCAGTGTTTCATTATGTAAATGAAGGTCTTGTCAATCTACCACTAAATCTTCTAGTGGCTATATATCAAATCCTATCAGATATTCCTGCTAAAATTGGCTAAAGTGACTCAAATTTCCTATCAAATTTATTGTATGACATGTTTTGCATGTACTTCATACTTTGTGGAATGCACACCAAACTCTTTGGAATGAATCTACACCTTAGACACATTTGGTAGTGCCTCCATGGGCTACTATTTAGTCTCCTTCTCTAATGGCAATGATCAGCCTTGACCATTATAATTTTATGGTTAAAAATATTTTGAAAATTAAAAGATTATTATCAATTTATTTGGTAATATAATTAATCATTTATTGAACAATATAATTAATTTAATTTTAATAAAATGTGCAGTAAAAAAATCTATAAATTAAATTGTACAAAAAAAATAAAATGATTGTATTAATATTTTAAAGTTCAATTATACAAATTAAGAAAATATCACTTTATTCCAATTTCAAAATAAAGTATACAAAGGAGAAAAATGCATATCTTTTTTTATCCTGAAAATATTTTCTTTGCCTCACTTCGGAAATGAATTAATGATTTGGCCTATTCAAGCCTATAAATATTAGATAGAGGAACCAATTATTATTCAGAACCCACACATATGCTTCCCCAAGCAATAGCCTTGGCCAGGACAATCTTGAGTGTACATTGTACTCGAGTTGGACACACATTGTGTGCTCCTTCTCCAATTCACAGGTTTCAAACCATTTTAACCATTTCCTCAATGATCTCCTCATTTTTTTCCTCCATCCCCCTTTAACATTTATTTCACGAACTCAAATAATAACCCAAAGGGTAGTTTTGACCATCACACCCTTTATTTTAACTTGGAAGGTGACTCCTTTTTACTCTTTTTTTCTCCCTCCTTTGTTTTTTTTAATTTTTTCATATTTTCATACATTTTCTTTTCTCCTTTTTTTTACCTTATAAAGTTTTACCACTTTATTTATTTATATATTTTATAGAGAAAAAATCCCATAAAATTAGCCCCTTTAATTTAGTTGTTGCCCTCAGTAGCTTGAGGAGCTTTTGTATCAAAACATATTAAAAGTTAAATAAATGTGGATATTGAGTTTTAATAAAATCAATTTTTTCCCCAGTAGCACTATTAATATCATTGTAACTCCATTTAATTTTAACGTCATCTATAATTCTATTTCTTGAAGTTTTAGATCTTGTTTCAATTAAGTTTTCTAGCTCAATCTTAAATTCACAAGTAGGTTCAATAGAAATACTTTTACAATGAATAACACATTAACTAAACCATATATATCTAGCAAGATTACATGAAATACATTATGAATTTATAATTGAGGTGGTAAAGCAAGTATGTGAGAAACATCACCTATTTTTTTCTTAATTTCAAAAGGTCCACAAAATTGTGGAGCTATATTAGAATATTTACCAAGTTTTAATAAACTCATTTTAGGTTAACTATAAGAAAAACATGATCACCAATATCAAACTGTTAAATAGATCTTTTTGTATTAGGCCAACTTTTATATCTATATTGGAAAGCCTTCATGTTGTGTTTAAATTTATTAACAATTTCTTCCATCTCTAACAAATTTTCATTTTCATACCAAATTTTATGGATAGGATCTAACCATGAGATAGGTGTGTTACAATTTTGACCATACATAACTTCAAAATGTGACATTTTAATAGTTGAGTGATATCCTTGGTTATATGACAAATCAACTAAGTGTAAATAATCTTCCCATAACTTTGGTTTATCCATGGTATACATTCATAGCATATCTTCTAAGATTTTATTAACCCTTTCTATTTGTCCTTTTGATTTTGGATGGTATGCAGTACTAAAGCTCAAACTAGTGCCAAGTTTAGAGAAAAGAAATTTCTAAAAAGAAGAGGTAAATATCAAGTTTTGATTTGAAACAGTATTTTTAGGAAGGTCGTGCAATCTAATAATCTCTTTAACAAATATATGGGAAATATTAGAAGCAAAAGATTTTATTTTTACATGTAAAAAATGTATCAACTTGGTCAATCTATCTACTACTACAAAAATAGAATTGTGACATTTACATTTTCAGGGTAAACCATTGATAAAGTCCATACTAATCGACTCCATTTCCAATTAGGGATAAATCAATTTTGTAAGAGACCAGGTAGTGTACATTGTTTTATTTTTAATTTTTAGAAAATTAAACATTGTTGGACATAGGAATGAATCACATACTTCATTTGAGGCCAAAAGTAGTTTCTCTTAATTGAGAGATAAGTTTTATGGAATATATAATGTCCTAATATTGGTATTTCATGAGAATATTTTAAGATTTATTGTTTAATGTTAGTTAAATTGGGAATACATAGTGTTAGCAAAAAAGCTATGGAAACATAGACTAGAGTTCTGAGCCCCAAGTACTTTCTGAGTGTTGTAGTTTATACCCCACATAATCATATAAATACAATTGTAATGGTTTGATTTGAACAAAGGATTAACAGATTAATTAAATATATTCACAAATTGATAGATCACATCATATAGATCAAATTTGTTGCACTATGATGTCATTAGTGTTGTCAATGATGTCAACCTATGTCAACCTCTAGTGTGGTTATGATGGGAAGGTGTTTGTGGTGTTGAGCAGGAGTTGCAAATACAACAGGGTCACTTGGTTTCCAAGTGATTTTGAGAAAATTAATATAAAGAGTGTACAAGGTGACAAGGGTGTGTTCTATGTTAGGCTTTGTATTTCTTCATGCTTGAAGATGTGCTAGTGCGGTTTGGATGTGATGTTCAAAATTGATCAGAGGTGTTACATCCAAAGTTTTAGGTTCTAGATCCTGCGACAATAGAAGATGTGTTTGATAGTGTGTTGGATTGTGAAGAGGGTTGTCTAGGAGAAATGGATTTGCTCCGCATTTCTTTGTGTTGAAGTTTCATGTCCTGAGGATTTGGGAATTTGTTAGTATTTCTTGTATCTATCTTCCCTTGAATGGTTTGTTGTTCAATTGTTCTACAAGTTCAATTCATGTGTTGTCTCTTAATGGCAATTTAGTTGGTTGCATAGGATGATAGTATTCTCAATTGCATATGGTTGTGCCAGTGTGTTTGAATATTTTGTTAGTGTTTGAGTATTTTAGGATTTTGTGTGATGTTTCTATGTGGTCTGCAAATTGCTTTTAGACTTGGTGAACTGCATATATGGTTGCTTGTTCGTGTTAATATTGATTTGGCCAACTTAGCATATTAGTGTCACTTGTGGATGTGCTTTATGGTTTGTGGAACCATGGTGTAGTGTTTTGGTATGGACTTGGGTCCTGGTTAACCCTTGGTGTGGTCCAATTTCACTTATTTCCACCGCAAAGGTGTTTGGTGTCAACCTATTTATTGGTTGCATATTTGAGGTCCATGTATTTCATTGAAGCCAACTTAGAGAAGGTTGTTGAGGTTGCAGAGGATATATATGCAAGGTCAACTATGTGGTGTGTTATGTCATGTGAAATGATGTGTATGTTATCAAGTGTTGAGATTTGAATGTGAGCATGAATTCCTACGACTACTAGAAGTGGTAAGAAGAAGGTGTCTACATTTCAGTGTACTTGGAGTTGTTGGAGGAAGTGATCCAAAGGTTGCCAATGGTGTAGATTTGTTGTAGTGGATTCTCCTATTGCTTTGAGGTAGTGAACCTCTTTGTAATTGTGAAGCCTAGGGTTTTAACCTATTCTAAAGGTGCAAAATAACTATTATGCAATAAATAAAAACACAAGGAACACTTCAAAGATTAGTCTAAGGAATGATAACACAAAGAAAGATAACAAAATAAAGATTGCAAATGATTATACCTTTGTGTTGTTGAATCCCTTGGTTGGCCCTTGATGTTTGAATGCGTGTATGCTCCTTGGATGGCTATGGAAATGGCTAGATGCAAGATGAAAAATGTGATAAAATGCAAATGCTAATGGCTAAATGACTTGGTTAGATGAGTGGAAAATGCTTGCAAGTTGAGTAATCAAATTGATAGCATAAGGGTGAAAAATGGCTAAGTGTTGTCAAATGCATTAGAAGAGGGTGGTATTTATAGAAGAATTTGAATTCTCTATAGAATTCAACAGTTGAGATTAAGCCACCAAGGCCAAGATGAAGGGCTATGGTGAGTTGAGGACTCACAAGCTGCCCTCACATCTTGACATATGGAGGGTGAAGTGGCCTAGGATGTGACGATGTGTAAGTGAGGTGGAAAATGACATGTGATGGGGAGGTATTTGTAAGTACCTTGATGTGACCTCTCAATGATCACATGGGGAAGGGGAAAGCTTTGGGAGAACAAAAGTGAATTTTAAATTCATAATGATTGGAAGAATCTAGTGGATAAGACAAGGTTGCCAAAAGGTGGGAACTTGCCACATGTGAGTGATGTGATAGGTCAAAGATTCTAGAAGACTTGCATGGGAAAGAGGAAAACCTTGAAAGGATAAATGTGAATTAAAAATTCACATGGGGAAAAGAGGAGTCTTGGGTGAATAAAAAGGAATTAAAAATTCCTTGAGGGATGGGGAGTGTTGACCAAGGTACTGATTAGGCTTAACTAAGTGATTATAAGACGATTAGTAGTTAATAAGGATTAGAATCCAACTCGCAAAAGTTGGAGGATGTGGCACATCCTAATCAAGGATTAGGCATGTGCACATCCCTAATGAAGAGATTAGGAGGTGGGTTAGGATTAAGAAAAAGATGTGACATGTGAGAAATTAAATAAATGTCATATTTATTTAATTCATTTGATGAAAAAGAGGATTAAAGAGATAAGATATTTAATTATTAACTAAATACCTTAGGGATTTAGCAGAATTAAAGGTATTAATTAAATAATATTAATATTACTTAATTAATGCAAATAAAAGGAAGCTTATATGAAAGGGGATAAACTTGGATAAATTAAGTGTCCAAATTTAGGTGTCTAAATTTTGCCCCTCTTTGAGATGGTGTTACGAAGTAGCATCATTTCAAAGAATATTAAAACATAGAACTCGGAAGAAGATGGTTAGATTGGGAAAGATGCTCGAGTCATCAAAGGAGTGAGTGGGAAGAAAAATGATGGGAGTGAAGATGAAGGTTAGGGATGGGGTGATCCCACAACAGTGGTTTACAATTTTTGGCCAAACTAGACACTGAAATTATTTTTTTAAACTAAATCTTCACATTCGAGCACCTATAGCGGCTAAACCGTGAAGAATTTGAAGATGATGCAAACTAGAGTCTCGTCACATTTTGTCTGTAGATTCTAAAAATATTTTTTTCAAAAAATTTGGAATCAGATTCCACTTCTTTTTCCATCTCCCATGAAAACTGGTTTTTTTCAAAAAATAGCATTTTTAAAAAAGTAACGCACACCGTATAACGCATAACTTTTTTTCCATGAAGGATAAAATTTTAATTCTTTTGAATTTACATTTGTAACTCTGATATCTAGTGCTTCCACTTAATTAGATAGTTTTTTATTGAATATTTTTTCTTTAATCAAGTTTCAAAGTTAAACCAATTACAATTCAGACATAGCGCAACCGTATAACACAACTTTTTTTGTATATATCGAAATTCAAATTTATTTTTTATTGGATCAAGGACTTCAATATCTGGTGCACTCATTTTTCAAAAAAAATTGATAACCGCTATTTTTCCGCATGTGCGGAAAGAGACCTTCATTTTTTGAAAAACCTATGTTTAATAAAACTAAAAAAATTAATACATAATAAAACCAAAACATATTAAAATTATATTTGTTGGATAGCTCGTTCTGAAGACTACGATTCCAATTGGTTTTATTAATATTCCTCCATTTTCATCCTCAAACTAAGCTCCGAAGTGCCAAAATTCAAGTTTTTTTATGTCTCAGGGGGGATGAGGAATAAAGGGGTTTGAACGAAACCCCCTTCTATAAGGGGTTTTGATGGATTTTTTGGCGGAAAAGTATTAAAAGGGTTTGGCCGAACCTAGGTTCTACTGAACCCCTAATTGGTTCGGTCGAACCAATAGGTTTGTACGAACCCCTAAAATCAATTTTTTTTCCATGCATTCATTTTTTGTGATTTTTCCTTCCTCACTTCAATTATAAACCACTATTGTGGCTTCACGCGATGGAGGATGCCCCATCGAGAGGACATGCGGGTTCAAGAGAACATGGGTGTGTTCTCGAAATGGATGAGGTGATGCAAGAGGTATATGAGAAAGAGGATGCAAAGTGATGGATAAAAAATGATGAGAAGCGATGGGAGATTGGGAAGCACAAATGGATTTAAGGAAAAAATTTATGTTGCCCTAGTCAAGCTACAAGCTGAAAGTGGGTTGATGATGGATGGAGTGTTGTCATTGAGGGGATGATATATCCCAAGACAACACAAAAGGATAGGGAATGATACATCCCGATGATGGTGATGAAAGTGTTGTTGATGAGGAAAGGATACATCCCAAAACAGCACGAGGATAGGGAAGGATACATCCTGATAAAAAGGGTTGTTGATGAGGGAAGGATACATCTCAAAACAACACCAAAGGATAGGATACATCTCGAGGATGAGGACGATGATGAGGATGATTGGATTGAGGCTTGTAATAAGGCTGGGAACAAGACCGAGGATGTGATTAGATGATTTGTGCTAGATTGAATTGATGAGAATCGAATTGAGATGTGAGATGGAATAAAAATGATGGGGGACAAGATGCTGAGAATAACCAATCGATATTATTCTAATAAGTTTGAAGAGATGACGATAAGAGATTGGATGGATAGGGGAGGGAGAATCATGAAGGATGAATGGATGGGGGGTATTTTGATAGATGAGAGGATGGGGGATACATGCACGATGATGGAATGGAAAATGAAATGCAATCCTAATGCAATTTTCCATCTTCAGAGAACTAATTTTTGCTATAGCATAAGATACAAGGTGCCAGGGTATGGATAACTGAGGTTGATTCATGTCTAATGCATAAAACAAACATAACAAACAAGAAGGCTATCCCGACACCCCAAAGTCACGAAGACCTTGGTCGGTCTAGGTATTGGGATAACCACAAGCACAGAAGGATGCCCCAACGTAACACAAGACCACAGGAGTCTTGGTGGGTACTACGCCGGACAACCAAGAAGAAAACAACAAAGAAAAGATCAAGATATGCCCCTATGTTTACTAGTCAAAGCACACCATGATATAATGGATCAAGGAGACCATGACAAGTGATGATAGGGAGCTCAAATGATAAATAAAAGCCAAAAGCATCAAAAGATCGCAATCAATTTAAAATTTTCCTTTGCCATAGGATTAATGGGATGGATGGGGTTGATGAGGTATGTGAGGAAGGATGCATCCTATTGAGATTGATGATGGATACTAAACTAAAAGATCGATATGACATAGGATATTCGAAACTGATTGGATCTGATGATACAAGTGAATCTTGTTTGTTAAGAACTGGCTAGATAAGGGCATAGCTTGACGACACAACACAAGGTAGACAAGACATGAGACTGACACACCCTAAAGACCTAGGAGCTCAGGGGCTGATCAAATATTAGCCTTGCCTACATGAAAGCGCAAAGCCCTTGTAGTTCGATAAAATACCATGGATAAAAATGGAAAGAGGATGATGGAGATAGATGACAGATGACCAAGATCGGGTAGACAAAATCCCCTAGGGCAGATCAAATGATCGACCTTGCCTACGTGAAAGCACAGGGAAACATAGTTTGACCAAAGACCAAAGACAAACGATGGATAAAGGATGATGAGATAACCCTGATAAGGGGATAAAATGATGGGACTAATATGATAAGATAAGACTAACCTAGTGGATTGGATAGGATGATCATGATACACAAAGCCCAGGGATGGGACAGTTATCCAAAGCATCAAAAGATGAAGCGGGAGGATGACAGGATGGATAGATGAATGATGAGAAAGGATAGGAGACTGAAAAGATGTGCAAAAGAAGCAAAAGTGATGATGATGAGATAGATGACATTGGATTGCATGGGGAGTGGCCTATAGCTAGATACCAATGACAAGGGATTACAAGATGGGTGGATAGGGAGAGTAGGATGGGGAGATGAAAGGGATGCTATGATGGATGAATAGAGGGATAAAGAGGAGAAGATGGAAAGAATTGCTATGATGGATAGGAAGATAAGGATTGGGAGATGGAAGGGATTATTTGGATAGGAAGATAAGGATGGGGAGATGGAGGGGATTGCTTGAGTGGATAGGAAGGTAATGGTGGGTAGATGGAAGAGATTGTTATGATGGATGATGTCTCCAAGGACTATGCCACAAAGGGAGATAAGTGCTCCCACTCTAAATATGTTGTGTGTCATGAGGTAGGAAGGATGCAAGACTAGTGGATGGGAAGATAAAGGAGATAACTAGAGGAGGATAGGATAGGTGACTAAGGAATACGATAGAGCATGGATGAAGGTAATGTATACCAAGAGGTGTGCAAAGAATGCATAGATAGGTGCCTCTGTTTTGATCAAGATCACAAGAAGGATGGAGGGATTAGAGATAAATGAAATATGATGGTAGGATGTGGAAGATAGGTGGGATGAAGGGGATGAATGAAGAGGATGTATAGCAGGAAGATGGGTGCATAGCTAGAAGCATAGCAAGAAGCATAGTGAATGGAGGGAATGCATATCAGGAAGTTGCCCCCCAAGTGTGGAAAAGGATGGATGGGGATTTATGCATGATGTCTGTGTGCCAAGTTTTCATCATGGTACTTATCCAAAGCACTTGTTTGCCAAGTTTTCACCATTAGATGAATTATTTCTCTTTACTTTTCTTTTTTTTTACTTTTTTTACTTTTTTTACTTTTGTGGATTTTTGGATAGAAGGTGGATGGAGATGGATAAGGATAGGGATGTGGATAAGGGGATTTAGAAGATACGCGATAAGGATATGGATGAAGAACTCAAGCATCAAGTTCCATACGAGGTATTAAGAGCCCATGTGTGAAGCAACTATTGGATGTTGGTACAACCTTATTAGGATAAATGGATTATGCAAGAGGATGAATTAGAGGGATTTGATGGGGGAGATATGTGGGATAATGGATGGGATACTGAAATGATATGGATAGAATGATAGGGTAGGTGTGTGATGGGATGGTGAGTTTAGGACCAACATTGGCACATGTGGTGGTGTATGTGAAAGGATAGGAGGATTAATGGATGGATGATGTGGGGGGAATGGAGGAGATGGGATAGTGAATTTTGGGACATAAGGGCCCAAAAAAAATTTAGGAGATGGAAGGGGTGTATGATCAGCTTTTGGATTAGCAACTTTGGATGTTGTTACATATTTTTCTTTTGAATGTATTGCATCTATTTTCTTTGGGATCCACATGGTTTTGATCTTCGCTTTGGTGGGCCTTTGTGGCCTACAGATTTGATTTGGATTTTGGATTTGATTTTGGATTGGGTTTTTCTTCGCTTTAACATATCTTTTAGAGGGGACATGAGGAGCTTTAGATTCATGTGGATGTTTAGATTTATGCATTATTAATTTAGCATCCAAAGTGCTTTTAATAGCAATGGGATGGGTGTAAGGAAAAGGATGGTGTGGAATGATGGAGGTTGGATTTTTGGAATGAGATGTGGATGGAGGATGTGCGGTTACGTGCCTTTGTTGATCCTGATTAGGGAACATGAGAGTGGGATGTTTATGATGGGTGACATGGATAGGTGTTGGATGGATGAAAGGATAAATAGGATGAGATGGAGGAGGTGATTTTGGGATATAAGATCCCAAAATGGACTTAGGACCTGGAGGAAGTGTGATGGCAGATGAAGGGACATAAGGACCCAAAATGGATGGAGTAGATGAAGGATGGAGGAACATAAGGACCCAAAATGGATGGATTAGATGAAGGAGGAATATGGATGGTTGTTTTGAGGCAATACGATGGAGGAGGAGGGATGGTAGCAAATGATCTGGTGGACCAGTGGGAAGAGCCTATATTTCTTTTGTAAGAGGCTTGTTGAGGATATCTAGAGGTTGTACCAACATCTTTAGATTGTGAGTCTTGGGAAATAGGTCTAAGACCTTGCATACAGATTTTTTCTTTGACCTAGATGGGCTCTAAAATACCTTGCTCATGAAGGCCTAAACATTTTCCTTGATAGTTCATGCTCTTGAGCATTCGATCCATGATAGGATTTTTGTTATTCTGAAA
>VDFB02271358.1:210560159-210611298 GCA_007258455.2 Sequoia sempervirens
GTTGAAGATGGATATACTATACCTACTACTACTCTAAAAAGTAAAGATGATATCAAGGATTATGAGAATAATGGTAAAGCAAGGAATGTTATCTTGAGTGGGCTTTCTGATTTAGAACTTATGAAGGTGATAAGCTACAAAACTGCTAAAGAGGTATGGGTAAATTTACAAAGTATTTATGAAGGAGATGCTAAGGTCAAGCAAGCAAAGATGCAAAATTTTAAATCAAAATTTGCAACCCTAAGGATTTCAGAAGATGAATATATTGTAGGCTACATGCTCTAGGTGGATGAAATTGTCAATACCATCAATGGTCTTGGTGGAAAATTGGAGGAAAGTGAAATTGTGAAAAAGGTATTGAGAACTCTTCCTAAATCTTGTAGTGCTAAAGTTTCTTCTATTGAGGAAACTCATAATTTGGATCAATATTATAGAGATCAAATTTTTGGTGCATTAACTACTCTTGAATTAAGAGAGTTTGACCAAGATGTTTCAAGGAAAGAAACTACTTTTAAATTTTGCAAGAAAGAAAGGAACAATGAATCTAATCTGGATGATCTTAATGAAGTGGAAGAAAAAAATTTAAGGAGATTGAAAAAGGGCACTAGAAAATACAGAGGTAAGTTACCCTTCAAATGTTTCAATTGTGGAAAGATAGGTCATTATGCTTCAAAATGTCTAGGAAAAGTTTCAAGTGACAAACATAAAGACCATAAAGGTAAAACTCTTTCAAGAAGAGTTATTATGTTAACGAAGACAATGGTATATCTGATGATGAGGAATCATACTATTCAAATGATGGAATTGATGAATGCTTGTTCATGGTTTTGAATGTTGGAACTAATTCCACTAAACCTGAATGATGTGTGAAGGAGATTTCTCTGAAAACAAGTCACAGTATTGAAGGAACTATGTTGACTATTTTTCATGCAATAGAGGAGAGAAACTATTGGATAATTGACAAAGGATTCTCAAATCATATGACAAGTGATAAGAGTAAGTTTGTCAAACTTGAGAAATATGATGGCGGTTTTGCTAAGTTTGGTGATGACACATCTACTAAGATTTTGTGGAAAAGGTTCAATTATTTTTTATGGAAATTTATGTCAAGGGTCTACGACATAATCTTCTCAATGTAAGAAAAATATGTAACAAAGGATATAATCTAGTATTTCAAGATGATGGTTGTGAAATTAAGAAAGGAAGCTCCAAAACTTTGGTTATTGTAGGAATGAGGACAAAATGGTATGTTTATCAACTCAAAGGTACTCATGGTAAGTCCTTTATGACTCAAATCAATGAGAGTTGGTTGTAGCATAGAAGAATTGGTCATATCAATTTTGATAGCCTAGTGAAAATTATCTCTACTCAAGAGGCATGCCAAGAATTACAAAGCCTATCAATGCAATTTGCAAAGAGTGTCAAGTTGGAAAGCAAACAAAGAAGAGGTTCAAAAGTAAGGAATATTCTAATATAGGACCTTTGGAGCCAATGCATACAGACCTATTTGGACCTACCAAAACAAGAAGCTCTCAAGGTGACATGCATTTTATGTTGTTAATAGATGATTGCTCTAGAATGACTTGGGTGGCTTTTCTCAAAGAAAACTCAAAAGCTCTAGATAAGTTTAAAGCATTTAAATCTATGGTTGAGAATGAAATAGATTTGAAAATCAAGTGTTTGAGTTCTAATAAAGGTGGTGAGTTCACCTCCAATGAGTTTAAATATTTTTGTGAAGATCATAGGATAAAAAGGAATTTATCAGCTCCTAGGACTCTATAGTAGAATGGAGTCGTTGAAAGGAAGAATATGATAGTTCAGGAAGCAACAAGAACCATGTTAAAGGAAGAAAATCTATCATATTTCTATTGGAGAGAAGAAATTCATACTACAATCTACATTCTCAATAGAGGAAAAGCAAGAATAAACAGTTCAAAAGACTCCCTATGAGCTATGGTATGGAAAAACTCCTATTGTGAAATATTTTAGAGTGTTTGAAAGAAAATGTTATATCAAGAGAGATGAATAAAAGTAAGAAAAGTTTGATGCAAGATAAAATGAAGGAATCTTCCTTGGATATTCTACAAAGAGAAAGGCATACAAGTGCTACAACAAAATGTTAAAGAAGATAGTTGAAAGTACAAGTGTCAAAGTGGATGAGGAATCACATCAAATATTAGTATCAATAGAATGATATGAATCTAATGAACCCCCTTGCAAAGAAGAAGAAAAAGAGATGACAGTGGAAGAGGAAGAGAAAGAGGAAGAAGCTCCAAAAAAGAATCCTAAGACTCCTAAGTATGTGCAAAAGAATCATTATAAGGATTAAATAATTGGAGACAAAAGCAAAGGGGTGTTGACAAGAAGAAAAGATGTTATGACAGAGGAACAAGTAAACTTTTTTAACTTTCTAAGATAGAACCTACAACAATAACTGAGGCATGCAAGGATGAAAATTCGATCAAAGCTATGGAAGAAGAGTTGAGGCATATTTCTGTAGACACTTTAAAATGTCTCGATGGATCACATTGGCTAACTAACATCATTTCATCCTAAAACCCATCCTTTTTTTGCTTAATTGATTAAATTAGCCTAACTATTTAATTAATTGCCTCATTTTTATCTATTAATCTAATTGACCTAATTTGGTTAATTCATCTCCTTTCATGCTAACATTTCGTCCTATTAAATTGAATAAATCAAACTATTTAATTTAATCCCTAAAGTCCTATTATTTAATTAAATAACCCTAAGTTATTTAATTAAATATCATATCACTTCCCCTTTCCATTAAATAAATTAATCATTTAATAATATCCTCATTCCCCTAATTTGCATAATTGAAACTTTATTTAATTATCAAATTACTAATAAATCTAATCCCCCCACTTGCAAGGGAATATTCCTCCTTTGCATATTCCTCCAAAAGGAATATTCCTTCCCCTTTTGCACATTAAAATTTGGTTTTAATTAACTAAATATCCATTTCCCTCACCCATGAGAATATCCTAAATAATATTATCTTTCTTCACTCATTTGAAAAAAGGAATATTCTTCCTTATAACAAACTCACAAGACTTCATGTGAAAGTTAACTTACAAGACTTCATGTGCAAGTAACTTACAAGACTTCTTGTCCAAGTTTTGAAAGTGTGTTTGTTTGGATGAATGTAAGCCCTTGATTAAATATCAACTTGCAATTTCAACCCTTGATGAGAATCCATGATCCATGCCTCCATCTTCTTTCATTTTTGACCATTGATTAGCTATTTCAATCTTAGCCCTTCATTTTCCATTTGTTTTCCTATAAATAAAGCACTATTTGGAGACAAATGGATCCATCTTTTTAACATTAGAGTTACGTTGTTAAAATCACTCACACTCACACTCATATTTATCACACATATAGCATCTTTTAGTTCATTTTCATTGCATTAATTAGCTTTAAGCTTCCATTAATGGCTTCGATGATCACACAATGCATCCATTTAGCTTGTTTAATTAATTAGGGTTTGGATCTTTTAGGTTAGAATCTATTTAGAATTATCTTAGCATTTATATATCTTCATCATTTAGCATAAAATCATATTAAATTAGCTTGCATCATGTTCATTTAGATTAAAATCATTTTTTCATACACATCTCACAACTATTCCATCAGTTTTCTTCAATAAAACTAACTGGGGCAAGCTCATTTATCCATGGGACTGGGAAAGGGTCATCATTCCACATTAACACAACACCACTTCCACAATGGGATAAGTTTTAGATGGATTAGAGTAGGCATTTTAAAGCTTTCGTAGTTTAGTATGCTTATTTTTGATAAATGTTTAGTTTAACTTTCATTTGAATGATACTGTTGAGATTTGATGTTAGTGGATTCATTATGCTTCGATTCTTCATGGATCAAGTGTAATCGGCCCATACTAATCCATCTAATCACATTCCAGTGCTAGGAGGAGAACAAAACCGATCAAATTTAATCAATTTTTGTCTTGAATTTCATTTTTTCTAACTTTTACAAGATACAGTGATGCCCAAAAGAATTTCAGTGATGCCTTTATTGGGATCACCATATAGCGACACTATTGTCATCTAAAACAGTGATGCCTATTTAATATCTCGACATTGATTAAACAAAACGGTGACGCTAATAATTTTTAGAGGTATCAAAATTTGCAAACGGCAACACTCACCCAAACAACGACGCTATCATCGTCACTGGTTCTTCTACAAAGCGACACCCAAATTCACCAGAGCGATGCTATCATGAGGAGCGATGCCCAACTCTGGTAATAAAATTATCAATCATTTTTTAGCATGTTTTTTAATTTTTTCATTTAATCATATTACTAACATGCCTCTAATGTTGTTCTAGTTTTTAGGCTAACTGGGTTTTGTAGGTTGGACGATAAAAGTTGAAGTGAAGAAGCATTCTCATCTTAGAATCTTATAATTTTAACAAGTGTTTGACACTTTTGGGGCAATTATAAGCCATCTATTATGCTTTAGAACCACACTAATTTTCATTTGGGTTTAAAAAGAACACTCAAACAGGACTAAAATTGAACCCTTGCTTCACCATTTTACTTTGGGTTTAAAATTGGACAAAACAACTTAACATTTCATTTGGTGCATAAAATGAATTCATCTTATCTTTAGGGGTTAAAATTAATGATTGTTTTCTATGTTTTGATTTACATATTTATTGAATGTGTATGCAGTTCTCTCACACCACTCGATGATCTTGAGAATCAAAAACATTCCTTAACACTTTATATAATCACCTACATCTTTCAATTTGGATTAAAAATTAACCCCTTGCTAGTTTAGGGAAAAGGCATGGTGTGTGTTCTCTCCTTTCATGCAAACTAGGATGATCAAACTACAAATGTACTTCCTTGCTATTGTTTATCTTTACAAGGCCTTCCTTCCCACTTTGAAAGGAAGGAATGACCCAAGCAGTAATGAGCTAAATACAAGCTCTTTCAAGTTGCTATATAAAAATGTGTTTGTAATGAAATTCATAATCAACAGGTGTGGATGCGTCATACTGACAAGTGTCACCCTTAGTATTTGTGTGATACATTAAAATCTCTTCTTAGGAAGAAACTAGGAGGCCTCTTGATTCACAATAATCTTGAGATAATCTTGTCGTGTGTATGGCCACCTTGAATGAAAGCCCTTATTACGAACCAACTCTTTAGAAGCCAAAAACCTTTATGCTTGTTGGTGCAGGAATGATCGTTTTGAATCCACCCCACATTTGTACTATTCATTGTTGAAACAAAAAAATCCTTAGGATCTTAGGATCTTCAAAATTTGAGATTTGGTGGTCCCGAGAAGTGTGTACCATGGAGGGGACCCAGTGTCACCAAATCTCTAGTTGTTCGCATTGTCTTAGTGTTTGGATAAATCTGAGTGGGGATTTAGCAAGTAGTATCTTTTGAACCTAGGATGGTAAATGCTTGTGAGTCAATTTAATACTTTTCTTGGTTCCAAAACATTACAAACAAACATTCACAATCTTACTCAAAATTTAAAACCCTTTGGTCTAAGTACATATACCTTTTGAAATAGCCTTGATATTAATGCTTGTCCTAAGGATTTTTATCATTAGATATTTCTAAATATCTTGACTTATATCTCAATCCATATTTTCCAAAGTTAACATAGGAAACTATGGCTTAAACTTCATCCTTTTCACAAAATGGATCTTGTGAAATTTATGATGTTTTTGACATAGACATCTAGTTTGAACTTAATCAAGACAAGTGTTTGTGGTAAAAGAAACTCACTTAAGCAAGATAATTTGACAAATTGAACCCCACATGACCATTTGGAGGTCTTGATCACTCCCATTGAACAACCCAACCTTACAGGTGCTATTATTCAATCAAAACTTGAACTCATTGAAGGAGAACAAATCAATATTATTAGTAGTTTGAGAAGCTTCACTTTTGTAACAAAAGTGTATAGGAGCGAATTTGCACCCTTTACGAAAATTCCCCTTTTACACATCCTCACCTTAGAAAACCAAATCTGAAGGTGAAATTCCACACTAGCTTGTTGACTTTCTTCCACTTAGCATATGTATGTTGTGTCAGTGGAATAATATTTGTTGAGGATGCCCGTGCGACATGAAAACATCCACGTGGTGCGCTTATGTCCGTGATGGATTCATGCATCTGAAGTTGGTAGAGGCATTATATTTCCCATTGGGAATGGTTTGTAACATCCCTCTTCGACCAACCAACCCAAAAAATAGTAGATTCTCTCCCTTCTCCTTCAAATTCTTCCATTCTTCATTCAACTCATCTTTTTTCCATCACTTCTTTCATTCTCAAGCATTCTCGGCCTTCATTTCACTCTCAACAACACTCCAACACTCCATTGCAGCAACAACACTCCATCAAATTTGTCAAGAAAGTGTGAAGCAAGCCATTGCAACAAGGGATTGAGGTTTTGCAACACCTCCCTTCATTTCAGTTGAGGTTGTAATGATTGTTGATGCTCCCTTTCTCCATCATTAGCTAGTGAGCTCTTAGTGGAGGTGGTAACGTTTCATTCCTCTCCTTAATTATTTTGTTGAGTAGCTATATACTATTTTTTAGTGTTATTCGTGTGCTTTCTTTCTTTACTTCTTTATTGTACATTTCTCTATTGTTGCCATTTGGTTGTCCGTGGAGGTGGAGACACCAAAATGGGGGTCTGACTAAGGCATGCCCCCATACAGTCCCAACAAATTTCCTCTCTTTCTTGTGTGTAGGTGGACACGCATTCAAAGTTAGCTGGCGAACAAGCATTTTTGTGAGATTATCTTCGTTACCTTAGTTCTAGTCTATCTACTTTATCATTTCAGTATATACTTTGCATACTTTCTCATTTTGTTTTTACCATCTAGATTGTACTAGCTAGGTTGTTAGTAGATCTTTTTAGCAGTTTCTCTGTGTTCACTATTTTTTGGCCGTATGGACACCAGCACGCCTAAGAGACATGAGCGCATTGTGTTGATATCCCAAAACTACGTTATCATCATCGAACAGAGAGTTGTCTAAGGCACAGAACCGACTCCAAAAATCTAGCTCGCTTAGCCCAAACTAAAGTTCGGGTCTATAGAGTATCAAAGGACTTTATAGTCCTCATCATTTTTTTCCTTCATTTCAAACATGCCTTTAGAGTGAGGTAAGTTAGGGCACCCTTTCGCTCTTGGCTCTTCATGACTTGGGGCCTTGACGTGGTTGGTCTCCCTCTCTTACATTTTTTGGTGAACCCAACATGAACCAACGTCTGCTCATTTGTTGATGTTGAGCCTTTTCCCTTATACCTCATGACTGGTGTGCCCCTAAGTGTTGTGAAGTTTTATGAGAATCACAACCTAGTCCACAACCTCCATCTATATTATTAGGAGAAGTATATGACACCTTCCGATGGAGAGGACGAAGGTCACTGTTGGTTTCTCTACAGGCCTTTTTGCTAAATTTGTCATTGGTCTTGTCATGCAGGAGCAATTGTCGAGGGGTGAGGTAGGGGTATCTGATGAGACTGACCATGTCCCCACTCCTCCTACATCTCCTACACTATCATCGGTGAACAAGTATGAGGTCATTCACATTCCTTAGGAATATATCTCTATCCTTAGCAAAGGACTAGGTGACTTAGAGAATCACTTGGAAAAGGACCCAAAGATGGCTAGGGCCGCTAGGGTTATCAATGAAATAAAATATATGGTCAGAAAAGATCGAACGGGCATTGAAATCCTTTCTAGTCTCTCTAGTTTAACTGAAGCATGTGCTCCTCTGAAAAATCCTAACATTGTACAAGGGGCCTCTTTCGAAGATCATGAAAGGAAGCTAGGAATGTCGATGCCTCCTACATCTGTGTACATGGATGATGTCGACCCCTCGATCAGCATCCCCTCTACCTCTGAGAGATCTGAAACTATCAAGGTGAATAGAGTACCCTTGGGGTTTAGTTTTACCCACGTGTCACCTCTAGCAGTGGAGGTTTTGGCGAGATGAGCGATGGAGGCTTTGGTAGTAGCAGTGGCTTTGGTGGAAGAAGTGGCGCTGGCAGAGGTGGTTTTGGTGGAAGCCATGGTGGTGGCTTTGGGACTGGAGGTGGCTCTGGCAGAGGCCCTACTGGAGGTGGTGGATTTGGTAGTGGTTCTGGTGGTGGTCACATCGATGGTTCTAGAGGTGGCTCTAGTGGAGGCCCTGCTGGAGGTGGTGCCTCTAGGAGTGGTTATAGCAGTGGTCACACCAATGGTTCTAGAGGTGGCTCTCGTGGTGGTTCTGGAGGAGGTTCCTCAGCCCTGTGTCTTCTAATGACCCTAATTTGAACACTCTTCTTCGGAATATGGGTAAGACACAAAGCTAGCTGGCAAGTCTCTCATAGGGCTCTACCCAACCTATCTTTCAACCCTTTTTCTTGCATAGCCCGTTATCGGTAGCAATTTTGAACACTCCCTTCCCCCAAGGAATGGAGATTCCTAAATTCAAAAAATATGGTAGGAAAGGGGACCCACAAACACGTGTCTGCCTTTAATGCCCTATGTACATATTTCTTCCATCATGATGCATTGATGGTGAAGCTATTCCCCTGATCTCTTAAGGATACAACACTCGAATGGTACAATTCCTTACTCGATAATTCCATTTTCTCATTAGACTAACTTGTGAACCAATTCCTATGACAATTCCAAGCTAACACTGAACCGAAGATGACCTTTTTTAGATCTCATCTGATGCAAACAAGGTGATAATGAAAAGATTATTGATTTGATAGCACGATACCAAGCACTCTTTTCACAAATCTCATATTTGCTACTCGATTCTGATGTGCAGAAGGTGTTCATAGGGAACTTGTAGAGACCTTGGTAGGATAATTTTTCCCTTATAAAATACCCTTATTTTTCACATTTTTGTGCTACATTATGGGAGTATCAAAAAATGGTAGTTTAGTTTGGGGGATCCTCCTCGTGCTCCCATTCAGAAGGAAATTCCATTGTATTGATCTCTGGGAAAGGGAAGGTTGTTGCGAATGTAGTGGCCACTATGACTGATAACAGCCTCAAGCACAATCGAAAGTTCACAAAGTTAGTAGAATCTTATTCTTCCATCTTGCAAAAGTTGTTGAAGGATAAGATCATAGCTTTGGAGAATCCTAAGCCTCTTAAAGAACCTTTCCCTAGTTGGTACAATTTGAATACCTTTTGTAAGTACCATCAAGTTAATGGACATGATACTAAATTTTTTATGCACATGTGTCATGAGATACAAGACCGCATCAAGGATGGAACTATCCATCTTGATGGAAGTAAACAAAATATGAACAAATCGGTGGTGAAAGCAAATAGTGAGTTGTAGATATACATAGACCCGTTACCGTCACATTCTGCCAACATGATTATCAATCCCTCTAATTCTACTACTTGGTCTAAGGCGTATGTTAACATGGTCATGATTACTCCTACCACACAACTTGTGCCCGGCTCTCCACATGTGACATTCACGTCGCAAGACTTACCCCTAAACAGCAAGCCCTCTCCCCTCTACATTCCTGCTCACCTCATTGACAACATTGTGATAGGAGTCTTAGTCAACCCCATGATTCGAGTGAATTTCATTATAGAAGAGACGTTGTGGCTTAATTCATTACATAGAAAAGAGTATGAAGAAATAAAATCTACCATCTGTACACATGATGGAATTTTTCTAAAGCCTTCTTCCTTAGCCCTTGTTGCAAGAGGGTTAGAGGCTCCTCCCCTTAACATCCCACCACTGCAAGCTCATCCTCCTTCCCCCTATGATGAACTAGAGTGGGAAGCGGATGACCTCTTGGTCGATCATTGTTAGGGGGAGGCCTCTTCTTTATCTTTAGATTAGATGTGTGTGTGTGTGTTACGATGTGTTCCCCCAAAAAATTTCTATGTTTGTTTGGATGACCCTTGTCACCCTTGTTGGTGCTTGGATACAGGTGTGGTTTTTGCATCATGAACCTTCTTCTATTTTTATCATCATTCTTCCATGTTTGTGATTGACTTTCAGCAAAATTAGGGATGATGCAAAGTGTTGGGGGCATTTAGGCTTCCCTTCCATGTTGACCCAATTTTTTATTTTTACTTTCTCTTCTCATGCATTCTTCACATGGTCTAATATAGTAGGGGGTTGATGATAGTTCATTTTATATACTATTATTATACTTATATATATTTATGAGCAATTCTGACCTTGAAATATTAGATCACCCATGTGCCCTTTGTTCATGATGTATTTGTTTCTTTTATCTTTCACTCTTCTTTTTTTGATTCATCCCTTAAATCACGTGTGACAACGCCATTTCTATAACACTTCAATTTTTAGAGAATTTATTCATTTCCAATGAATCTTTTCTCAAGAATCTTTACAAACTTTTTTCAAAGAATTGCATTCTTGATTTGAAACCCTAACGGAACATGTTTCCTTCATCATGGGTTCGTAAAGAAAGAACTGGAAGCCTTTCCTTCTAGGTGGGAACAACTTCAACCTTCCCCTTGCAAGGGGGCATTTTCTTTCTTTTGAATTCCTTGATGAAGTGAACATCTTTCAAAAGGATTCCTTGATGATAAAGTGATTCAAGAAAGAAACATCTCTTTTGCACTTTCAAACAGCGCGTCCCTTGAGTGGACCCCCTTCTTCACATTGAATTCCCAAGGGACCCCTTTAAAAGCTTTCCAATCTATTGACGATCTATGTAACTAACCACTTGCTTGTTTGTGTGGCCACTCTCGGACATGTTCTATCTACGGGTAAACATGTCAGTTTACAGGTGTGACTGTGAAGCCACTTTTTGAATCTGAGAAGTCCCCTTCCTTGGGTTTCCTTCATGTGAGAGATCTTGGGGATACCTCCCTATAATTTTATGTGCCTGTATGGCACTTCTTATGAGCTTCCTCCACGTGAGAGATCTTGGGGGTCCCTCCCCTGCAGGTTTGTGGGTCTGTAGGGAACTTTTTTGGGTTTCCTTCATGTGAGAGATCTTGAAGGACAACTTCCCTACAGGTCCACAAGCCTGTAGGGTACTTTTATAGGGTTTCCTTCATGTGAGAGATCTTGGAGGACACTTCCTTGCAAGTTTGCAGGGCTGTAAGGCACTTTTTTCTGGGTTTCCTCCATGCGAGAGATCTTGGAGGACACCTTTCCCGCAGGACTGTGGGCCTATGAGATGCTTACCTCTCAGAGATTCCTTCATCTAAGAGATCTTGGTGGTTTCCTCCTTGCAATTATGCAGGCCTGTAAGATGCTTTCAATCTACAGCTTCATAGTTATGTGGAGTTGTGAATTCCTTAGCTTACCCTACGTTTTTGAGCTCGCCAGATTGAGGTCTGCTTCCTCGATGGTTCAAGTATAAATTTCTAACCCTATTCACTCTTCGATCTACTTTATCGAAGAACTCGTCATTATTCATGCTCGCTAAAGTGGGGGGAAATGTATAGGAGTGAATTTGCACCCTTTACTCAAATTCCCCTTTTACACATCCTCACCTTAGAAAACCAAATCCGATGGCAAAATTTCACATCAGCTTGTTGACTTTCTTCCACTTTGCATATGTCGTGTCAGTGGAAGAATATTCATCGGGGATGTTGGCAAGAGACACTACAAATATTTTTAGGTTTTTTCATTCATGGAAACCCTAGTCTGTGATTGAATCCGCACGTCATCATTTTCTCCTACCAGCAGACAGATTGAGGACAGTTAGGAAGAACAAAGCATTCGGCAGTTTTGTGTTCTTCAATTGTCATGCAGATTTTTTGTTGTGGATCTTATGGGAGTTCAATTAATGTATTTCTTATGTTATCCTAAAATCTCAATGCCTCATACCAACTTATGTGTAAGTATGGAGATCTAGTTGGATATCTTTTTGTTCATCTATGTTTTGTGGCCAACTCAATTGGTATATCATGTTGTGGGCATTCAAGGAATGTTTATTCGAAAGTTTTTGTGTTCAAAAATTTTGTTTTGGGTCCAAGCTAAGTTTTGGATGACCGTTGTGGATGCGCATTAAATATTAATTATGGTTTAAGCCGACAATTGTGAATATTTCTAAGTTTTATTGAGGCTGACTTGTTGTGACTAAATTCTTAGTTTTGGATATATATAAATGATCAATTATATCATTTTGAGTGTGCATAAGAGTTTTGATATGTGTTATGATTATTAGAAGGGCGATTGAGCGATTATGCACAGTTTCACTTATGTATAAAAAATTTTGTCGTGTGAGTTTGTGCAGAGCATAGCAGAATTGTAGAATCAGTCAGGAGGATAGAATATCAACTACTGAGCTTAACCAGAACTGTAATCAAGCATATGTAGATGTTATTCTCTCAATTCATTCTCTTGGATCTAATCCAAATCATTGTAAGGCATTGAGCCTTTCTATTTTGAGCAGTGAGCTCTAGGAAGTGTGCCTGAATGCAAGTGCATTCCCTTTTGTAGTCTTTCTTTTGAGTATACTCAGATTATATTGTGGATTGGCCATCCATCGTGGTTTTTACCTTAACAGGGTTTCCACTTAAAAATCCTTGTGTTATGGTGTTGTGGTTGTTTGTTTTCTATTTATGCATATATCTTTGGTTGAATGCTTTAAGTGGGTTAAAGATCAAAATATTAAATTCATTTTTTTGCACAACACTGATTCACCCCCCTTTCAGTGTTGCTTGTTTTCAACAATTGGTATCAAAGCAAGTTCCTCAGAAGAAGTGTAACAGCTTGAGGAGATCTTGGAAAGTGTTTTCAATGGATACAAGCAGTCTTCAAGATAACTTTTGGTGGCCCTGGATGATCTTGACCAGTCAAAATCTGAGAACCGAGAACTGCAAGAAAATCTTGAGAATGCAAATAAATTCATTCAGTCATTGAAAGAAAAAATCAATGAATCAAGGGAGAAAAGAAAGGAATTGTGTGGTCAGCTTAAGCAAAAGAATAGAAGTGTGGAAGATGAACAACTCAGTCATGCCTTGAAGGAGAAAACAGAAGAATGTGAAAAATTTTCCAAAGAGAATGTTTCCCTGAAGCATGAGATGGAATCCATCATGATGAAAATGACCAAGGAAATTGAAGATAGAAAGAAAAATGAAGAAAAGCTTGCTCAATCCTTGAAAAAAAAAATTGAACAATGCAGTCGATTGGACAATGAATTGGAACAATCTAAAAATAATGAGGAAATGCTTGAAAAATAGCTTGATGATCTCATAAATGAACTTACTGTTGTAAATGAGTACAAGGAGAAATTCAAAGCAAGCTCATTCAAGCTTGATGAACTGATTAAAGGTCAAAGGACTAATGGTGAGAAGCGAGGTCTTGGCTATGAAGAAGGAGAAAGTTCTGGATTTGGACAAAGGAATTCTGGACAAGGGAGATTCAAGCAAGGAAATCATATGAGTGGAGCTAGAAGGAATCCAGTAAAACAACCAAATGCTCAAAGATTCAATGGTTACTATTTTTATTGCAACAAATTTGGACATATGGCTTCTCAGCGTAGAAGTAGGATGAATCCAAGAGGACCATCATTATCAGGTAAGTTCTTTAATTTCAATAGGTATGGTCATAAATCAAGTGAATGTAGAATTGTGATGAACAACTTTCATAGAGATGTCAGATGCTATGCATGCAATAGACTTGGCCATATTGCTAACCATTACAGATCAAGGAAAAATCAGTGGAACAATACGTCTAGATAGAGAATGTTGTGTGTTACCACTGCAACAATTTAGCCACACTACTAGATTTTGTTGGAGCAAAAGAGGTCTAGTAAAACAAAACATGTAGCGGGATGTTAAGGGAAAAGGATAAGTCACTACAGATGTGATCAGGAGACAAATGAAAAAGAGATGGGTGAACAAGGATTCCTCTGTTGAAAGAAATGTGCCTGCACTAGAATCTACTTTTGGTAATTCCTCCAGGAATTAGTTTTAGGTCTTTGGCCTAGGGGCAGTTGTCAAGAAAATATTCTAACCCCCCTTGCCAATAACTGGCACCGAAATGTGCATAAGTCCAGTGAGTGCATAGATGTATTTTAGGTGTTGTTCAACCAATAGGAGATAGTATCATACAATATTGGAGATCCACAGAATAATCATCTATCTCTGTACATGGAAACAAGGTAACCAGATGAATTAGGGTAAAATAATTTATTGCGACAAAAAGGGTTAGTTAAGAAAATAATAAAAGAACATTTTCATCCTTCATTTGTCACTTTTCATTTTGGAGAAAAGAATTTTGGAGAGCCTTGGAGCAAAATTTTCTAAATTGTGGAGAGATTCAAGTGTGAAGAAGATTTTGCAACCAAAACTCTGATCCGACGAAAAGGTATTTATCGAAAAACCAATGAATTTGTGAATTTGTAAATTTGGCCACTCCATTGGTAGTTGAGGTTAAGGATAGATCGCGTCCAAAGTTCAAGTGGCATCCTTATAAGTCTATTGAGACCGAGCCTCTAGGTGTGTTTTCTTTTGTACCATACAGAGTATTGCATATTGAGGATATTAGGGCTTATGTACATGCCAATATTGAAGAATTAGGAAGCTCTCAAATGAGTAATTTGTATTCCCATCACATAATTAGAGAGGACTTTACTGTAAATCTAGAATACAAAACCCTAAAAGAGAAGTTCATACTATTTTTGAAATTTCCCATATTTGAGGAAAATGAATGGGTGTGATATATATCTTAAGTTGAGTTCATGTCGAGTTCATGTGGCTGAATGTACCTTTTAAGATCACAAAAGAGGCTATAAGTGCAGTCATAGGTCTAAATTCCTCTAGTGGACTTCTAGTTTTGAAAGCCATAAAGAATGAAAAGGTCACCAGTGCAACAAGTGCACAATGGGATAAAAGGGAAATGAAAATTGAAGATATTGTTGAAGTGGGTGTAAAATTTACATCAATGGTCATTGGCTACAAGATCTACCACTCTAGCCGGGATAATTCTATATCTGGTATGGCCATTTATGCAACCTATTAGATGATAAAAGAGAATGTAGATTATGACTTGTGTGAGCTGCTCAAATGTCAAATGATGGAGAATATGGGAAAGATTAAGAAGGACAAAAAGAACTCTTTTAAGTATGGTAATTTGCTATTGTGTTTGTTCTTCTATTTCATGAGTGAGGTTCTGGGTGTTGGAAAAGTTCATTGGAAAAATAATGAGCCTATAGTTGTGCAAATAAGAGATATATTGTTTGGAAGCGGTGATTGTCAAACTAGAAATACTGCCCTCTGTGGGGTACTTCAAAAAATTTTAGAATATGATGCATGCTAGAGAAATAATTCCTACCTCAATTGTGGAAAAGTACAAAGAAGCAATCTATTTTATGGTAGACATTGATCAATGCCATATGAAAGTTGTTGATCCCAGAATGATATGGATTATGCCTATGGGATATGAAGTAGAAGAAAAAATTTTGAAGATGTATGCAGAACACTTGTTGAGCATGCCTCTAGATCTGGCAGAAGAAAGGTTTGGAACCTATGTAGAAAAGAGCATGCAAGTCCATGATCAATTGTAGAATCCTAAGATAGTCAAAAGAGTGAGGAAAGAAGTAGAAGTGTTTGCAAAAATCATTTTCTTACCTATTGATGTAGAGGGTCTGGGGCTTTGAAACAAACACAAATATTTCAAGGAACTTAATGATGCAATCTCAACCCTTCTTCAAGCACCCTGGTGGAGACAAACCTCAATAATGCACCAAATGACTTATTTTCCTTCCTTATGGACTCAAACCCTAGGAATACTCTTAAAATACTCAAAAAACCTTGTCTTGAATGATTTCAAATCCCAACCCTTTGTCTTAGACAAAAAACCAATTTTTCACCTTAACTAGGCCTCTAGCGAAGGATTTTTGACTTTGCACTCAAACTTTCCAAAGGAACCTCCAATATAATGATTGTTTCAGATGTGGTTTGTGATGAAAAATAGCATATCCAAACCTTGATATCACTTGCTTCATACAAACCCTTCCAAAATCTATTGTCTCCTCAAAAACTTAGCCTAATTAGCCATCTTTTCCAAAGCAACCCCTCTTTAAACTCAACCCCTGACCATGAAACTTTCATTAGTCTCTTAAAATGACTCAAAACCAAGTATTCCAAGTTTTTAGGCTTCTATGACACCTCTAACATGCTCAAACACAAAACCCTCCTTAACTTGCCTCAAAACTAGGGCTTCTTGAAAACTAACCTTCCAATCACTTCCAGAATTTTCTCATTGACTCTACACCATTAGGAAAACATATTGAATCATTCCAAACTCAAAAAAACACCCCTCATTAAGGAATATCTTCTATTGCTATACCCTAGCCTCCAACTTCAAGCACTTTCCACAGTCAAATCTTGGTGTACACCATAGTATTCATCTCTCCTGCACATTATATTGTTATTCCAGTATGGTACATGTTAAATATGATCCATTTCACAAGATACAGTCATAAAATCCCATGAAATGGATCATTTATCCATGATAAACCCTCAAACTAGTGTAAATTTTGTGTTCTTTTTTAGGACAGTCAATGTATTGTACAGAAAAATTATTATTATTGCTATCAGAACCTATAAGGGTTTCAAAACATGTAAGTTCAAGTTCCTAAACAATAAAAATGATCATAACTTCAATGGAAATCAAGAACTCTTCAAAAAACTCAAAGAAATTGCAAGAAAACTGTATTTCTTTCACTATTTCTTGTAGCAGTCCGTACAGTCCTTGCTCCAAATTCCCAACCTTCATACAAATGATCATTTTGGGGTTATAGAACCATTCCCCAACTGATCCAACTGTTTTGCATTGATTTTCTTTCATTAAAGTGACTAAATCTCCTAAAACCCATTTACCCACCTAAAGTGGAATTCAAAAATTTGAATTTACAAACTTGAAATTTATTAAATTCTACCACCTAAAAACTATTGGATCTTCAATATCTAGCCTTATTTGACCTACTTAAAGCATTAGATTACTAATTAAACCCCTAGAACATGACAATTCCATTTACATAGTATTTTGGTCCTATGGTCCTTTCAAGAGCCTTAGGACTTTTAATAGTCACATTACCTTTATTCATTCCAAATGCCACTATAGGCTCCAAGATACCATAATTGATGTTTTGATTTGATGGAAAGGTCCTCCTGACCCCTACACACTTTTGACCTTTGAAGAGCTCCTTGAAGGCCTTGGGTGCTCCTGCACCATTCTCCCCAAGAAAGAAAGATTTCTTGCCCCAAGAAGTATCCCATGTGTTGCCACCAAAACACCCCTTGCTCTCATATGTTTTTATCATCCAATGAGAGGGTATGTAATCTCCCAAAGTCATTGTCTTCCTCTTCTGCCAATCTGCACTCTTGAAAAAATCAAAACTTTGATGAGACTACCCTCTTGGTTGTTTGATCTCAACCTGCCCTTGTAGCTTATTCTTGCCCTTACTTCACTAACTCCTTGGTGAAAGAACTCCACCATTATCACCCTCAACTATAGGGCATTCAATGCCTCCAACCCTGATACTATCCAAATCCCACAAAGTCTGATTTGAAGGACTGTCCACCTCATAACCCTATTGCAACTTGTCTTTTCTCAATCTACCAATGTCTTCCCCTGTTTCACCCTGCTTATTCACCTGCAAACTCTTCGCAAAACATATCATAAAACTTTCATTTGACTGCTCCAAAGGAAAAGGCACTAACTTGTATCTAACTACATCTTTATGCACCAAATATGTGTTGTGAAAACCATCATGCAATGTCCTAGCATACTGCCATGGTCTCCCCAAGATGATATGACCACAAGTCATTGGAATAACATCACAAAGCACCCTATCATGATATGATCCGATTGAGAAATCTACATAAGCCCTCTTACAAATCTCTACATGTTGTCCTTGAGTTACCCAAGTGGCCTTGTAGGGAGTAGGATGATCAAATGTTTCAATCCCTAGCTTGGTTATCATATCAACTAAAACTAAATTGCTATGTGACCCTAAATCTATGAGTAATCTACATATTTTACCATGGCTGAGGCAATTAGACTTAAATATAGTTACCTTTGGCTCTTGATGAAGTCTTTCTCCTTGCTTGATCATAAGAAACTCACCATCAGTCACAGGGTCTGCCATGAATGTTTTTTATTCTTCCTTTTTGTCCTCTTCTTCTTGTACCAAGTTAGCTCTCATATCTCTTCCCTTATCAACTTGTTCCCATTTAGGACACTTGAAGGAAGGATGCCCTGGTTCATTGCAATTGAAGCACCTACCTGTGAATGGTCTTCTACCTTGTCCAAATCTGCCTCCTCCTCTAGGAGTGTATCCTCCTCTTTGATCAGAAAATACCTCTTTACCTTTGTCATTGTTGCCTTGTCCTTGTTCTCTATTACCTCTTCCCCTTTTTGAACTACCTCCTCTTCCACCATTGCTTGATCTTTCTTGCTTCCTCTTCACCTTTTCCTCAATTCTAATGGCCAACTGAAAACACTCTCCCAATGTCCTTGGCAATTGCAAACCAATCTCATCTTGTAGATTATACCTCAAGCCATTGGTATACCTGGCTACTTTCTCATCTTCTTCCTCATAACCTCCTCTAATACTAAGCTTGTGAAATTGCACAGTATAGGACATAACATCCAAGTCATTTTGTCTTAAATTCTGCCTCATCCTTTTCACATGAATGGTATAATCAGATGGTAGGAACTGCTCTTTGACCAAACTCTTCATCTTAGCCCATGTAGAGACTTTTTCAATCCTCTACCCATCCTATCATTCTGAAAATTAGTCCACCATGTCAGTGTTGTGCCTCTCAACTTGGTTTTGGCAAACTTAACCTTCCTCTCTTCACCCATCTCTTCGAACTCAAAATAGTTCTCTAAGGTATCAAGCCATCCTAACACCTCTTCACTATCCATCTTCCCTTGATAGATAGGAAAATCTATGTGACTCTTTCCTCCATGGCCTTGTACTGCCTTCAACAATCTCAGTAACCTCCTTTCCTCAAGGTCCTCTGTCTCATCTGCTTGTTGTTCCTGATTTACCCTCACATGCTCTTCATCTTCATCATTGTCTTCTTGCTCTTCTTGCTCTTCTTGCTCTTCTCTCCTCCTACTCCTCTCAAGGTTATTTATCCTTGCTTGCATGGTCTCTCTCTCCCTTCTCCATTTCCTTTCTTCTCTTGCTCTAGCCTGCTCTCGTGTTGCTTCTTGTTCCCTTCTTTCCCTTCTCTCCCTTTCCAAGATTTCCTTCAACTCCTCTAACTCTCTTGCTAGTTGATTTTTAGGTGCCATTGTTGTTTATTCTATCCCTAAAGGACTTACTCCCTGCTTTGATACCACTCTTATGTAGAGGGTATGGGGCTTTGAAACAAACACAAAGATTTCAAGGAACTTAATGATGCAATCTCAACCCTTCTTCAGGCACCCTGGTGGAGACAAACCTCAATAATGCACCAAATGACTTATTTTCCTTCCTTATGGACTCAAACCCTAGGAATACTCTTAAAAGACTCAAAAAAACTTGTCTTGAATGATTTCAAAGCCCAACCCTTTGTCTTAGACACAAAACCAATTTTTCACCTTAACTAGGCTTCTAGCCCAACTAGGCCTCTAGCGAAGGATTTTTGACTTTGCACTCAAACTTTCCAAAGGAACCTACAATATAATGACTATTTCAGATGTGGTTTTTGATGGCAAACAACATATCCAAATCTTGATATCACTTGCTTCATACAAACCCTTCCAAAATTTGTTGTCTCCTCAAAAACTAGGCCTAATTAGCCATCTTTTCCAAAGAAACCCCTCTTTAAACTCAACCCCTGACCATGAAACTTTCAGAAGTCTCTTAAAATGACTCAAAATCAAGGATTCCAAGTTTTTAGGCTTCTATGACACCTCTAACATGCTCAAACACAAAACCCTCCTTAACTTGCCTCAAAACTAGGGCTTCTTGAAAACTAACCTTCCAATCACTTCCAAAACTTGCTCATTGACTCTACACCATTAGGACAACATATTGAATCATTCCCAACTCAAAAACACACCCCTCATTAAGGCAGATCTTCTGCTGCTATACCCTAGCCTCCAACTTCAAGCACTTTCCATAGTCAAATCTTGGTGTACACCATAGTATTCATCTCTCTTGCACATTATATTGTTATTCCAGTATGTTACATGTTAAATATGATCCATTTCACAAGCTATAGTCATAAATTCCCATGAAATGGATCATTTATCCATGATAAACCCTCAAACTAGTGTAAATTTTGTGTTCTTTTTTAGGATAGTCAATGTATTGTACAGAAAATTTATTTATTATTGCTCTCAGAACCTATAAGGGTTTCAAAACATGTAATTTCAAGTTCCTAAACAATAAAAATGATCATAACTTCAATGGAAATCAAGAACTCATCAAAAAACTCAAAGAAATTGCAAGAAAATTGTATTTCTTTCACTATTTCCTGTAGCAGTCCGTATAGTCCTTGCTCCAAATTCCCAACCTCCATACAAATGATCATTTTGGGGTTATAGAACCATTCCCCAACTGATCCAACTGTTTTGCATTGATTTTCTTTCATTAAAGTGACTAAATCTCCTAAAACCTATTTACCCGCCTAAAGTGGAATTCAAAAATTTGAATTTACAAACTTGAAATTTATTAAATTCTACCACCTAAAAACTATTGGATCTTCAATATCCAACCTTATTTGACCTACTTAAAGCATTAGATTACTAATTAAACCCCTAGAACATGACAATTCCATTTACATAGCATTTTGGTCCTATGGTCCTTTCAAGAGCCTTAGGACTTTTGATAGTCACATTACCTTTATTCATTCCAAATGCCATTATAGGCTCCAAGATGCCATAATTGATGTTTTTATTTGATGGAAAGGTCCTCCTAACCCCTGCACACTTCTGACCTTTGAAGAGCTCCTTGAAGGCCTTGGGTGCTCCCGCACCACCTGTAGAAGCATTGATAGAAGTAAGAAGGAAGAGAGATGAGGCTGAAGCAAGGAAAGAGACAATAAAAATCAAATATGCTAGTTCGGTAGTATCCTCTGCCTGCACTAGATCTACCAGGAGTTCCCCATCCTTGTCCACTCCTATGGCCAAGCCAGCTCAAGATAAGGCTTCTGGTAAAAGGAAGAAAATTAAGAGCAAAAGAACCTATGAAGTTGTTACAGAAGATGAGGAGACTGATACAGATGAGTATGTGATAGAAATTAAGGCTACCGGCACTCAGGCTACAAAGCTAACCAAGAAAAAATCTTTCAATGAAGAAGAAAAGGAAAAGAAGAAGGAAAAAATTATCAAACTTGGTATGAGTGTTGAGGAAGTTGAGAATGTTGTTGTTCAGGATGGAAACCTCAAACCCTTCTATGAATGGTATGGAATGTTTGATAAATATGGTCAAATAATTCTTGAAGAAGCCACAATTAAACATATGAATATTTTCAATAAATCTCTTATTGAAATTATATCTGGTTTTTCGGAGAGTCTGTATGAAGTCTTGGAGTTAAGAAGATTAAGTGCCAGAACAGAAGAAGAGAATATGAGAAAAAGGATTCTTCCAAATCTATGTCTGGAAATGTCAATCAAGGAGATGAATTCACTCCTGGAAAATTCCAAGAAGGAATTTAAAAGCAAAACAAGGGTGAATAAACTTATGATCGGTGAAACTGATGTTGTTGTTAGTGAAACCAAGAAAATTTTGGAAGCATTTCTTTCAAATAATAAGATTAATGTTGAAGAAGTGATTACTGAAAAATGTTCCAGAAAACAAGGAGTTGAATGAAGATGCTAAGGATAATCAGATTCCTCTTGATGTGGAGAATACAAAAATACCTATGGGAATTGAATTTCCTAAGGTGGTATTAGTTGAGGAGAAGGAGGTACAAAATGAAGAAGTTGAAGTGCCTAAAGGAAATCTGGAAACAGTCTCTAAAGAACCTGAGGTTGAAGAAGAAAAAGTTCAAGTCAAGGAAATCAAAGTGGAGGCAAGAGACACCTCCGAGGTAGTGAAGAAATCTTTGATGAATCAATAGGAAGAATTTGATCCTCAATTGGTTGAAGGATCAATCAATCAATCTACTTTGTCCCCTATTTAGATGATGAAGATCACATCAATTGTGCAAGCTAAGGCCAATGAGAAGATTTTGAAATCTCACATAGATGATAGTGAATTACTAAGTCTTGCATCTGGAGTTCTGGAGAAATTAATGCCTACTCATGTCAAGGATCTATTTTGTTCCTCTTCTGGTGAGCTAAAGAAGCTCATAAATTCTGTAAGTACTCAATTTGAATCTTTTGAAAAATCAGCTTGATTAAAGTGCAGATGGAGTTTAAGGAAAATAGATTCGGTGGATTGAAAGAACTGATTGCAAAAGATAAAAATTTGTTAGCCACCTGTATGATAAATATTCAAGATGCTCTATCTGAAGGTGGAAAAGTGTATAAGTTATGTTTGATTTTGTCAAAACTCACTTATGCCAATGAGAAGAAAGTGAAGGATCTTGAAAAATAGTTGGCTACCATTTCTAATGCTTTTGATCCATTAGTCGGTAATTTTGGTGAGCAAGAAGGTCAAGTAATATCTTTGCTTGAAAAAATAAAGAGTTTGAAGCTTGAAAATGAAAGGATTGTAGGAAGAACAAGTGAGCTCATAGGACTAATTGGTCAGAAGATTGAAATAATGGTAAATGCATTAAAAGAGGCCAAAGATGCTATGGCAGCTCGTGACCCAATAAATCTTGAAACTACAGAAGCCCAATATTATTTAGATTTTGGTCACATAATAATTCTAGAGAGTTTCAAAAGGGTTTGGGACACCAATTTGAGCGTGTTCAAGAGAGATTTTGTAGATATTTTCTAATTTATGTAAGTTACGAGGTCATGCTTGTATAGTTTTGAAATTTTGTTATCTTTTTGGTTCCCAAATTCTTGCCATTGATTTCAAAGGGGAAGAGTTGTACAGTGAAAATGTGTAATCATCTTAGGGGGAATTGTGTTTCTGAGCTGAGGTTGAAGCTTCTTTTTGGATTTTTTGAAGTGGCAGTGTAGTTCTTGGTGGTACTGATCCAACACTTAGTCATTTTTCACTAAGTGTTGTCATCAATGCCAAAGGGGGAGATTGTTGGAAAGAGACATTGCAAATATTTTTAGGTGTTGTCATTGATGGAAACCCTATTCTGTGATTGGATCCACACATCATCATTTTCTCCTACCAGCAGAAAAATTGAGGACAGTCAAGAAGAATAGAGCATCTGATAGTTTTGTGTTCTTCGATTTTGATGCATATTTTTTGTTGTTATTTTGAGTTGTGGATCTTATGGGAGGTCAATTAATGTATTTCTTGTGTTATCCAAAAATATCAGTGCCTCATACCAAGTTATGTGTAAGTATGGAGATCCGGTTGGATATCTTTCTATTCATCTATGTTTTATGGCCGACTCAGTTGGTATACCGTGTTGCAGACATTCAAGGAATGTTTATTCGAATGTTTTTTGTGTTCAAAAAATTTTTTTTGGGTCCAAGCTAAGTTTTGGATGACCATTGTGGATGCACATTAAATATTAATTATGGTTTAAGCTAACAGTTGTGAATATTTCTAAGTTTTATTGAGGCCAACTTGTTGAGACTAGATTCTTAGTTGTAGATATATATAAATGATCAATTATATCATTTTGAGTGTGAATAAGAGTGTTGATATGTGTTGTGATTATTAGAAGGGAAATTGAGAGATTATGCACAGTTTCACTTGTGCATAAAATATTTTGTAGTGTGAGTTTGTGCAGAGCAGAGAAGAATTGCATAATTAGTCAGGAGGACAGAAGATCGACTACTAAGCTTAACCAGAACTATAATCAAGCATATGTAGATGTTATTCTCTCAGTTCATTCTCTTGGATCTAATCCAAATCATTGTAAGGTAATGAGCCTTTCTATTTTGAGCAATGAGCTCTAGGAAGTGTGCCTGAATGCAAGTGCATTCCCTTTTGTAATATTTCTTTTGAGTATACTCATATTATATTGTGGATTGGCCATCCACTGTGGTTTTTCCCTTAACAAGGTTTCCACTTAAAAATCCTTGTGTTATGGTGTTGTGGTTGTTTTTTTTGTTTATGCATATATCTTTTGGTTGAATGCTTTAAGTGGGTTAAAGATCAAAATATTAAATTCAATTTTTTGCACAACACTGATTCATCCCCCCTCTCAGTGTCGCTTGTTTCCAACAGGGGATGCCCGCACAGTGCACAAACGTTCGCATGGCACATTTACGTCCTTGATGGATTCTTGTGTCTGAAGCTAGCAGAGGCATTATACTTCCCATTGGGAACTTTTTGTAACGTCCCTCTTTGACCAACTGACCCCAAAAATGAAATATTATATCCCTTCTTCAAATTCTTCCATTCTTCATTCAACTCATATTTTTTCCATCACTTCTTACATTCTCAAGCATTCTCAGCCTTCATTTCACTCTCAACAACACTCCAACACTCCATTGTAGTAACAACACTCCATCAACTTCGTCAAGCAAGTGTGAAGCAAGCCATTGCAGCAGGGCCTTGAGGTTTTGCAACACCTACCTTCATTGCAGTTGAGGCAGTGGTGATTGTTCAAGCTCTCTTCCTCCATCATTGGCTAGTGATCTCTTGGTAGAGGTGGTAATGTTTCACTCCTCTCCTTTACAATTTGGTTGAGTAGCTATATACTATTTTTTAGTGTTATTTGTTTGCTTTCTTTCTTTACTTCTTTATCATACATTTCTCTATCATTGCTATTTGGTTGTCCATGGAGGTGGAAACACCAAAATAGGGTTCTAACTGAGGAAATCCCCTATACAACCCCAAAAAATTTCCCCTCTTTCTTGTGTGTAGGTGGACGTGCATTCGGAGCTAGCTGGTGAATAGGCATTTTTGTGAGATTATCTTTGTTGCCTTAGTTCTAGTCTATCTACTTTATCATTTCAATATCTACTTTGCATACTTTCTCATTTTGCTTTTACCATCTAGATTGTACTAGATAGGCCATTAGTAGGTCTTTTTGGTAGTTTCTCGGTGCTCACTATTTTATGGTCGTACGGATGCCAGTGCGTCGTGTTGACATCCCAGAACTACATTGTCATCCTTAGAAAGAGAGTTGTCTAAGGCAAAGAACCAACTCCATAAAGCCAGCTCACCTAGCCCAAACTAAAGTTTGGGTCTACAGATTGATCGAAGGACTTTACAGTCCTCATCATTCTTGTTCTTCATTTCAAATACCCCTTTAGAGTGAGGTAAGTTAGGGTAGCCTTCCCCTCTTGGATCTTTGTGACCTAGGGCCTTGACGTGGTTGGTCCCCCTCTCTTACAAAAATAAACTCCCATTCAATGGAGAAACACAACAACAATCTTAGACGAAGAAGAGGAACAAGTTGTATTGTGGTTAGAAGGCCCATATTACCACCACCTACGTGGCAATAAATATCCTCTTTTTTCATTATCCTAAATTTCTCTAAATGATCTCATGCAAAATCAAAATCCCCAAAAAAGGTTCTAGAGGTCATCACTTTAAACATCAAAAGACACCTTTTAGCACTTTATCAAAATAGAAGCCAGTTGGTAGTAAACTTTTATAAACATGCTTCAAGGAACAATTCAGAATTGTATGCATTCTTTTGGAGTCAAAACCCTGATCTTTTTCACGATCTTGAAGTTCTATAAATAATTGATTCTTTAGGAGTTGAAAATTTTAGAGGTATAGCATGTTACTCACTACCTTGGTCTTATCAAACAAATGCTCTCTAATTCAACATTGCGTCAAAAATTTCACTCACCCCTTCATCAAATTTCATCCTTCACTTCACCAAACTTTGCAAAAATTTCAAGTGTACCAACACTTTTTTACTTAAACATCTATCAAACCAATCCCTAACTTAGCTACTTTGAATGTGAAATGTATCCTTTTCCATGCACTTAGTTGAGTTAGTTATCATCTTTGAACTAGTTTATCTTGAAGGTCATGAGTCTACCCTAAAGATTTCCAAGTTCATAAACATCTTTTATCAAACATCAAACATCAAACTCAAGTCAAAAGTATTCTCCAAAAAAATTTGCAAAGATCATCTCCACATCATCCATATTTTCATCCCCCATTATCATCATTTCTCCAAAAAGACTTAGAGCATCCCTTTTACCTAGATTTGAGTCAACTAGAGAGTTCAAACATTACAAATCTCAACACAGCTCTCCCATAGGTGACTCAAAATTTATGGTAAAGACAAGATCACAACACAAGAGAATAATGGAGAAAACCAAAGTCACATTTACCTTAAGTGATCCAAATCCTCAAGAATTTGATCCAAGAAGTCAGGTTACTCCATCACAATAACCTTTGTCACATCAGGGCCATATGAGATAGAAGACATCATGAACAATCCATTTGGACTTACTAGGGAAGAAATCCTGGAGCACCAAACCTTTGAGAACATAGTTCCTACCTCTCCATCTTTTGTTGCACAATCATTACAACAAGGCTTGACATCATCCACTATTCCAAAAAATCCATCCCTAGGGCTAAATCAAACATCAACACCTAGTATTGCAACTAGTCTTGCTAAGGACTTTGGCCATACTCTTCCATTTGAAAGTAGCACACTTGTGGGTACCCTTGAGACCAATCCTTCATCCCAAATGACTACTTGGACACCAACATTCGGTGCTCCTCCCATTCCCAATGATCCCAAACAACCATATAAACCATTTACACTTCCTTTCTCCATAACAACTTCAACATATTGAGGACACCCCTCTTCATCCATACCTACAAGTACCACAAGTGTGCCCAACATCCCGCAAGGTAGTGTGGACCAACTCAATCCAAAAGGGAAATGAAATAAATCTCCATCCTACCCTCCAATTGGTTTATCCATACCATAGGTATCGCAAAACACATCTATCCCATCCATTATCAACCCATCTCAAAAAAATCCTTTGGTCATGAATCCAATCAACCCAGGTAATACCTTGTCTACATCCCTAACACAAGGAAATCCTCAAGACATGGGACAAGGAAACCTTTTTAATCAATGGACTCGAGGTCCTAGTGTGTCATTCCCATTGCATAATCTAATGGAACCATCCTCGTCTATCCCCACAGTCCCCTTCACCATGAAAAATCAAATAGGACCTCAAACCTGCATTCCTCCACCTCAATCCACTATCTTACAAGGAATATATAACCAAGGGAACCCCCAAACCTCTCATCACCAATCCGCTACCCACTCAAAACATCAACACCCACAATCCATCATAAATGTCCCAACAACCAACTGATCCTACATTGCAAGTGCATTCCTTAACCTTACAGCAAGCACAACAAGCCAATCAACAAGTCATCCAACAACAAGAAGCATCCCTAGTAGCACAAAAAAAACAAGTAGCCCTAATAGCACAACAATAGCAACAACAATAGCAAACAGCCTTAGCGGCACAACAAGCAGCATTAGCATAACAACATCAAGCCCATCAAGAAACATTAGTAGCACACCAACAACAAGCCCTTATGGTGCAACAACAATAGCAAGCTCAATAGCAAGCCTTACTAGCTCAGCAGTATGCACAACAACAATGAAAAATTTCCTATTATAACCCTTAATAGAACATCATCAATACAAACACATTAGGAACATAAACATCCACACCTCAATCACCTTCACAAAATCTCACACCACCATACACCCCATACAATAAATTATCATATCAGAACTCATGCATCATCCCAACATATGTTCCTCCACCAAACCCACAAGATGGTCTAGCATCACAACTTAAGGTGTTCTCACAAGAAATACAGGACCTTCAAATGGGAAAGACAAATAATCCCCATACATGGAACTTGTTGGAAATACATGGGCAGACAACTGAGAGGGGGGGTGAATCAGTTGTCACAGAAATTCAAAACTTATTCAACTTATAAACCTTATTCTTTAGTCTAATTATTAACCATGAAAACACAAATCATCAACACGTCAGAAACACACATAACACCAAGATTTTTTACATGGAAACCCTATTAGGGGAAAAACCACGGTGGAGGTCAGTCCACAAGATTATACCCTGTTAAAATTATAATGAAAATGAAATACGGGGAATGCACATGCATTTAGGCACACTGCCTAGAGCTCACTACTAAATTAAAAAGGAAGACACACTCTCTTACAAAGAGATTTGGATTAAAGCCATCCATATTTTGAACTAAGAAAATAACATCTACTAATGCCTTATTACAGTTCCAATTAAGCACATGAACACTTCTTCACTCTTCTTCACACTTTTCTTTGCCTTCAAATGATTTAGAACACTATTCACACACACACACATTCGGCATACTTCAAATGAAATGAACAATCAATTATATATATCCACAACATGAAATTTCATCGCTACAAGTCGACCACAAAGAAATAATAAAATGAATATAAATTGTTAGCCCAAAACATTAAAGATTATCAATGAGAATCAACCAAAGTTGGCCACAACTTAGTGAGGACCCAAATCAACATCTCTAGCATGAAGACACTTCAATTAATTTCTCCTCGAAGATCCACAACACACTACAAACACTATGTTGGCCATGAACAAGAAAAACATGAACACGCAAGAACTAACTAAAATAGCACCATCTTCAATCAGGAACACCAGCTAAAGAAACAGAAAAATTATCTGAATGGATATCTTCATAACTCGACCAGATCTCCATGTGGATCTCTAAAACTCAACATGGATAAACTAGATACACTCAGCAACAAACCCTTTAGTCCACAACCTCTGATCAACAACATACAAAAATAACCACCATACTAAACTTCACTTCACCACTAACAACTTGGAACTCATTTATTACAATTTTCACAATATCCTTGACATATACAACTTCAAATACATTTATGCTAATAGTGTTGACATCAATGACATTCGCATATCATCAACACAACCACAACATCCAACAATATCCCCCTTTGGCATTGATGGCAACACATGATGTGAAAAACACCATCAATGCAACTAACACCTACTTAGGTTTTGACTCATCTTCTCCTCAACACTTTCACATGACTCTTCTCCCCCTTTGACATCAATGACAAAGTTCTCTAAGATTTGAATCATATATCTAAATTTTTGAACATCTAACTACTCCCTCTGAGTAGCAACCACCACAACATCAATCTGAGACAAGATATGACTGTGAAATGCACAGACTAATGCACACATTACATTGCATCATAGTTCTAATTAGGAGGGGTAATCACCCCTAACTTCCCTCTGAGATACTTAAAAGAATCCTTAGGCAACGGCTTGGTAAAGATGTCTGCAATCTACTCCTTAGTAGGCACATACTCTAATATGACTTCTTTTTCACTTACCTTCTCCCTCAAAAAGTGAAGCTTGATAGATATATGCTTTGTTTTTTAATGCAGCACCAGATTCTTGGAAATGTTAATAGCACTTGAGTTATCACAAAATATAGCAATAGGCTCATCATATATAATTTTGATATCTATCAACATTTTTTTCACCCACAGGACTTAAGTACCATTATTAGCAGCATCAATGTATTCATCTTTTGTGATGGATAAGGAAATGGCATTCAGCTTCTTGCTTAACCATGAAATTAGCTTCTTACCCAAGAAAAATGCTCCACCACTAGTACTTTTTTCTATCATTCACATCTCTTGTCCAATCAGCATCACTAAAGGCATTCAAAGTAAGATCATCATCTTTAGGATATAATAGGCCAAGATCAACAGTTCCCTTCAAGTATCTAAAAATTCTCTTCATAGTAGTCACATGAGATTCTTTCGGATTAGCTTGAAATCTTGCAACAATACATACAACATTCATGATATCAGGCCTAGTTTGAGTTAAGTACAACAATCCACCAATCATTGATTTGTATCTTGTCTAACTTGCTTTCAGAGAATCATCTTTTGTTGTCAACTTGCATCCGGTCACCATGGGTGTACCAACTGGCTTTGAATCTTCCATACCAAACTTCTTCAGTAATTCCTTCACATACTTGGACTGAGATATAAAAATCCCTTTATCTAACTGAGTAATTTGCAATCCCAAAAATAATTTCATCTCACCAATCATAGACATCTCAAATTCATTCTAGATGTCAGTAGCAAACTTCATGCACAAAGCATCATCTCCTCCAAAAATAATATCATCAACAAAGACTTCAATAATCAAATCTTTATCATCGTTCTTGAAATACATATTACTATCAGCAGTACCTTTGTTAAATCCAAGCTTCAACAAATACTTGCCCAATCTTTCATACCTTGCTCTAGGGGCTTGCTTGAGTCCATACAATGCTTTCTTCAACCGACACACCATATCTTCTTTATCAGTCAACTGGAATCTATCAGGTTGCTCAACATACACTTCTTCTTCCAATTCACCATTTAGAAAAGTTGATTTTACATCCATTTGATAAACTTTGAAGTTCTTGTGAACAACATAGGCAAGAAATAATCTTACAGCTTAAATTCTAGCAATAGTGGCAAAGGTCTCTTCAAAATCAATTCCTTCCATTTGTGAGTATCCTTTACATACCAGTCTTTCTTTGTTTCTAACCACTTCACCTTGCTCATTCAGTTTGTTTCTAAAGACCCATTTGGTTCCAATGACATTCTTATCCTTAGGTTTGGGAACAAGAATCCATGTATCATTCTTTTCAATATGTTTTAACTCTTCTTTCATTGCTTCAATCCAATGCTCATCTTTACATGCTTCATTCACACTAGTAGGCTCAGTCTTTGAAATCAAGTAATACTCTTCTGCAATCTTTCTCCTAGTCTGGACACCTTTGTTCTTATCACCTATAATATGATCTTCTGAATGATTCAATCTTACATACCTCAAAGTCTTCTTAGTATTTTCTTCAACTTCAGGCTCTTTTGATCTTTCTTTTTCTTTTTCTCTTTCACTAATTTCTCCTTCTTCATTTTCTTGATTTACCAGATTGATTTGCACTTGATTTGTGGTTTGAACTTGCTTTCCTTTATTTGTACTATCATCTTGATCATCAGAGTCATATCCATAGGTTTTGGATAGTGTACCAAAGTCTTCATCAACCTTAACATTTGCACTTTCAACCATTTTCTTCAATCTCTTATTGTAACACTAGTAGGCCTTACTTTTAGTAGCATAACCCAGAAAGATACCTTCATCACTCCTAGCATCAAACTTTCCTATGTCTTCATCTCTCTTAATATAACATTTGCTTCCAAATATCTTGAAGTATTTAATAGTAGGCTTTTGACCAGTCCATAGCTCAAAAGGGTTCTTACCAGTATCACCTTTGATTTGTACCCAGTTGAGTGTGTACACAGTAGTACTCACAACTTCTCTCCAATAGATATGAGGAACATTTCCTTCCAGCATCATAGTTCTAGCAGCATCTTCAATTTTTTTTTCTTCCTTTCCACAACTCCATTTTGCTAAGGGGTCTTTGGTGCAGATAATTGTCTCTTTATTCCATGTTCTTCACAAAAAGTATTAAATTCACCAGAAGTGAATTCACCACCTCTATCTGATCTCAGACATTTAATCTTCAAACCTATCTTTGTCTCAACCATAGCTTTAAATATCTTGAACTTTTCCAGTGCTTCAAATTTCTCCCTTAAGAAAGTAACCCATACCATTCTAGAATAATCATCAATGAGTAACATGAATTACCTATAACCTTGTAAACTTGTGACCTTAGAGGGACCACACATATCAGTATGCACAAGCTCTAACAATTCATTTGAACAATACTTTTTACTCCGAAATGAAATCCTAGTTTGCTTTCCCAATTGACATTCCTTGCATATTTCATTGGTAGGTTTCACCAACTTAGGTAAATCTCTCACAGCCTTAGTGGAACTTATCTTGACAATATTATCAAAGTTAACATGACACAACATCTTATGCCATAACCAACTTTCATCAACTTGAGCAATCAAACAACTTTTACTAGCAACACTCAAGTGAAAGATATTACCTTTTGTTTTTGTACCTGATGCAATTTCATTTCCAAAACTCAATATTCTGCACTTTCCATCCTTAAACTAAAGATTGTATCCCTTATCAGCCATTTGACCAACACTCAAAATATTATGCTTCAAGCCTTCTACATACAGAACATCATCAATAGGATGCTTACCATCAAGAGAAATGCAACCTCTTCCATGGATCACACCAGTTGTATTATCACCAAATCTCACAACACCACCATCACACTTTTCCAAGCTTACAAACTTACTTTTGTCTCCTATCATATGATGTGAACATCCACTGTCAATTACCCATTCATCTTTTTCTTCAACTCGAGCAACCAGGGATTTCTCCACATTTTTACAACCAATAGATTTGGTAGATACAGGATTGTTTTCCTTGATAGCAATAAATACCCATTCATCATCACTTCTATTTCCTTTATTAGATTCATCATTTTTCACACCTTCATCAGCGGCATAGTAACACTTCTTCTAAAATCTAGGCTTGTTATGTCTTGGTTTAGCAGCTCTTTCCGAACACCTTGATGCAAAATGACCTATCTTATTGCAAGAAAAGCATTTAAGAAGTAATTTTCCTTCATACTTACATTTTCCTCTCAGTGCCCTTTTGACAATAAGTGCTTCCAGCTCTTCTAGCTCTCTTTCTTCTTTTTCAATTTGTCTGATTTCATCCTCATACTTGAATTTATTTCTAGATGAACTCTCACCCAGATCATACCTCTGTCTATCTCTTCTGGAAGTAGTAACCTTAAATGTAGATTCAACCTTAGGAAAGGCATCACCAAATTCACTCAACTAAAAAGAAGTCAGCTTACCAACCAATGTATCTATGGTTATGTTTGTTACAGTCTGGAGTTCTTCAATAGCACTAGCTTTAACTTTGTAAGAATTAGGCAGGGATCTAAGCACTTTAGCAACGATCTCAGATTTATCTATCTTTCCACTAGCACATCTAATACCACACACAAGTTCATTCACTCTTTGCATGAAAGTATTAATGTTCTCATCATCACCCATTCTCAACCTTTCATATTCCCCTTTCAAACTCTACAACTTAGCAATCTTCACATTAGCATCACCTTCATACAAGGTTTCCAACTTTTTCCATATCTCATAAGCAATCTTTAGATCCATTTTTTTCATCTCAAAATTAGTCAAAGCATTCAATAAATCTTCCTTAGCCTGGATATTATACTTAGCATATGTACTATTCGGTGGAATAACATACTTATTACTTGTAATGCTCCAGTAGGGTTCACCAATGCATCTTAGATAGCACTCCATTCGAGTCTTCCACAAATAATAATTTGTTCCATCAAATCTCAGACTATCCTTCTTGTAACTTGCCATCCCAGATCACCTTAAGCTGTTAAACTTCTTCCAAGGAACCTGCTCTGATACCAATTGTTGTCTATACAAGGGCAGACAACTAAGATGGGGGGTGAATCAGTTGTCACATAAATTCAAAACTTATTCAACTTATAAACCTTATTCTCTGATCTGATTATTAACCATGAAAACACAAATCAGAAACACACATAACACTAAGATTTTTTACGTGGAAACCCTATTAGGGGAAAAACCACTGTGGAGGTTAGTCCACAAGATTATACCCTATTAAAAGTATAATGAAAATGAAATATGGGGAATGCACATGCATTCAGGCACACTGCCTAGAGCTCACTACTCAATTACAAAGGAATACACACCATCTTACAAAGAGATTTGGATTAAATTCATCTAGATTTTGAACTGAGAAAATAGCATCTGCTAATGCCTTATTACAATTTCAATTAAGCACATGAACACTTCTTCACTCTTCTTCACTCTTCTTCACACTTCTTCACAATTCTTCACACTCTGCTCTACCTTCAAATGATTTAGAACATTATTCATGCACACACACATTCGGCATACTTCAAATGAAATGAACAATCGCTTATATATATCCGCAACATAAAATTCCATCGCTACAAGTTGGCCACAAAGAAATAATAAAATGAATCTAAACTATCAGCCCAAAACATTAAATATTATCAATGCGAATCAACCAAAGTCAGCCACAACTTAGTGAGGACCCAAATCAACATCTCCAACATGAAGACACTTCATTTAATTTCTCCCCAAAAATCCACAACACGCTACAAACACTATGTCGGCCAGGAACAAGAAAAACATGAACATGCAAGAGAAAATTGCCAACCACAATCACAACAATCAATTCGGACATGCAACAAAGATAGAGAATGATCTAGAAACATCCACAACCATCATGAATCACAAGAGAAGCATTTGCAGCGACTAAACTATCTGAAATAGCATCATCTTCAATCAAGAACACCAATTGAAGAAACAAAAAAATTGTCTGAATGGAAATCTTCATAACTCGATCAAATCTTCATGCAGATCTTTGAAACTCAACATGGATAAACTAGATACACTTAGAAAAAAACCCTTTAGTCCACAACCTCTAATCAACAATGTACATAAATAACCACCATACTAAACTTCACTTCACCACTGACAACCTAGAACTCATTTATTACAATTTTCTTAATATCCTCAACATATATAGCTTCAAATACATTTATGTTAATAGCGTTGGCATCAATGACAACAACATATGATCAACACAAGCACCACATCCAACAGAACTTATGTCCCTATCCATTTGATTGAAACATCGCAATAATACCATTCCCTCCCAGTTTTGAAATCCCCAAATTTGATAAATACAAAGGGAGAGGAAGTCTTGTGGACCATGTCAAGGAATTTAACGTCATGCGTATGGAGGTTGCTTACAATTATTCTTATTTAATGTGACTCTTCCCCTGAAGTTTAACAGGTCGTACCATGAATTGGTTTTCTTAATTGCCTCCCAGTATCAAAACTTTTCAAGAAATTACCGATAAATTCATAGATCATTTCTCCTTTAACCTTGATGTGGAAATAAGCCTAGAAGAATTGTACACTCAAGAAAAACAAGGGAGATTATTTCACTAATTTCTTACAATGGTGGAGATAAAGAGCTAGTAAGAGAAAATGGCCTCTTCCTGATGAACAACAAGTGGGGATCATCATAGAAAATCTAGATCCAGATTTATCCTTCCACTTGAAAATGCAATGTATCACATCCTATGATGAGCTTGTTCCTAGAGCCCTTACCATCGAGAGAGCTCTAATCTCATAGGGGAATACCCAACCTTACAAATACAATCGGCCATCAACTAGTTCAAATGAAAAGCCTCATGTCTAGGATAAAAATAAAAATGTAACGAATGATGGTGTGGTAGATGCTAAGGTAGTCCTCGGTGCTCTTTGGCCAAATAACAACCACGTTGCTAACATTCAACCAACTGTGCAACAAACAACACCCCCTCAAAACAATTAGATCAACAACACTGAGTCACAACAAAGGCCAACCCCTAACAAGAATAACTATCCAAAATGCAAGTACACACAATTATCCGAACCCATCGAAACCATCATGAAGAAATTGGTAGATTCAAACATGATAACACTTCCCAACTTTGAAAACTACCAATAACCACAAGAGAAACCATCATGTTACAATGAGAACGATCATTGTGACTTTCACAAGATCAAAGGACACAAAATGGAAAACTACATGAGGCTAAAAAACATCATCCAAGACCTTATAGAGAACGACACCATATATGTTGAGGTACTAGTTAGGAATCAGGATCTTAAGATATACAAGAACACTATGTCATATCATAGCAAAGGGAACAACACTAGAAAGGCTAAAGATTACACAAACATGCAAAATACCTATTCTAATGTAGTCGCTTCTTGTGATAGTGTCATTACCATTGTCACCATCAAAGGGAATAGTGTGGAGTGTGGAGTCACCACACGATGTGGAAAAGTCACCATCCAAGGAGTCCCATCCCAATCTAGGACACAACCTACTCAGCCAGTGGCAAACACTAGCAAGTATAATCTCTTAGAGCAACTTAAAAAGACCTCAGCATAGATTTCTATCTTGGAACTATTGAGGTTATCACCCAAATATAGGGAAATCTTAGAGAAAGCTTTATCAGAATCATCTATCCTTAAGGATATTGATACAGATTAGTTTCAAGCTATGGTAGGCCATATCACTAATCATCTCCCTACCTTCTCAGAACAAGATCTACCATCATAGCCATATCATAATCATGGTTTACACCTTGAGATTATTATTCATAAGAACAAGGTTAAAAGATTATTAGTAGATGGAGGTGTTGGTCTCAACATTTGTACCCTTCAATTGATCAAAATCTAGGTTATTCAGAGGATACTATTGAGAAGACAAAGAGCACCACCATCAGGGCATATGATGACCAAGAATGAGTATCATAAGGCATCATCACAGTACCCATCCAAGTGGGCCTCCTCATCGTAAAAACTACATACCAAGTGTTAGACCTATATCTTCTCTACAACATACTACTTGGTCGACCCAAGATCCATGCCTTAAAATTTGTAGCTTCAACCTACCATCAATGTGTAAAGTTTCCTTTTGAGAGTAGAGAAGTTTCCATCCATGGAGTTCTTGAGCCTTTCTACTATTGCAAAAATATTGATTCCAAGTTCTATAAAATCCCCCAAATACCCAAGAATGAAAAAGGGCCTACACCTTCTACCTCATTTGTTGACCCATCATCCCTTGCATCTACCTCTGAAACAAAGGCACTCATTGTGCAAAGCATACCCGACATCAAGGCAGTGATCCAAGATGATGGTTGTGGAAACTATAAGCTAACAAAAGATAATTTCATGTTGGGAAAGTTACCTCTTTCTCCCAAATCCCATGGGAAACCCACACCTAGCAACAACGTACTTGAAACTATTAAAATGACAACTACTACCTTCACCAAATAGGGGGACTTGAACAAAGAATATGTTAATGAGGAAGATGTCTCTAAACTACTCTATTAGGATGAATGACATGTTCCCATTCTTCCCATGGAAGATGACAACAAAGGCTTACAGCTAACGCAGGCAATGGGCTATACTAAGAATGAGAAATTGGGAAAAAATGACAATGGTTTGCTAGAACCTATAGTTCTTGAGAAACATCCAAAGAATATTGGCTTAGGTTGTACTACTAGCAAGGTCACCCTTATTGGCAAAGGTACTTCCGCTAAACGGTCTAAGGCTTCTTCTTGGTTACCAACATTGCATGATACTACCCTAGATGACTTCCCCCTTGATGTTGCTGACCTAATTGAGAAAAACTCCCTCTTATCCACATCAACCTTCACCCCAAGCAACCAACCAAATGAAATACGCCTAGTATACCCACAACTCATTGATTTGGACCAACAAAGACCACTGATTCTAGATTTATTCAAAAATGATGAAGTGATCTTACAATTCATATGACTCCATGACAACTTACCATGGGAAAATTAGAAGGTAGGTTTTGACATAGAGCTAAACATAGGAGCATACTATGGGGAGATGATTGAGTCCTTCAGTTTCAAAATTGATAACATGCAACTAACTTGCAAATCTTTGAGTGAAAACCACATTGTGGTGCTTTCTAATCCCAAAATAGTAAAAATAAAGGATGTATCCAAGGGTGAAAACCTCTCTAAGGTTCCAAAGGATGAGGGATTCAATCTTCCCCTTAGTGCAATACACCCAAAAAAATCAGCAGTCTTAGCAAAAAAGGCCACTCTAGTAAATGTGGGAATAGAAGAAGAGCCCAAGATCACTTTCTATGATGAATCCCTATTGGATGAAGAATAGAAGAACCTAGAAGCATTCTTAAAAGAATACAGAGCTAACTTTGCATGTCCGTACATAGATATTCTAGGTCTTGATCTAAAAGTAGTTGTGCATCATCTAGCAATCTATCCTGAAGACAAACTAGTAAAGCAAAAGTTAAGGAAGATGCATCCTTAGATAGCACTTTTGGTCAAACTTGAGTTACAAATGCTTCTCAATGTTGCATTCATCTAACTGATAGATTATCTTGAGCAGGTTTCAAACCCGGTGTCAGTCTCAAAACCCACTGGGGGCATCAGAATATGCACTTATTTTAGAGACTTAAACAAAGCATTCCTGAAGGATGATTTCCCTCTTCCTAACATTGACCTCATCATGGACTTAACAGCTAGGAATAAAATGCTATCACTCATGGATGGTTTTTCAGGCTACAACCAAATCATGATCGGCAAGGAGGACCAGCACAAAACTACATTCACTTGTCCATGGGGGACATATTGCTAGAACGTGATGCCATTTGGGCTAAATAATGCAAGAGCCACCTATCAAAGTGCAATGACCCTCATCTTTCATGACATGATCCCCAAAATAGTTGAAGATTATATGGATGATATTTTGGAAAAATCAAAGAAAAGGAGTGAGCACATACAAGTCTTAGGACCCATCTTTGACAGGCTTGAAGAATACAAGGTACAGCTAAACCTGAAAAAGTGTACTTGGGGTTACATCAGGGAAACTTCTCGGCTATATCATCTCACAAAGAGGGATAGAAATTGATCCATCAAAGGTAAAACCCATCCTAGACATGGAACCACCACAAACACTAAAGAAAATGAGAGGGTTACAAGGAAGATTGCAGTCCATTAGGAGATTCATAGCGCAACTATCATACAAAATCCACCCTTTTTTGCATCTTCTCCATAAAGGAATAACTTACGAGTGGGATGAGAAGTGTGAAAAATATTTCCAAAAAATCAAGGACTATCTATTGACACCTCCAATGCTCATGCCACCAATACCAAACAAACCACTAATCATATATATCTCAACAACATCAGTAGAACTAGGTGCTCGTTTGGCACAACATGATGAAAATGGAAAGGAAATGGCTATCTATTACATTAGCAGGACCTTGGTGAGCTATGAAATGAACTATTCACTCATTGAGAAAGCATGCTTAGCATTGGTTTTTGCTTCACAAAAATTCAGACACTACATGGTGTCACATCAAATCAAACTCATTGCAAAGATTGATCCATTAAAGTATATGTTATCTAAACCAACTCTCACTGGGCGAATGGCCAAATGGGTGCTAGTATTAACAAAATTTGACATAGAGTATGTGGAGCTCAAGGAAATCAAATGAAAAGTGATCGCAGACCAATTGGAAGAGGCGCCTATCTATGTTGACAACCCATTGATATCTAAATTCCTAGATGAATCAGTGTTCATGGTCAATCTCACAAATCAATGGAAGATGTACTTTGATGGATCATTCACCCAACATGGATCAAGAGCGGGTATTCTTTTTATCACCCCTCAAGGCGATTGCATCCCAAATTCATATAGGCTATCATTTCCATGTACTAACAACATTGTTGAGTATGAAGCCCTAATCATAGGTCTAAGGATAGCAGTTCAATGGTAGATACAAGAAATAAAAGTCTATGGAGACTCACAGTTGGTTATCAACCAAGTCAATGACGACTATCAAACTAAGGATGATAAGCTTACTCTTTACAAGAAGATGGTAGAGAGTCTCAAGGACCTTTTCATAGATATAACTTTTGAGAAAATTCCTCGCATGAACAACAGAGTAGCAAATGATATGGTAACAATTAGATCACTATTAGGTGTGTTGAACAATGTCCTACAATGTGAATCTTAGTAGAACAACTTCTCGTACCAACTTTTGAAATCTTGGAATCGGAATTCATGTGTGTCATTTTTGTTCCTAGATCCTTGTGGTACCATGGCATCTTTACCTACCTAAGTAGAGGAACCCTCCCATCCGATATCACCTCCAACCTTAAAAAGACCTTTATGAAGAAGGCATCTCAATTTTTGATCCTAGGTGATACCTTATACCGTCGAAGCATCGAGGGGACATTACTACGATGTCTTAACCAAGAGGAATCCTTGATCACTTTATCAGAAGTACACGATGGCATATGTGGTTCCCATTCTAGTGGTATGACTTTAGCTAAGAAGTTGTTGAGGACAAGGTACTACTCACCAACCATGGAAAGAGAAGCTCATCAGTATGTGCAGAAGTGTGTCCAATGTCAACAACATGGAGATTTGATTCATGCTCCTACTTAGGAGTTGCAACCAATGATCACAACTTGGAATTTCTTGCAATGGGGGCTTGACCTCATAGAAAAGATCACTCCAACCTCATCCAATGGCCACAAGTTTATCATAACAACCACTGAGTACTTTACCAAGTGGGTTGAATCCATTCCTATGACCTACATAATGAGGAAGAAAATTGCTAAGTTTATCCTGAATTACCTATTATGTCATTACGATGTTTCATAAACCCTTATCTCAGATAATAGAACACCCTTCAAGAATCAGGAGGTGAAAGAGTTATGTCAAAAATTCAACATCCAACACCAATTCTCTACCCTGTATTGCACCCAAGGCAATGGTAAAGCTAAGGCTACAAATAAGACCATTCTGAAGATCCTAAAGAAAATGATCAATGAAGTTGGCCATGACTAGCATCTACAATTGAATATCACTCTTTGGGCCTATCGAACTAGTATCTGGATCAACCCCTTTCTCCTTGGTCTACGAATCAAAAGTCATTTTGCCTATTGAGGTCAAGCTTCCATCACTGCGAGTGTCACTACAAAACCTGATCATTGATGAAGAGTATAGAGCATCTCAGTTGAATGAGCTAGAATTCTTGGATGAGCACCATCTTGATGCCCTCAATCACATATAAGTATATCAAAACCAACTAAAACAGAGCTATAACAAGAAAATCAAATGTCAGTCCTTCCAGGTAGGGGATCTTGTCCTAAAGTAGAATCAAAAAAATCTTTCAGATTAGGACAGTTAGGAAATTTTGAGCCTAACTGGTTGGGTCCCTTTGTCATCACCACAAGCTATGGATCAGAAGCATATCTATTGTCAACACCTGAAGGTGAACCCTTGCAAGAACAAACCAACAACTTGCATCTTAAAAAGTTTTATGCCTAGTCTTGAAGGGTATAAATTTGACAATACAAAAATGTTCAAAATTCAAAAAAATGAGAAAAGGGATTGAAAATAGTAAAGAAAAACAATCATCCTCTAGTGAAAACCACTTCGGTGGCACTTTGTACCTTGGTGAAAACCTCCCAAATAGGCACCTTGCGTAAATAAAGTACCTCTTTCTACCTGGGCTCTTTATCCTATCATTCCCTCCATCACATTCTCCTTCATCCTATTCCATCCATCACCCATCCACTTCCATTTCATAGCTTGATATTGTGAAGTATCATATCCCCTTAGAACTACTTGGCATATTCAAAAGTCCAATTTGTCCTGCCTATATCAAGGTATTCTATCGCATAAACACTGGGGGAAATTAGTTATGGATCAAATTGAGTTCTTGTATATCTTAAGGTTATTGGAAATCACAATTCAAAAATCCCAAAAACATTCATAAAATCTCATCAAAATCCAAAAAAAATCAAAATCCTATACAACTAAAATCCAAAAACATTCAGAAAATTGTAAAGGAAAATCCAAAACATCCAAATCACATTAAAAACCCTAAAAAGGTCAAACCATTGAAAATCTAAAAATAGTACCTTGTTGAAATACGTCATCTTTGAGCTTGAACGTAGGCAAGGCCATCATTGATGTGCCCCCGAGACACCCTAGGTCATTCCTTTAGGAGTTTGTCATAATAAATTGGCATTCAATCAACTGTCCATATCTCATCTTCAATAAGTCGGATCAGTCAAACTATGTGGTCTGTAAGTGTACAACATAGACAAGGCTAATCTTTGATCAGCCCCCAAGGCCCCTAAGATAGGTCTTCTGAGTTAGGTTCTTGGTCGAAACTCTCGAAAAAACCAAAAACATTCAAATATCTCAAAAACCCCTAAACATTCAAATATTAGAAAACCCCTAAACTTTCAAAATCTTAGAAAATACCAAAAACATTTGAAAATTATAAAAACCCCTAAACATTGGAAAACATTCAAAAGACCTCAACAACATCAAATATCTTGGAAAACCCTAAACAGTCTAAAATAATCGAAAACCAAAATATTCACATAAAGTTTCAAAAATAGCCTCAAAATATTTTCAAAATACTAAAGACATTGAAATATTCCAAAAAATCCAAATCCATCCATCCCATTTCACTTTCACCCATAATAAATCGAGTGCCACCTTCAACCTTTGGAAAAACAAATAGAAAGCAAGTATTGCAAGTCGTAAAGTGAGAACCTAAGTGTCAAAATCTGAAAGCCTAGATCATAGGTAAACAAGTTAGTGAAGTTTGTATCAACGACTTATCATAAAACACATCATCCTAATCAAACCATTTGATCAACATGTCCTAGAATGTATCTTTCCTGTGATGGACATCAATATCAGAAATCGCCTTAGCTAAAATTACACTGGCAAGAGATATAGATAACATTGATTGTTTTTCTTTTAACTTTTCTTATGATTTATCTTAATAACCCATTATGAGGACCTCTCGATTATGTCTATCTAAAATGATTTAGAGAGAAATGAATGGGGCATTGATTATTATCTTTCATTTGCTCTACTTGTGGATATTCTTGTAAAATAATCTTGGCACCTACTTGCTTAGTTGTGTGTAGGGAGGTTATCCGGAGTAGATTGTTAACTATTACATATGCTTTGGTACAATATATTCTAAACTAATAAACTACATTCCGACAAGGTTTTTGTATGTCAAAGTGTGAAAAAGAACTATCCTATCTATTTGTAGAGTCAAATTCCATTACACTAGATACCTTGATGCATCGTGTCTATGTGTTATATCAAAAAATAAGGAATGATGAAAAATCCAAATCCCAAGATATGAGCAAATCATCATCATCATGCATCCCTCATCAGGATATTTAATAAAGTATCGATGGATCAAGGACTTGTTGGACTTTTTGAATCAATCTTCAGAATCAATGGTCAAAATTCATTCCATTTCATTCTTCTACTTCTATCCATATTATCCTATTATTCTTCCATTTTACTAACATTTCTATCCAAGTATCAAATTTGTGTGACCTACATCAAAATATACATGAGGCTACCCATAGCCGATGACTGTCTATACATCATGAACCCTATCTACATCAATATCTGAGCTAGCACACCAACAATCCCTCTTCCGTTGGGGCATAGTGGGGCCTCTATATCATCTTCAACTCAACAATATGAAAATTTTCAACTCTTTGATTCAAAAGCAACCTAAAATCTCAAGCATCTCAAGCATAAGTTTGATTTTCACCTATCGTGAGCCCGATCGGAAGACTTTATTCCCCGATCAATCTCTTGAGGGGGAAACCAACCATCTTTCAATCATATCAATATCAAATCATCTAACAGACTTTGTTCCTAGCCTTGCTAGCAAATCTTTATCAAATTATCAAATCAATCATCACTGGGATATATCTTTCCCTACCAATCCTCATGTTATTCAACACAATCTTTGCATTGTTGTGAATCCTCAACAATGTTATCAATCAATCAATCAAATCAATCAAATTTTGTTTCACTATCAACATCTCAAAGAGATCATCGATATCTATTTTTGCATCATCATCGACATCAAAATAAACATCAGCCTTTGAACCAATGCAATGATTACATTGCTTCAAAGAGGGGAAAAATGTAGACACTTAAAAATGTCTCGATAGATCACATTCGCTAATTAACATCATTTCGTCCTAAAACCCATCCTTTTTTCGCTTAATTGATTAAATTAGCCAAGCTATATAATTAATTGCCTCATTTTCATCTATTAATCTAATTGACCTAATTAGTTTAATTCATTCCCTTTCATGCTAACATGTTATCCTATTAAATTGAATAAATCAAATTATTTAATTTAATCCTTAAAGTCCTCTTATTTAATTAAATAACCTTAAGTCATTTAATTAAATATCATATCACTTCCCCTTTCTATTAAATAAATTAATTATTTAATGAATATCCTAATTCCCCTAATTTGCATAATTAAAACTTTATTTAATTATCAAATTACTAATAAATCTAATCCCCCCACTTGCAAGGGAATATTCCACTTTTGCACATTAAAATTTGGTTTTAATTAACTAAATATCTATTTCCCTCACCCATGAGAATATCCTAAAGAATACTCTTTCTTCACTCATTTGAAAAAAGGAATATTCTTCCTTATAACAAACTCAAAAGACTTCATGTGCAAGTTAACTTACAAGACTTCTTGTGCAAGTTTTGAAAGTGTGTTTGTTTGGATGAATGTAATCCCTTGATTAAATATCAACTTGAATTTTCAACCCTTGATGAGAATCCATGATCCATGCCTCCATCTTCTTTCCTTTTTGACCATTGATTAGCTTTTTCAATCTTAGCCCTTCATTTTTCATTTTCTTTCCTATAAATAAAGCACTATTTGGAGACAAATAGATCCATCTTTTTTATCATCAAAATTATGTTGTTAAAATCACTCACACTCATACTCATATTTAGCATACATTTATCATCTTTTAGTTAATTTTCATTGCATTAATTAGCTTTCAGCTTCCATCAATGGCTTCCATGATCACATAATGCATCCATTTAGCTTTTTTAATTAATTAGGGTTTTGATCTTTTGTTGTGCCTATAACACACACACACCCCGTTCAGAACGGGGACCCTTTCTTTTCGCTTTGTCGGGTCATTTTTTCCTTTGCATCATTATGCATGCCCCCTATTTTGAGTCCTAAGTGGTCAAGAATTCCTAGGGTTACCATCTTTAGTTGACCAAGTTTCACTACCCTCAAAATTTCCAAGTCTTTGGCCCCAGTGGAGTTTCCTTGGCAGTTTTCCTTCAAACTTTAAAATTGTCATCCTTCATGCTTTGTAGGTCCGCTAATGTGAGCCTCCCTATGTTGAACTTCGTTCATTCTTCACCATCCCTACGACGGTCGAGCCAGCATGTCTACCCACCTCGCGAGGTCCACTATTTCTACTGTCATCCTCTTTGTCGACCCAACCAAATGGCTAACACATGAATGTTGTTCGCTTTGCAGACCCTGTCGTTCCTACTGTTGTCTCTTTTGAAGTGCGCGCCCACCAACTTTGGTTGCCTCCATACCCACATTAATGGTGAGCATTTAATGCTTAAAAGACTATAAATAGTCACTTTCAATGGTTCATTGTCACCAACATTCTTTCTGGAAACCTATCAGAGCCTTCAACTATCGCCGCCTCCGAGTCCGCAAGATCCCACCATCGCTCGAAGCATCATCATTTGCAGTCTCTTCGTGAGTTTCATCAGGTCTTCCAGGTCAGTATTTTGTCACCACCCACTTCATGTTTTTTCTTTCATTTCTACAAATTCATTAAAATCTTAAGCTAGAAAACCTTAAAACTAGAAAGAAGACATCACGGTGAACGAAACCCATGTTTTTAAAAATTGAAAATCTTTCGAAATCCACCCCAAAAATCCAAGCGGAACTTTCACCGTCTATCGCTATTCTTCAACTAGAGCCATTGAACCTTTGTGGCCCACAAGATGTTTGTCGCCACTGTCAAACCATTTAATGACAAACTTTAAAACAAAGGCCTTCGCCTCCCTGGGGCCTATGTTTGCGAGAGGAAACTTCTTCATTGTCGTCACCATTCGGATTTTTAAAAAAATCATAAGTTAAATAAGATATTTTCACCCATGCGGGTCCGTGAGTATGGGCCTCCGCTTGTGTGTTTCCCTTTGTGCCTCATTGTCCAAAATGTCCAATTGATCTTGGCATCCCACCTTGCCGACCCCACTATGTGTGTTTCTGACCCACCCCCTTTTAAGCTAAAATGACTAAGTGATTGCCCATTACAGACTTCCGTCTATGGCCCTCTGTCATAGGTTTTTTGTTCCAAACAGCCTTGGTTAGCCCTTCGTCTGCCCTGTGGACCCCACACTCATCACCTCCATTCGAGCCCTAAAGAAAGAAAACCACCAAGTTTGCTCATTATGGGCCCTTTGTTGCAGGTTGATGTTTCCCCATGTCTGTCATCTTGCATAGAAAAAAACCTCCACCCTTCCGCTCCGTGGACCCCGATACCCACTTTGCCCCAAACGAATTGACAACCACTAAGTAAGAAAAACTTGATGCGGGTGGTCGCTTGTGGGTAGTCGTCCTAACGTCACAAATTCTAAGCTACTAGGGCAACCTTTCCACCCACTATGTGGAGCTCAACCCCACTACTTCCATTTGGCCGATTACGAATGAACAAACTATGTCGAGGAACCTTGCGGACCCGACGATGCGGGTTCCCGTCCGTGGATTTCCATCTCACCTTCGCTGAGCAGTTGAAATCCAACGCCTTTCTATGGGTCCCCGCTTGCATCCTGCCAAACAAACTAAATTTCAAAAATAAAATGATGTCGTCCACCCTGGCCATGGGTCTCGCATTGCGGGATGTCGCTTGCAGGATTCTGCTCTGCCAACGCCATTTCAAATGATAGAGTCCCAAACGGCTGAGGGACCTCCTACACCTGCAACCCTTGCTTTCGCATGCTTAAATGACTAAGTTAGAATTCTAAGGACCTCACAAATTATCGGGCCCACATGTCAAAATGACCCTACCCCTTGGTGGGCCCCATCTCAGCACGAAATCTTAATGTGGGTGGAGTCATGTGGGTCATCGTTCCATGTTCGTCGTTTGTTTGCAATTGCCTTCAAAATGGCTGCCAGCCTAGGGAAGTCTGCACCCCTGGGCCCGCATTGCCATAAGTCTCCCAAACAAAAGGAAAATGGTGATTGAAGAAGAATAGTATTATCTTTAATGATGAATTATTCGATCTAACATGGATCTTGCAGGATTTAGCTAATGTTTCTCATGTTTTATGCATGAATATGCTTCCTACTCCTTTGTTTGCAAGATATATGGAATCGGCTGCAGGACCTTCGAGGATGTTTGCGTAGAAAGAAAAGGGAAAGAAAGTTGCCAAAGCACCAAGGGAAAAGGAGGACAAGGATCAAATGAAGTACAAATTCCAAGGGGTGGAAATCAACAATAAGGTCACCACAGAATGGGACATTGTCTCTAACACTAACCTGGGACATATAGACCTTGATGAATTCTGACAGAGAGTCATTTCCAATCCCATTACAGAGAATGCCATGAAGATTTGGAAAAGTGGATTAGCCAAGGAAACTAGTTTCCCACCTACCCTCATGGCTCCTAAACTGGTAATAGCCTGTAGAGAAGCATACCAAGAAAAGACCAAAAGAATTGTGGATCAAGATGGCAAAATATTGCCTGACTTGTCTTCCAAATCTATTGGGAAAACTTTCCACATTCCCACCTTCGATGAAATGGAAATGACAAAAGAATACATTGAGAGCACGTGGAAATTTGATCCCCTCAAATATAAGAAGCTAATTAATCAATACTAGCTAAAGGAAAAGAAGGGCAGCGCAAACAAAGTACCTTAGAAACTCTTCAGATGTGATTTCCATGAGGATTACCATGATTTGGTAACCTCGTTAAGTAGGGCTATGGGCCTCCCAACTACAACATATTTCTAAGAATTGATGCTCTATTTCATAAAAGCGATCATCAAAGGGAATACTAAATTCCACTGGGCAGGAATGATTAGCAACTACCTACATGAGTTGTTTGTGGTCGTTAAAAGGACTTCCCAGTTCTACATGACCTCATATTTTGTCTATCTATTGGCTGACCTTCAATACAGAGGTCTATTTGTGGCACCAAGTCAGACTTCGAGGAGAGAGCTAAAGGTCTATGACAGATACCCACAGCTTCAATATAGAAATTTTAGGAAAGACTACTGTAGGGTGAATGATGCCTTTATCGGGTACATTATCAAGCTTCTTGGGGGTGGCATCAAAAGGAGGGTCACTCATAGTGCAAATGCATTCATCCACCATTTTTGGTTCTTATTCATTGAATTTCCTAAATTCACATACAATAGAACCAAGGGTTTCTCTGAGAGGCCATATAAGCTGCTCGGGTACCCAAATGACCGGCTGGTATTGTTTGAAATCTCCAAACACCTATAGCATGTGCATATGCTTCTAAGTGATAAACACAGGCTGGTAATTCCTTATCCTCTCACATTCAACCAAGGCATATATGCCATCCCCACGTCCTAGTGTGCAGAGTAGTTGAAGAAAGAGATAAGTGAATATATCCTAGAGCTCCACACAACCTGCCCATGAATGGATCCGTATGGAAAATTGAAGAAAATGGTTGGGAAAGAGTATGCCCATCTATAAAATGTTGAAGATTTTTGGGCAAACTACAAAGATGATAAAGAGGTGTGCATGAGGCATTATATGCGCATGACAGCATATTTTGTTAAAACTGTTAACTTGTTCCCAATGCCGGATCAAGTTGTGGAGTAGGAAAATACTATAATAGATCCAAGATTCGATGTCATTGCTAACCTGACATTTAAATTACTGGGATGAGGAAGAGCTCAATAACCTTGATATTCTAACTAAACCAATAGAGGAAAGAACAAAGTAATGGATTGATGGGAAGATTGCTCAACTAAAACTCCAAGGAGACACTTTAACTTATGGAGAGCTCGAGGATGAGATCGAAATTGAGACTGATAATGGAACTACTGTTCCCCCATCTGGGGAAACTTCAAAATCCCCCCTACCACCAGATCAAAGAAGAGGAAAGAGGTGGCAGAACACCAACCTAAGCATAAATTATATTCAAGGAAGGCATCAGAGGGCGAGCCCTCTAAGAAAGCCAAGAAATCAGGAAAATTCATAGAGATTCCCACAATTCAGGAGGACCCCCTCCACGAGGGAGAAATAGAAGTGGCTGAATAGCCAAAGTCTCCACCTATCACCTCTACCCTCGTTGCTTCCTCTACCACTACCACTGCCATTACTCCTCTGTCGGGATCTTGAGTATTTCCTGCTTCTTCTTCCCCTGTGGTGGACATTTCAGTTCATGTTGCCTCCACCTCACCTACTACACAAATTATGGTGATAGATTCTTCCTCTACCACCACTTCTCCACTCTCTTCTTCCTCCATGTCTCCATCAACAACTATCCCTTGGCCTCTACAAAAAAAATTCCCACCATTACTCTCCTAGAAGCTTTTGCCAAACATATCCAAAATATACCAACAGAGCTCTTAGGAGTATTGATGAATCCAGCAGTACAAGCTACCTTAGCTCAAGTCGTCGCGGGCCTCCCTGTCCCTCCTCCTCCAACTGAACCACCCAAAATGGAGACAACCATGTGAATTTTTGAGGAGTTAGAAAGACAAGAAAGGGAGATAGCCAAAGAAATGGAAGAGGAACTTGATGATTATCTTGAACATCCCGAACATCAACATCTAATCATCGATCAGGTGGTGCATGAAGGAGAGGAAACACAATCCTTTGAAGAATATGTTGAGGAACCCACTACAAAATACATTGTAAAAACTTCTGACCAAGAGTTTGAGGAAGAGATGTCCAATCAACTAAAATATGTTAGGGAGGAAGTTGAAAGGAAATCCTCCAAAGAGAAAATAGATTCAAATGAAGAAATGGAGATAACCATAGAACCTCTGACTAAAGAACAAGAGAAGAGCCCTAGTCGTGATGAGGAAATGCCTCCCTCGAGGAAAGAAGAAGAAAAGAAAGAGGAAAAGAAAGAAGAGGACAAGCCTGAAGAAGAAGCTGAAACAAGAAGAATCCCAGAAGCAAAACACCACGAAGAACATGTGCAGGAAGAAGAAGGCAAGGGATCCAAAGGGGAAGATAGCCCCAGGGAAAACATAGCCACCATTGAATCACCAAAAGAAAAGGCTATGTTCATTCGAGATTCAAATGAATAAGAGGAAGAAAACATAGAACAAGAAGTTTTGAGCCATGAAGAAATGGAAATCCAACATGCCCAAAGGGAGGAAGGTGATCCCGAATCTCCAAAAGAGGAATCCCAGATGCCTGAGTGGCTAGAAAAGCAACAACAAAAGAAGGCCCCTGCCCTTATGGATCCAAAAGAGAGACTAGAATTCATCTTGGCTCGAGCACAAATAGGGAGAAAGAAGGAGAAGAAGCCAAGGGTCATATCTCATCCCATGATAGATGCATCGAGATCAAGGACCATGCAAATAGCTACTCCAATGGTGGAAGGAGGAGTGAGCTATAATATCTCCACCATTTCCCTAGGAACGGCCACCAAGGAGCAGAAAATTGATGATCTCCAAGGATCTATCACCACCATTGTGCATCAAATGAATAAGGACAAATCCTCTAAGGAGGAATTAAAAGCACAAGTGGCAGATTTTACAGCCTACATACAACAATGGTCCTCTACTAAAGAACTACCAACAACCTCATCGGCCCCACCCTGGTTGTTGTCCAAGGATCATATCAACAAGCTTGAAAGGAGAAAGAATTGGACTAAGGCCACAAAGAACTAGTTCTAGTGGGTATTATACAATGGAGATATGGTCATCGGCCATGCTACCCGGACAATGAATAAGTTTCGGGAGGTGCGAAATCAACCCGAAGGCATAAGAAAGTTCTATACTGACTTCCTAGAGTTGTATAGAATGACACATCCCAAGCTCGGGGCTATCCTTAAGATGCCCGAGAGAACGTGGGAAAAGGAGCTAGCACTAGTAAAAGATGATCGTTGGCTCGTAGAAACATAGAAATTGGGCCTTGATCATAGGAGGGAAATCTTGGAACGGGTGCTCCATGAGGTGAAGTTTGACATTGATTGGGCTAAGGAAATCATAACAGCCTATGAAGAATACCTAAAGCTCATGACGGACTATGATATTCCCTCTGTCAAGCTAGGTCCTGAGAAAATAAGGCCGCACTTTCATAAGAAGATGGAGGACAGAGCCACTGATACACTAACGTTGGACTGCATGGATTTTTCTGCTCGAGCTTTTGCCCAATCAGAACAAGTGATCAAGAACACACTGAAATGCAACAAGGATTGGGAGTTGATTACCAACCAACCAGAAAATTGAACTTTCAAGTGCTCCAATCCGATATAATGGAGTGGAACAAGCTACAAGCGTTGATCGGCAAGTTCGTCGAATATGCTACTATGAAGAAGCATGAAGGAAACCTAGTCATAGATGATGAATTTCTCACAATATAGCTGTAACAAAAAGGAAATCAGCTAAATGACAAAAGTGATAC
>VDFB02271358.1:210611398-210655525 GCA_007258455.2 Sequoia sempervirens
AAATGTATAATCATCTACATGGATGATCTTACCATGTTTTTGAAGAAGCGAGGCGATCATGTTTCCAATATATGCAAAGTTTTCCAGAAGTGCAAAGAATTTGGGATATCCCTTAATCTAAAGAAGTGCATCTTCGAGGTTACAGAAGGAAAGATCTTGGGCACGTTATCTCAGAGAAAGGAATCTCAATAGATCTCGAGCGCATTCAAGCAATATTGAAGATTCAGCTGCAAGGAAACAAGAAAGAAATGAAATATTTCTTCGAAAAGATAAACTTTTTCTAAAAGTTCATTATAGGGTTTGCTGAAATAGTCAAGCCCCTCAACACCATGTTAAAACAAGATGCCAAAGTTGAGTGGACTCCAGAGGCAAAGCAGGACTTTGAATAAATTAAGAAAGCAATTTTTGACGCACCCATTCTAGTCAATTATGACTACTTGAAGCCATTCTATATTTACTCATTTGCTTCAGATCATTCATGTGCCAGTATATTGACTCAAAAGGATGGCGAGGGGAATGAGCACCCAATTGCCTTCATGAGTACTCCATTAAAGGATGTTGAATTGAGATATCACAACATAGAAAATCAGGTGTATGCCTTGGTCAAGGGAGTTAAGAAATTCAGACATTACATCTTGAGGAACAAGGTGTTTTCCATTGTACCTGATTTGGTAGTGAAGACGTTGCTAATGTAGAGTGAGTTAGGGGAAAGAAGAGAAAAATGGGTTACCCTGCTACAAGAATACGACATGGAGATTTAGCCAATGAAACTAGTAAGAGGACAGGCCCTCACCCAAACAATAGCTGAAATGGTGATTGAAGCAAAACCTGAGCTTACGGTTCAACAATACTAGCTTGAAGATGTCTCTCCCGGGGAGTGGTATGACGACATAGTCTACTACTTGTTGCACAACAAGTGCCCATCTCATCTACAGGGAATTCAAAATCATGCTCTCTGACTAAAAATTAGTAGCTACATGTTGTGAGGGTCCATACTTTATAAGAGGAATCATGAAGGGATCTACCTCAGATGTCTTGGGAAAGAAGAAGCAGCATGAGTGCTAAAATAATTTCTTGATAAATTTGGCACTAGTCATGGGTTTGGTCCTTCCATCGCTCATCAAATACTGTGAGCAGGATACTAATGGCCAACAATCTTCAAGGATGCACATAGACATGTCTGAATGTGCCATGTATGTCAGACCGCCGCAACCAGAGAAAGAAACGTTGTTGTCCCACTGTAACCTGTTCTGGAGGTAAGACCATTCGTGCAATGGGGTCTCGACTTCATCAGTCTAATAATCCCACCATCTTTTGGAGGTCATAGGTACATTCTAACCGCCTTTGATTATTGTACTAGATGGACAGAAGCAATTGCATGTAGGCAATGCACTATAGAGGTAGTTACTAATTTTCTTGAAAGTTTCATTTTAAATCATTTCGGTTTCTCGTACGCTTTAGTTTGTGATAATGGCCCCGCCTTAACTTCACTCAAATTCACCAATTGGGCCTTTGATTATGGTATTTCCCTCAAATTATCATCCAATTACTATCCCCAAGGCAACAGCCTAGTTGAATCCACAAACAAAAACCTAATCACCATAATCAAAAAACTGCTTGATAGGAATCCTAAAAACTGGCACACCCAACATTGTTTTGCCCTATGGGTAGATCGTACACGCCACAAGACTTCCTTGGGTGATTCCCCATTCCACCTTGTTTATGGCTTGGAGTTTTTCTTTCCTATCCACCTCAAGATTCCCACCCTCTAATTTATTAACACCTTTTATGAAGAAGAGGATCGATGAGAAGCCCGCTTAGCTAAATTACTCCACCTAGAAGAGGTACATGACCGAGCTATTAAAAAAATTTCCAACTATCAAGGTGTGGTCAAAATATGGTTCGATCGATGAGCCAAAGTTAAGGCCTTTAGAATCACTGATCTAGTCCTATGTTGGGACAAGGCCCATGAGAAGAAAGGGGGAAATGACAAATTCAACAACCTATGGGTTGGCCCCTTTCAAATTTCTAAAATCTTAGGAGATAATTATTTCTCACTCAAGATGTTGATTGGTGAAGACATGTCATTTCCTATCAACGGGCAGCATCTCAAGCATTATTTCCTTTCCTGAGCTCTTTCGAGTTGGGTCGTTGCAAATACATGTACATAGGTTAGTTTAGGTTTCCTCTTCTTGTTTTTTCGCTCTCTTGCTTTTTTTTGCTCGTCCCCCAGCCATCTTGTTTTGTTGAGGGTGTTCCTTTGGCTCTCGTGTGATGGTCGTACTCGGTCTGATGAATGGTTCACTTTGTTGCTTTCTTTTAGTATTCTTTGGATAAGTATTCACTCTCAACTATTGGGCTCTAATCGTTGCTATGGAATGGGCTCCTTATCTGAACTACTGACTTGACCTAGAACATGACCCTTGGTTGAATCCTCTCACATTTTGTCTCAAATCTAGCACAAAACACTAATGGTTTCTGAGGAGCTATGTAGTGGTCGTTATGACAGCCTAGCAAGTGAAAAATCTTAAATATACTCCAGTGACTACTATGATTCCAAACCCACAGTAAGCTTCAATGCTTACACTATTGAGCAAAAGCAAGAACAATAAAGAAATATCAGAAAAGAAAGAAAAGAAAACGTTGAAATCAAGCAACCGTACGAGTGTGCGAACAACTCTACCAAGGCTATGGACACCTGGCTAGTAGTAGAGCAATGTTCGTGGGGTCACAGCAACAACTCCATTGGGGCTATGCATTCCTAACTGGAAATGGGGCAATGTCTAGGTTACTTTTGGAGTTGGATAGTTTATGTAGCTTGCTCAGTCTGATTCATGGACATTTGTTACAGTCTTTAAGGAAAGGCAATGAATTCACCATATGCACACACTTCTGAGATGTTTTGTGATTTGATTAAGGATCTCATTCTCCTTTAAGTCCCATAGTTCACTTTTGCAAACTAGCCCCTAGTCTAAGAAACTAGAGATTTTGGGTTCTGAATGAGCATCTATCCTTAGAATGCTCAAGAGTGTTTCCCAGTAGAGTCACCATTTTTTGTGCCTATAGCATACATGCCCTGTTCAGAATGAGGACCCTCTCTTTTCGCTTTGCTAGGTCACTTTTTCCTTTGCCTCATTTTGTGTGCCCCCTATTTTGAGTCCTAAGTGGTCAAGAAGTCCTAGGGTTACCATCTTGAGTTGACCACGTTTCACTACCCTCAAAATTTCCAATTCTTTTGCCTCTGCAGAGTTTCCTTGGCAATTTTCTTTCAAACTTTAAAATTGTCATCCTTCATGCTTTGTGGGTCTGCTAATGCAGGCCACCCTATGTAGAACTCCTTTCATTCTTCACCGTCCCTAGGGTGGCCGAGCCGGCACATCCGCTCACCTCGCAAGGTACACGGCTTCCGTCGTCCTCCTCTTTATCGACCTGACCAAATGGCTAACACATGAATGTTGTCTACTTTGCAGACCCCATCATTCCCATTGCCCTCTCTTTTGAAGTGCACGCCCACCAGCTTTGGTTTCCTTCATACTTGCATTAATGGCGAGCATCTAATGCTTAAAAGACTATAAATAGTCACTTTTGATGGGTCATTGTCACCAACATTCTTTCTGGAAACCTGTCAAAGCCTTCAGCTATTGCTGCCTCTGAGCTCGCAAGATCCCACCGCCATTTGAAGCATCATCATTTGCAGTCTCTTCATGAGTTTCATCAAGTCTCCTAGGTCAGTCTTCCTCTACCACTCATTTCATGGTTTTTCTTTCATTTTTGTAAAGTCATTAAAATCTTAAGCAAGAAAACCTTAAAACTAGAAAGAAGACATCATAGCAAAAAAAACCCATGTTGTTAAAACTTGAAAATCTTTTGAAATTTGCCCAAAAAATCCAAGCGAAACTTTCACCCTTTGTCGCCATTCTTCAACCAGATCCATCAAACCTTTGTGGCTTGTAATAAATTTGTTGTTGTTGTCAAACCATTCAATGAAAAACTTTAAAACAATGGCCTTTGCCTCCCTCAGGCCTGCGTATGCGAGAGGAAACTTCTTCATTGTCATCACCATTCAAACTTAAATGAAAATCATAAGTTAAACAAGATCTTTTCACCCCTGCGGGTCCATGAGTACGGGCCTCCGCTTGCAGGTTGGACTTTGTGCCTCACCATCCAAAATAGCCAGTTGATCCCAACGTCCCCCCTTTCGGGAACCACTCTGTCTCTTTCTGACCAACCCCCTTTTAAGCCAAAATGACTAAGTGATTGCCCATTGCAGACTTCTTTCTGTGGGCCTTTGTCACAGGTTTTCCATTCCAAATGGCCTTGGTTAGCCCTTCATCCTCCCTATGGATCCCACACTTGTCACCTCTATTCGAGCCTTGAAGAAAGAAAACCGCCAAGTTTGCTCACTACGGGCCCTTCACTGCAGGTTGACGCTGCCCCATGCCTGCCATCTTGCACAGCAAACAACCTTCACCCTTCTGCTCCGTAGACCCCAATACCCACTTTGCCCCAAATGAATTAAAAACCGCTAAGTAAGAAAAACTTGATGCGGGTGGTCACTTGTCGGCAGTTGTCTTGACGTCATCATTTCTAAGCTTCCAGGGAAACCTTGCCACCTGCTATGTGGGGCCCAACCCCTTGCTTCCATTTGGCCGATTACGAACGAACAAACTATGTTGAGGAACCTTGCGGACACAACGATACAAGTTCCCTTCTACGAACCATCGTCTCGCATTCGCCGAGCTACCGAAATCCAACACCTTTCAAAGATAAAATGATGTCATCCTCCCTAACCGTGGGTCTTGCATTGCAAGACACTGCCTGTAGGATTCCACCTCGCCAGCGTCATTTCAAATGACAAAGTCCCAAATGACTGAGGGGCCTCCTGCACCCGCAACCCCTACTTCCACATGCTTAAATAACTGAGTTAGAATTCTAAGGACCTCACAAATGATCAAGCCCACATGTCAAAATGACCCTACCCCTTGGTGGGTAGCATCTCAGCATGAAATCTTAATGCAGGTGGAGTCATGTGGGTCGTCATGTCTTGTTCGTTGTCCATTTGCAACTGCCTTCAAAATGGCTACCAGCCCAGGGAAGTTTGCACCCCTGGGCCCGCATTTCCATAACTCTCCCAAACAAAAGGAAAATGGTGATCGAAGAAGAATGTTATGATCTTTAATGATGAACTATTCGATCTAACGTGGATCTTGCAAGATTTAGCTAACATTTTTCGTGTTTTATGCATGAATATGCTTACTGCTCCTTTGCTTGTAGGATATATGGAATCAGCTATAGGACCTTCAGGGGCATCCGCTGAGAAAGAAAAGGGCAAGAAAGCTGCCAAAGAACCAAGGGGAAAGGAGGACAAGGATCAAATGAAGTGAAAATTCCAAGGGGTGGAAATCAACACTAAGGTCACCACAGACTGGGACACTGTCTTAGACACTAACCTGGGACATATAGACCTTGATGAATTCTGACAGAGAGTCATTTCCAATCCTATTACGGAGAATGCCATGAGAATTAGGAAAAGTGGATTAGCCAAGGCAACTGGTTTCTCACCTGCCCTCATGGCTCCTGAACCAGTAATGGCCTATAGAGAAGCATAACAAGAAAAGACCAAAAGAATTATGGATCGAGATGGAAGAATATTGGCTGACTTGTCTTCCAAGTCTATTGGGAAAAATTTCCACATTCCCACCTTTGATGAAATGGAGGAAATAACCAAAGATTACGACAAGAGCACGTGGAAAGATGATCCCCTCAAATGTAAGAAGCTAATTAATCAATATTGGCTAAAGGAAAAGAGGGGCAGTGCAAACAAGGTACCTCAGGAACTCTTCAAGAGTGATTTCCATGAGGATTACCATGATTTGGTAACCTTGTTAAGCAGGGCTATGGGCCTCCCAAATGCGTCATATTTCTAGGAATGGATGCTCTATTTCATAGAAGATATCATCAAAGGGAAGACTAAATTCCACTAGGAAAGAATGATTAGCAACTGCCTACATGAGCAGTTTGTGGTCGTTAAAAGGACTTCCCAGTTCTACATTACCTCATATTTGGTCTATCTATTGGCTGACCATGTTCAATACAGAGGTCTATTTGTGGCACCAAGCCAAACTATGGGGAGAGAGCTGAAGGTCTATGACAGATACCCGCAGCTTCAAAATAGAAATTTCTAGAAAGACTACCACAACGTGAATGATGCCTTTATTGGGCACATTATCAGGCTTCTTAGGGGTGACTTCGAAAGGAGGGTCACTCATAGTGCAAATTCCTTCATTTGCTAGTTCAGGTTCTTATTCATTCAATTCCCTAAATTCACGTACATCAGAACTGAGGGCTTCTCCAAGAGGCCATATAAGCTACCTTGGTACCCAAATGACCAATTGGTATTGCTTGAAATTTTCAAACAGCTACAGCATGCGCATATGCTTCTAAGTGATAAACACAGGCTAGGAATTCCTTATCCTCTCACATTCGACCAAGGCATGTATACCATCCCCACGTCCTAGTGTGTGCAGTACTCAGAGAAAGAGAAGTAAATATAAACTAGAGCTCCACACTGCCCAACCACAGATGAATTTGTATGGAAAATTGAAGAAAATGGTTGAGAAAGAGTATGCCCATCTACAGAATGTTGAAGAATTCTAAAAAAACTATAAAGATGATAAAGAGGTGTGCATGAGGCATTATATGCGCATGACAACATATTTTGTTAAAACGGTTAATTTGTTCCCAATGCCAGATCAAGTTGTGGAGGAGGAAAATACTGTAATAGATCCAAGATTCAATGTTGTTGCCAACCTGTCATTACCTTTAATTAACTGGGATGGGGAAGAGGTCAATGAACTCGATATTCTAACTAAACCAATAGAGGCAAGAACAAAGCAATGGATTGATGGGAAAATTGCTCAACTAAAACTCCAAGGAGCCACTTTAACTTATGGAGAGCTCGAGGACGAGCTCAAAAGTGAGACTGATAGTGGAACTGTCACCGCCCCATCTAGGGAAACTTCAAAATCTCCTCCTACCACTAGATCAAAGAAGAGGAAAGAGGTGGCGGAGCGCCATCCTAAGCACAAATTATACTCAAGGAAGTCGTCAGAGAGATCCCTCTAAGAAATCCAAGAAATCAGGTGGATTCACGGAGATTCCCTCAATTCAAGAGGACCCGCTCCATGAGGGAGAACAAGAAGAGGCCAAACAACCATAGTCTCCACCTATCGCCTTTGCCCTTGCTGCTTCCTCTACCACTGCCACTACCATTACTCCTCTGTCGACATCTCAAGCATTGCCTACTTCTTCTCCACTTGCAGTGCACATTTCAGTTCACCTTGCCTCCAACTAACCTACTACACAAATTATGGTGATAGATTATTCCTCTACGACCACTTCTCTACTCTCTTCTTCCTCCATGTCTCCATCAACAACTGTCCCCTTGGCCTCTACAACAATAATTCCCACCCTTACTCTCCCAGAATATTTCACCAAACATATGCAAAATATACCAATAGAACTATTAAGAGTATTGATGAATCCAGCTATACAAGTTGCCTTAGCTCAAGTTGTCACAGACCTCCCTATCCCTCCTCTAACTAAACCACCCAAAAATGGAGACAACCATGCAAATTTTTGAGGAGTTAGAAAGACAAGAAAGGAAGATAGCCAAATAAATGGAAGAGGAACCTAATGATTATCATGAACATCTCGAACATCAACATCTAGTCATCGATGAGGTGGTGCATAAAGGGGAGGAAACACAATACTCTAAAGAAGATGTTGAGTACCCCGACACAAAATACATTGTAGAAACTTCTGACCAAGAACTTGAGGAAGAGTTGGCCAAGCAACTCAAAGATGTTGAGGAGGAAGTTGAAAGGAAATCCTTCGAAGAGAAAAGAGCTTCAGATGAAGAAAAGGAGGTAACCATAGAACCTCCGACTAAAGAACAAGAAAAGAGCCCTAGTCGTGATGAGGAAATTCCTCCCTCAAGGGAAGAAGAAGAAAAGAAAGAAGAGGACAAGCCTGAAGAAGAAGCCCAAAAGTAGAACTCCATGAAGAACATGGGCAAGAAGAAGAAGACAAGGAATCCGAAGGGGAAGATAGACCTAGGGAAAACATAGCCACCACTGAATCACTAGAAGAAAAGGCAATGTTCATTCAAGATTTAGATGAAGAAGAGGATGGGTTGGGGCCCTAGCTTGGTTGGCTAAATCTTTCCTGTAGCAAGATGTTGGTCACAAGTTCTAGTCTCCCCCACCCCCATGGTACCGGAAGGCATGTCGCACCAGCGCCGCCGGTCATGTTAAAAAGTTTACCAAGCGCACTACAGTTTATAGGGGGTCGTGCTACCCGATTCCTGCAATCTAAAAAAAAAAAGATGAAGAGGAAGAGGAAGAAAACATAGAACAAGAAGCTTTGGGCCGTGAAGAAATGGAAATCCATCATGCCCAAAGGGAGGAAGGTGATCACGAATCACCAAAAGAGGAATCCCAGATGCCTGAGTGGCTAGAAAAGCAACCACAAAAGAAGGCCCCCATCCTTACAGATCCAAAAGAGAGACTAGAAGCCATCTTGGCTCGAGCACAAATAGGGAGAAAGAAGGAGAAGAATCCAAGGGTCAGATCTCATCTCACGATAGATGCATCGGGGTCAAGGACCATGCAAATAGCTACTCCAGTGGTGGAAGGAGAAGGATTCAGCTATAATATCTCCACCATTGACCTCGGAATGGCTACCAGAGGGCAGAAAATTGATTATCTCCAAGGATCTGTTGCCACCATTGTGCATCAAATGAATAAGGAAAAATCCTCTAAGGAAGAATTAAAAGTGCAAGTGGTAGATTTAATAGCCTACATACAACAATGGTCCTCTGTTGAAGAACTACCAACAACCTCATCAGCCCCACCCTAGCTATTGTCCAAGGATAATATTAGCAAGCTTGAAAGGAGAAATAATTGGACAAAGGCCATAGAGGACTGGTTTTGACGGGTATTATACAATGGAGATATGGGCATTGGCCATGCTGCCTGAACAAGGAATAAGTTTTGGGAGGTGCAAAAGCAGCTCGAAGGCATAAGAAAGTTTTGTACTAACTTCCCAAAGTTATATAGAATTACATATCCCAAGCTCGGGGCTATCCTCAAGATGCCTAAGAGAACGTGGGAAAAGGAGCTAGCACTAGTAAAAGATGATCATTAGCTCGTAGAAACATGGAAATTGTGCCTTGATCATAGGAGGGAAATCTTAGAATGGGTGTTCCATGAGGTGGAGCTTGACATATATTGGGCTAAGGGAATCATAACCGCCTGTGAAGAATACCTGAAGCTCATGACAGACTATGATATGCCCTCTGTCGAGCTAGATCCTGAGAAAATAAGGCCACACTTTCATAAGAAGATGGAGGACGGAGCCATCGATACTCTAACAGCGGACTTCATGGATTTTTCTGCTTGAGCTTTCACCTAATCAGAACAAGTGATCAAGAACATGTTGAAATGCAACAAGGATTAGGACTTGATTACTAGCTGATCCAAAAAATTGAACTTCCAGGTTCTCCAATTTGATATAATGGGGTGGAACAAGCTACAAGCGTTGATCGACAAGTTTGTTGAATATGTTATTGTGAAGAAGCATGAAGGAAACCTGGTCATAGATTATGAATTCCTCACAGTATAGCTACAACAAAAAGGAAATCAGCTAAAATACAAAAGTGTTACAATGTTGGCCACTAGAAGAAAAATTAGGCTAAAAGACAAGAGATGTATTTTAAATTGTCAAATATTAAGGGGTAGGTGAAACCCTAATTTGTAGTGAAACTTGGCCACACAATGAGATTGAATCTTGGCCATTCATTTTACTTTCTGGACACTATAAATTAGGGGTCTCGTCTCATTTTCAAGAGAGACTTGAGTTGCTGTAAATACATGTTGCTGAAATTCTAATAGAAATTCATTGTTTTTGGGTGGATTCTTGAGTTTCATCTCATGTTTCATGATTCTTCTCTTCATAGTTAATAGGCTTGAGTAGATTTACTTTGTTGTTCTGTGTGTTTAGCATGTTTTAGTAGATCAGTAGATGTTGATCATTGATATTGAATAATTTTGTTGTGTTGATGCCCTTCCTTGTTCATGCTTTTTGTTGTTTATTGATGATAAATAGTAGTGTACAGCTAGTCTGAACATGAATTGAATGTTGCACTTAAATTCTATCTTTTATTCATGCTTTGTGGTGAATGAATGGTTGGAAATATGCAAACCTTAGAAGATTGCACTAGTTTCATGAGACTGTGAGTTAATTTGGTTAAGTGGAACTTAGTTTTGGGAAGGTTGTCCACTGTAGCATCCTCCATTATAACTATTCATTGGTAGTTTCAAGTTTAGGAACTCAATCTCTTCCCTACCCTTTTAAATTTTCTTTCAAATAGTAATTTACACAAGTTCAAGCATCATTGTACATTATAAAGCCAAATCTGATGATAATAGTGGAGTTTAAGACTGTTGTTCTGAACTTGCAGCAATAGAACACAATTTCATAATTTCATAAACTCCATTTGAAGAACCAATTCCCTCCCAACTTAACATATGTAAGGCTTCCCTGTGATTACCAGCAATAACACATCAACCACTGATACTTTCCAAGCAAATCATGACCTAACACCCAAGAGACCTTGGGGTACTGACCTGGAACTTGTTTGCAGATTTCTACCTTTCAAGAGAGGTAGCATACTTGTGTGTTGCATGTGTTGTGAGGGTGCAAAAACACTCATTAGAATCTTTTAGCTTAGCATTTTCTTCATCATTTAGCATAAAATCATATTAAAATAGCTTGCATCATGTTCATTTAGATTATAATAATTTTTTCATACACATCTCACAACCGTTCCATTGGTTTTCTTCAATAAAATTGATTGGGGAAAGCTCATTTATCCACAAAATTTGGAAAGGGTTGCCATTCCACATATACATGACACCACTCCCACAACTGGATAAGTTTTAGATGGATTAGAGTATGCATTTTAAAGATTTTGTAGTTTAGTATGCTTAGTTTTGATAAATTTTTAGTTTAAATTTCATTTGAATGATCTTGTTGAAATTTGACGTTAGTGTCTTTGTTATGCTTCGATTCGTCATGGATCAAGCATAATCAGCCCATACTAATCTGTTTGATCACAATTTCAAGAAGAATTAGACATGGGAACTGGTCCTAAGACCAAAAAACAAGAATGTGATAGGAACTAGATGGGTTTTCAAGAAAAAGTTGAATGAGAATGGAGGAGTTATCAAAAACAAGGCCAGGCTTGTGTGTAAAGGCTACTCACAAGTGGAAGGAATAGATTTTGAAGAGACTTTTGCTCCAGTAGCAAGAATGGAAGATATTAGGATGTTTTTTCCTTTTACAACACATAAAGACTTCAAGGTATATCAAATGGATGTAATGTCTACATTCTTCAATGGTGAGTTAGAAGAAGAGGTATACATTGAACAACTGAAAGGTTTTCAGTTATCAAAAGATCCTGATATGGTTTCTAGGTTGAAGAAAGAATTATATGGACTCAAAACTAGTATGTACTCCCATGGTTATTAGTTGTAAGTTGAGAAAATATAATGAATCTCTTAAGATAGATCAGACCAATTAAAGATCCATGATTGGTGGGTTATTATATCTACTAGATATCATGCATGCAGTATGTCTTGTGGTGAGATTTTAAGAAGATCCTAGAGAATCACATGTGGCAACAATCAAAAGGATATTCATATACTTGAAAAGAACTCCAAACTATGGTCTATGGTATTCTAAGGATATCGATTTCTCTTTGAGTTCTTATACAGATGCAGATTGGGTAGGATGTGTGGATGACAGAAGATGTATAAGTGGAGGTGATTTCTTCCTTGGAAATAGACTAGTTTCTTGGTTAAGTAAGAAGCAGGATTCGGTGTCGTTATCTACTATAGAGGTGGAATATATTGTTGCAACATCTTGCTACACATAGGTGTTGTGGATGAAGCAAACATTGCAATATATTAGAGTATCATATGATGAACATATTCCTATCTTGTGTGATAATACAAGTGCTATCAATATTTCAAAAAATATGGCAATGCATTCAAGAACAAAGCATATCTCTATATGGTATCAATTTCTAAGAGAGAAATTTGTTAAGAATGAAGTAAAGTTGGAGTATGTGCCTACAAAGGATCAAATAGCAGACATTTTCACAAGGGATCTTCCTTCCAAAAGATGCATTTGAGTATCTCAGAAACAAGGTAGGGTTTATTTCCCATCCTTCTTCAAAATAGATGCATAAGATGGTGCATCTATACAGGGGTGCAATTCAAGATGGATTCTTTGTCTTGGATTGATGAAGGCTACCTCTAAAGGGGAGTAGGTAGTGGTGTCTTTAGTTGGTGCAGTCAAGGGGAGCATATGTTGTTCCTAAAAGTGTGTGTGAGAGATAAGTGAAGTGTGCAGGTGTTTCCCTTTTCCATTTATGTCAAAGGGGGAGATAATGTTGTCTTAAAAATTCAAGAGAGAGGAGGAAAGAGTAGTGGAGAGAGAAGTGGAGAGATGAAGTAAGGAGGAGAGCTACTTGAGTGTTGATGATGCAGAGTTGCTTTTATTGTTGATGGTTTTTCAACAAGTGTTTTCGTCAATGACAAAGGGGGAGATTGTTGCACTATGTTGTCATTAGTGTTGTCATTGATTTCAACCTATGTCAATCTCTAGTGTGGTTATGATAGGAAGGTGTTTGTGGTGTTGAGAAGGTGTTGCAAATACAATAGGGTCACTTGGTTTCTAAGTGCTTTTGAGAAAATTAATATAAAGAGTGTACAAGGTGACAGTGGTGTGTTTTGTGGTGTGCTCCACATTTATTCATGCTTGAATATGTGCTTGTGTGGTTTGGATGTGATGTTTAGAAGTGTTCAGAGGTGTTATATCTAGAATTTTAGGCTTTGGATCATGCACCAGTAGAAGATTTGTTTGATAGCGTGCTAGATTGTGAAGAGGGTTGTCTGGGAGAAATTGATTTTCTCTACATTTCTTCATGTTGAAGTGTCCTATCTTACGGATTTGGGAATGTGTTAGTATTTCTTGTATCTATCTTCCCTTGGATGGTTTGGTGTTCATCTATTCTGCAAGCTCCATTCATGTGTTGTCTCTTAGTGGAAATTTGGTTGGTTGCACAAGATGATAGTATTCTCAGTTGCATATGGTTGCACCAAGTTTAAATATTCTTTTGGCATTGGAATATTCCAAGATGTTGCACAACGTTTCTATGTGCTCCATAGATTTTTTTTGGACTTGGTGAAGTGTGTATATGATTGCTTGTTAGCGTTGATGTCAATTTGGACAACCTGGCATGTTAGCATTACTTTCAAATTGCTTTGTGCTTTGTGGAAGCATGTTGTAGAATGTTGGTGTAGATTTTGGTCTTGGTTAACCCTTGGTGTGGTCCTCTTTCACTTATTTCCACTGTGGAGGTTTTTGGTGCCAACCTATTTGTTGGTTGCACATTTAAGGTGCATACGTTTCATTAAATTTAACTTAGAGAAGGTTATTGAGGTTGTAGAGGATATATATCCAAGGTCAAGTGTGTGGTGTGTTGTGTAGTTAAAAATGATGTGTATGTGATCAAATACTGAGATCTAATTGTGAGCATGAACACTTATGACTACTGAAAGTAGTGAGTAGAAGGTGTACATTTCAGTGTGCCAGAAGTTGTTGGAGACAGTGAGTGAAAGTTTGCAAATGGTGTAGAGTTTTTGTGATGGATTATGTTGCTCTAAGGTAGTGAATCTCCTTGTAACACTTTCTTTCTATTCTCTTTCTATTTGGGTAGTGAGACCTTTCTTTTGGATAGTGAGTCCTTTGGGTAGTTATCCCTTCTAGCAGTGAGCCCTTCTAGCAGTGAGCCCTTCTAGCAGTGAGCCCTTCTAGTAGTGAGCCTTTTGTAATCGGTGTTGTTATTAATATATATGTGAGTTAATCCTCACTGTGGTTTTCCCTAATTATGTTTTTCCATGTAAACCTAGTGTTATATTGTGTATGGTTGTTGATATGTTGATGTTTCATTGTTTACATTCATGCTAATGCTTATTAAGGGTTTGAAGATTAATGAGTTTTAATATTTTAATGTACAATTGATTCACCCACCCTCTCATTTGTCCTATGTATCTAACAAAATTTTGGTGATCACTATATTAATCATAACAAAGGTGTAAATTTATATATCTTTCCATATACTATACACATCTTTATCCTCTTCTTACATATATCCTTTTATAGATATATCTTCTTATATACAATTTCATATGTAGACTTCTACATATAGCTCTCTTACTTTGTTATTCATATTTTTCTTATACATATATCTATGAGATGGGATATGACCCATCTATTCTACCCCTAACCTAGATGGTATCTTTTTAATCTTAAGGTCTGCAAGCTCTTTGCGGCAAGATGCAGTAGGATTTTCTCAATGGTGTATGCATTGTTGCTCTTTCCTTCCAATACCATCCCCCTTTCAAAGTTAATGATTCTTTGCTAGAAGGATATCCTTGTATATCTCCTTGGATCTAGAAAAAGTGTTGTCCCATTGTGTTTTAGCTAAGTGTAGTTGTTGGGTCTGAACCTGGATCTGTAGTAGTAGCTTCTCTACCTCTGAAACTATTTGGATAATTTGTATCTTCTATGTTAACTATTGTGCTTCCTGGAGAAATCATGCGATATGTGTGAGCCTTAGACTCACTACTTCTCCTAGTCGATAGAATCTATTATGGCTCTAGTCCCTTTGATCTTGCAATTGATGGAATTTGGCATGAAGTGCTTCTATCTATATCATAGATTGGTCATTTGTATCTTGAAGGGTGTTATATGGTGTGGCTCTCTGAAGTATCTAAATTTCCATCTGGTCCATTTGAGCCTTAACTAGAGCTGTTACTTTTGGCCATCATAGAAAAATTGGTACAATGCATTGAGATCTCCTTTAGTATTCTTTAGAGTGTTGATCTAAGACTCTAAGGTAGAGTGTGTGGTAGCACATTTCTTCCTTTCTTCATCTATTTTTTTTCCTTTTGGTACTCTACCTAAATTTGTTGCCTCATTTTCTTCTTTTGTAATTGGGTTTCCTTGACCACCCCATCTACCAAAACTCTCAACTGGCTAGCCAAGGGTTGGGATGAGTCCCATGGAGGTGTAGGAACTTTCTTTGTATGTCTTTTACCATTTCCTCCAATTGCTTTGAGTTCTCCACATGAATCTTTAGTATTTTTTCCCTTCTTTTATGGTGTAATATATCCCCTAATTGGAATTTTTGCAAGGGTGAGATGCCCAATATCCACCTGTGAGCCTACAAGCAAAATTTAGAGTAGTACCATTTCTTGTACCTTAGTAAATTCATAAAATCCATACATTACCTCTTCTTCTATGTATTCTTCAATAACTTATTCCTCACTAATCTCGGTTCCATCATTGTGTTCCTCTTTCTTGTTTCCTTCTAAAATACCACCTTTAGCTACAATCTCTTTTTTCTCTGCACTCACATCAATGTTAGTAAAACAAACAAGATATTCATCCTTCCCATCCTGCAATAAACTATCAATCACAAGACCTACATTGGCAGCAATCTCTTCATCAAACAAATTAACTTCTACTTGCTAATATGCTTCCACACTTTCAGTTGTAGTACCTTCTTATACCAATTCTTTCATTTATGCAACATCCTCTTCTACAAGTTAATCTTATCATGCTCACATAAATCAGAAACAACATTTTTACAAAATATGGTTTTACCTCTACCTTCTCCACTAAAATGTTCACTCTACTCATTTTGAACGCAATCAACACTACTGCAACTTGCATTAGAAAATCATAATCTTCATCCTCATCCTCTTTCACTAATTGTCTAACTCCATTAACCAAGCATTTTCTAGTGTCATTGCATACCTTTCCCTCTTCTTTATTTAGAGGTTTAAACTTGTGTTTGATTCCATGCTTCATCAAGGAGTAGGTATTGACATACCCATCATGCACTGCTTTCCTGTCAAACTGCCAGGGTCTTCCCAATAACATGTGAAAAATGTCCATAGACATAATATCACACAAAACTTCATCATAATAATCACCAATCTTAAATCTTACCAAGAATTTTTCATTCAGCAAAACCTTACGGCCATCCTACAACCAAGAAATCATGTATGGGTGTGGGTGCCTTCTCCTTTCCAATTGCAACTTATTCACCATTTCTTCATAAACGAGATTGTCAATACTACCACCATCAATAATCACATTGCATACTTTACCTTCACAATTACATCTTGTCCAGAACAACCTCTTCCTTTGCTCTGGTTTTCCCCTTGTTCATCAGGGCTCTTCTAGTGACTAGTGCTTCTTCATCTTCTGAATGTGAAGACTCTACATCTTCTTCATTTACATTTGTTTTCCTTGCATTATTTTTATTCCTTCCTAATTGTGAGGGAAATCATACGCTCTATCTTCATCTTCTCCACACCTGAAACAAGTTCCTTGGAAGCATCCTCTTCTGAATCCTCTACCTGATCTTCCTCTACCTCTGATATTTTTCTCACAGGACTAGTTTGAACCCTCACCCCTTTCATAATTTTTGTCCTTAGTTTCTTCAATATGATTTTTATCCTCAATTTGTTTCACATAAGCTCTACCCTTTCCTTTTTGCTTAGTCTCAAATTTTCTATTTAAATTTTCCTCAACTTTCAAAGAAAATTGCTAAACTTCTTCTAAATTAAAAATTCTTATCAAACTAAGTTCTTCTTGGATGCTTGACTTTCTTCCATTGATGTACCAAGTACTAATTTCTCCTTGTTGGCTTTTGAATGTCTCGTTGTAATCAAAAGAGTGTAAAACTCCTTAGTGTATTCCTTAACTAAATTTCCTTGATGACTCAATCCATGCATCTTCTTTAATAATTCCAACTCATAATCCATTGGAATAAATTATCCCTTAAGCTTCTCAACCATTCTACCCCACTTTGTAATATTTTCCTTTCCTCTCCTACCTCTTTCAATATGCACTGCTTTCCACCAAATGCTAGCATGTCCCTTTAATTTATTCTTTGCAAACTTTACCTTGTCGGGATCTTCAATCTCCTCAAATTTGAAGAACTCATCCATGTCATTTATCTAGTCTATTAACTCTTCTATATTCAAGCTTCCACTAAATGTCAAAACCTCCATCTTTGGTCTCTTCCAAATTTTGGTAATGGTTTTCAATAATCTGATTTCTCCGTGATCAATCTCATCCTTTGCTTCTTATTTGAATATCTCCTCATTCTCAACTTCATCTTTACTCTTATCTATTTCTCTGTGCACAACTCTTTTATGTAGCTCTTTTATAATGTTTCAACTTGACTTCTAAGGGCTCTGAAATCTTTCATGTCATGAGGTTTTCTATCTCCACCTCTACCCCTACCTCTTTGGGCCACTCTTGGAGGTATTTTCACAACACCTACACTCACAGGTCCTGCTACAAATTGCCTTTCTTCGGAACTCTTCTTGTAGACTCAAGACAACCCACTTTGATACCACTAATGTAAGAGATTTTCCTACAACTCTCAACACTCTAAAGTCATACAAATAACTTGATAAATTAAAATTATTTAGAACACCAAAAATCAGCAACAATGCAAATTTTAATTGCTTCAATGGCTCTTGAAAATTTTGGAAATTACATTCAAATTGAAAGATTTGCATATGCAGTCTTGAAGGGTTGAAGGAATACATGATAAATCAAATTAAATAACTTGTTACATGCAGCAATTTCATCTATAGGTATGCCACCTTCTTTCTCCTTCTTGCAATCTCCTTCATGCAACTACAACTATGTTCTGGAAATCAAAAGTACACAAATCCAATGCATTTGCCAAAGTCTTTGCCACTAATTTTTGTCTTCCACCTTCACATTCAAGTTTGAAAATGTCCCTCCCAAGAATTATATGCCCAAACCATCAATCCTCTAAAATATGGAATGCAATCATCAAAAACATCACTCCAAAACTCTTGCCACACACACTAGCAACTGGGCCACCTTCAATTCAATGCCCCTTCTAGAAAAATCAGATCATGAAAAAAAAATCCATTTCCTAACTTCCCAATGCATGTTAACTCCACTCCTAGCCAGGCAAACCACCACTAGCCTACACCATTATTTCTCCATGCCTCCAATTTGAATTACAAATTTAACTTGGTAGTCAAACTCCTCATGGGCATCCAAGTATTGCATGTAGCTTCATGGCACATTAATTACAATTTCAAATTTCCCAACTCCCAAGAATCCCATGCCCATTTTACTTTTTGGCAATTTAATATTAAAAATTGTCAATTTCAACATGCTTCCCAATGCGAATTACAAGCCAGAAGTTGTCTAATTTATTTAATCAGATTTTTTAACATAAAACCATTAAAATACTCCACAATACTAATCAAAAACCATTCACATCAGAATTGATTAAAAAAATTGAATGACGAAAGTTAGTTGGCAACCATAGATGCACTTGCATCAATAGTCCCACGGGTTTTCATATCTTCTTTGATTTTCTCTTCTTTTCTTGTGTCTGATTAAAATTTAAAATTTTGAGTATTATTATCCTTTATATATTAACTAACTAGGGTCCTGACAATGAAACCAATGTTAGAAAGAAAGTTGGGGAAACACAAACTAGAGTTATCAGCCCCAAGTAATTTTTGAGTGTTTTAGTTTATGCCCTAGACTCAGTCATATAAAGGAAATAACGGTTTGATTCAGAAAAAAGGATTAACAAATTCATTATATATTCACAGATTGACTAATAACATTGAATATAGATAGAATTTCAGTAATCATTATATTAATCATATCAAATGTGTATATTCATATATCTTCCCCTATACTTTACATGTATCTCTATCCTCTTCTTACATATATCATTTTATACATATATCTACTTATATACAATATCATATACATACTTCTACATGTATCTCTCTTACATTGTTAATCATATATTTTCCTATACATATATCTATGGGATGGGATGTGACCCATCTATTCTACCCCTAACCTAGATGGTATATTTTCAATCTTGAGGTCCACAAGCTCTTTGCAACAAGATGCAGTAGGATTTTCTAGTGCACCAAAATTGAATGATGCCAACTTATCTTAAAATTTAAATAACCCAAGGAAATTGGGCATTAAGGGTGAAACACAAATTTTAAGCCTAATCAAATTGATCCAAAATGAAACATATTTAAAGAGTCTACAATCCCACAAACATAAAAAATAGGACACATAGTTACAATGGTCAATCCCATGCTAGTACTAATTGGTCTATATATGACTTGGTTTTAGGACCTTAAAAAGTTTAACAATGAGATCTATGCACCTCAAATATTACCACAATTTTTTTGTTTATGATCTTACTTTGTGTGTGGAGGAATTGAAGTGGTTGATGATCTAAATGGAGGATGGTCTCCTTCCTTAGGAGGTAGTGGCACCACTACTTGATTTCTTGCACAACGGAATATAACTCTTTCTCATAGGTAGAATATTGTTACTTTGTATTAGTAAAATTATCTAAGTGATATATAGTGACATATCCATGCTAGATAAGGATGAAATTGAGTGTGTAATCAAATGTATCAATCTAAATTTAGAAAGGAATAGAATTTTATAAAAATCAAGGTGAAGTTTATTTTAGAATGCATAACCTAATTAAAGGACCAAGCAACATGAGATAAGACAAGAATAAACTTGTGATAGAAATTGTGTTGAATCTAGGGAAGTTGCACAAATATGTGAGGTTGCATGTTACTAGCCAGTACATGATTTATTTAATTTCTTTGAATTGAAATGGGTACTAGAGGGATCCATGATTTATTCTAAGTACTATATCTATTGGGTTCCAAAGGTTCATTTTCCAAGAGAATCTTGTAGGTTATATTGGTGTAGGGTATTCAATACTTGTGAGATGTGCTCAATGTGTTATTCCTAGGTCTTACTAAGGATGAGGATGCCATCTAATTTGATGATGAAGGAGGTCGTGAAGGACCTCTCATGATGTCATTCACCAAGTGCATCAATGTTTCAAATATATGTGTTAGGTCAAAAGGCATAATCCATCCTAGCATAAAGTCATATTGTTTTGGAAGTTGTCATCTAAATACTACCGATTTATATATTATAGCATGATGAAATTCTAATTCAAGGTTGATTTTTGTGAAGTATTTCACATATGGAGCTAGTTCAAGACTCGGTCATTAGTGTGACAAATGATACCTACTCTTCACCATGATCTCATTGATTGCATAAGAGTTTATGAAAGGATGTCATATGCACCGTCCTTCTTTGAACTGAAGCCTATTATAATGCTACAAGGTGAATGCCATACTTATTTTTTCTTAACTTTGAAGAGGCTAGTAGTCAAATTATATTTCAAAGATCTTTTACCCAAATTTCAAATATTACATTGTTAAAGATCATCTTAAGGATTGACGAACAATTGTAATGTTTATATATGTGTCAATAAAGTTTATGGGTATGAAATTATGGATTCAATTAATTAAATCTATAATAACAACTTTATTCTAAATTTTTCATGACCAAATGCTATTGAATCTATTATTCTACCTATTAGAACTTATGAAGGAAAAAGGTGTTATTGTAGGAAAAAAGGTGTGTAAAGCATCTAAGAATAAGAAAACAAGGAAGGTTTTGATAGGGTATATGCTTTAGTCGATTCTCAATGTTAATAAATCGTGATGGATATGCTCAAACAAAAGCATGATGTTGATAATCAATGAATAAATCTCTTATTTTTTATGAATAGGTCTCTTAAGCACTCTATGTGTGTTGAAAGGATTAAGTTTTATGTTAACTTGGAATTGTGAGTCTTGTGGTGTAAGTTATGAGCTATGATTCTTGTGTGTAAGTGTTTGGTCTCACACTAAATATGTATGAGTTTATGATAAGAATGACTCCATGTATAAAATGTTGATCAGCCTTGAGGCCCTGATAGAAAGTGGAGCTTTGTAATTATTTATAATTTTAGGCAAATGATAATCATCTTGGTTAGAATCTGAATAGTGATGCCTATGCCTTGCCATAATTGTTTTTTTTTCTTGATTATGAGATGCTCCTAAAATAATGGCTATCTCAAGTAAAAGCTAGATAGTATTGCCTTGCCACAACAAAGTGTTAACTTGTCATCCAAATAACTCTTGTTTACCAAACTTGAGCTCATTAGAGTTGTAGCCCTCTCAAACCATATCTTGAAAATATTTTTACACAAATGATATACATATGTTTGGGGCCTGATTTGGCTGAGTGGTGGAATGCCACATTTATTTGATTTGAGTAGATAGTAAATGGCATTATCAATGGTTGGGTTAACCAAGGATTTAGCACTGTCAATCTAATTAAAGGATTGTTACTCAAAATGCACCTCACTAACACCTCTACGAAGCCACTTACCCCAATATGAGGATGGTTGGGTGCTTGGCTGACCATCAAACCAAGAAGATGACGTTCAAAAATGATACTTGATGAATATAAACTCACTCATAATTTACATTGTTTATGAATAGGCATGGTTTCAGTTGTCTGCGAGAATGAGGAAAGTTCAAACAAGGGTGACTGGTAGACATGTACCAAAAAAGAGGAAGTTTACAAAAGGCCCATGACAGTATTCCAAAAATTTGTTGTACAATGTATAAGGCCCAACAAGAAGAATGTAAAAAATTTAGCATATGAAGATGATCCAATCTCTACTAACTTGGCTCTGGCAACCATCCCATTTACAGGATCAACAGTATTTGGTAAATTTTTAGTACTAAATAATTATGTCAGTTAAATCATCACAAAATGACCTCCAGAACAAGGAAAAAGGAATAAACAAAAATCTAAAACCACTAACTAAACGTAAATTTTATTTCATAGCTCGAAATATCTCTACGTGAAGAAACATAAATAGGGATCTAACGTTGGTTATCATAGGAATCTCATATGAGAAGATAGCCATGGATAAAATTAGAGACTCGATGTTTTCACTTATAGAATTTGATTTAGACTAAAATAAGATGCCACAAAACTGTGCCATCACAAACAAAATTCACTAAAACGATGGCAAGCGACTTGTAACCTCCAATTTTTTTCTTGTAATGTGTCATATTGTAGAGCATGGGATGTGAGAAGGCATATTTCCACTTTCCTTTCAAGAGGGAATAGAAGGATCCCGATCATAGTCCTCCTCTAGGTAAAGTCAATTCTCATTGAGATGAAGACCCATAGTAACATATGAATCCACCAATAGTAGCCATCTCTTCCAAGATGGATTAAGTAGTAGGAGTCAAGCCATTCACAGGAGGTGAAGCAAATCCCCCCAAGACCAGACATGCATGTCCCCCTTAGACTTGAATGCATCCCTTGTAAAATCCTAACTTCTCCATGATTATGGAAAAATTCTTAGCCCCTCTCATGCAAATACCCCCTGAGCTACCTCTTAATGCCCACTCTCACTCTTCTTCCCCATTTAAAACAAACAATTGGTATCTTCTAACATGTGTTGTAAAGGAAATCATAAAAGCTCTTTCTATCAAGGTATGAACAAAAACTAAGATCAATCTAAAAGATTAATTTTAAACAAATACAAACATCTTTTAGTTCGAAACACTTTCCTTCTAAGGGAAAGATAAAATTGATAATGCACCTTTTGGTGGTGAGGTTAATGTAGAGAAATAATACAAATGTATTGTCTAGTTAGAGGTATATTTCAGTTTGCACAATATGGAATTATATAAGAAAGTCTCATTCAAACTATCTAGTTATGAATCTCATACAACTTTTTTTTGCAACCAAGAATAATTCCACTAATATCTAAATGGAAGTATTTCAGAGTATTGTTGAAGAAACAATTTTACTCCATATGTTATGGGAGGACTAGGTTGATAGAATGACACTTTTACTATCAAATACAAGGTTAAATCTCCCAAGAATATATCAATGATTTTTTTCTAAGAATTTGGTAATAATTGGAAAGGATGTGATGTATAGAGAAGTGTTGATGAAGTATATAGAAGGATTGTATGATAATTTGAGAATGGTTATTTTAATTGAAGAATCTCAAAATATTTATGATTATATTGAGATGGAAAAGGAGAAAAACTCCTCTTATTAAAAAATGATTATTATCTTCTTACATATTGAGAGGTCATGACAAAAAGACATTCACTAAAATACCTTTCATAGATCTTCTAAGGAACTCTCCTTCCCATAAAGAAAATCCCTTAGAGGCAATAGGGATGAAAAACTTAAACCACTTAAACCTACATCCATAAGAGAAAACCAATCAAGTGGATCTCAACATGATTCCACCCAACATAAAATTACATGATCTTGGGTTTTTATTTTATTTAAATTGGATGCCCACATATTTTGAATTGACAAGATGAGGTGATCCTACTTAATACTTGTAAGTATGGATCTATGCTACTTGCATAAAATGAATGTTCATTGATGATGGGTTTGGTGTAAATAGGTATCTAGTTCACTTATAGGTCCTATTTACATGTTAAGTTTACTTAGGTCCTAGGGAATATTTTTAGAAGGTTGTTAGTTGTCATAAGATCTTATCTTATCTTTTGACATTTAATGATTGTGTCCTAGGTCATTTAATATTAGTTGTATCATGCCATAGGATTAAGACACATGTCATGATCTTTTCTAATCCTATGTCTCACCTTGTCTACATAACCAAGAGATCTTATGTGTAAATGTAGGATTCAATAGTGAACTCCCAACACCCCAAGATCACCTGCAAGACAAAAATAACTTCCACAAGAGAGAAATGGTAAGAATATCTTCCTATGATTAAGGATGCAAGATCGCAAGAGTAAATATGTGATGTACATATGATGTCTTGCTTATAAAGGAAATTTGTGAGATAGATTAGATAATATCTTAACATGTGTCTTAATATTGTATAATGAGACAACTACCTCAATATTATTAAATGACCTAGGACACAAGCATTAAATAAAAGCCAAATAAATAAGATATGATAAGATCTTGTCTAGGTAACTAAGACTTCTAGAAAAATAAACTAGGAACTAAGTGGACTTAACATGTAAATAGGACCTATTAGACAACTAGATAGGTAAAACACCTATTTACAATAACACCCCCCCCCCTTAGATGCAATCTAGGGAGAATATTATTGTGCAAAGATGAAAATATGGGTCTCGCCTATGAGGCCATGTTAGGTACCCATGTACAAATATAAATACAATCTCTCACAAATGAAAAAAAGGAGAAAACCAAATGAGACAAAACTCCTCTTCAAAAGAGAGAAAAGATACGATAATACTCTCCATGAAAAATGAGAAGGAAAAAACCCCATGTGAGGAAAAATACCCCCCATAAGAGAAGAAGAGAGACCATGCAACACCCCTCAATGATATAACCTGCTACAAAGAAACATTGGAAGCACATTGGTGGAGTATCACTGGAACCTTAATCAAGCAACAAAGGACAAAATGATTTTGATGCTAGAAACATTAAAAACTATCGACTATTGGAGCAACCCTAGAATCATGATAAAGAAATAACTTTCTCGATGCCAAGGAACACTAGAAAACTCTCAATATGGAGAAACCCTAGAATCTAAATGAAGTAACAGGATATAGAACCATGTTCTAGAGGACTGAAATGAAGTGAAAAGATCAAAATTGCACTTTCTCAAGTGACAGTATGTCCAAGTGATTAACCAAAATGTGAATACACATAAATTTGAGTAAAATATACATGGGGTTGAACTTGAAAAATTGCATGGATGGCTTGATAGAGCTCCTTAATACTTTTCCAATGGCACAAGAATCATGAAATTTGAAGATCATGGAAAAAATTTATTAGCCTTTTAGATAATGGCAAGGTCAAATTTGACCCAAAGTGCTTTGAAAATTCAACTACCTCTTAGATTTGGTAACTTCAACCCAACTTCAAACCCTTGTAGATCAGATAAAATATGACAAAATTTGACAAAACAAAAGGAAAACCTGACTTTCTCTAATGCCTTGGATTTAACCCTAAGTTCCTTGAAGCCCCCAATTGCACCCAAAAAAATATTCAAGCCAAAATAGGCCCTACAAACCTAGGAATAAGTTTGTAGCACTGAAGATCAGATACTATGTAGGAGTTAATGGTGAACTCCCAACACCCCAAGATCACCTACAAGACAAAAATAACTTCCACAAGAGAGAAATGGCAAGAATATATTTCTATTATTAAGGATGTAATATTGCAAGATTGAATATGTGATGTACATATGATGCCTTTCTTATAAAGGAAAATTGTGAGATAAGATTAGACAAGATCTTGACATGTGTCTTAATCCTGTACAATGAAACAACTACCTCAAAATTATTAAATGACCTAGGACACAAGAATCAAATAAAATCCATATAAATAAGATATGATAAGATCTTATCTAGATAAATAAGACTTCTAGAAATAGCAACTAGGACTTAAGTGGACTTAACATGTAAATATGACCTATTAGACAACTAGATAGGTAAAACACCTATTTACACCAATATTAAATCAATAATTATATCATCATAATCTATCATTTGCATCCTTTTATAAAATATCATTATTCTCTCATAGTTGATCTCTCTTGTACTTTCATGAAGTTCTTAGATCTTAGACCTGATTATAATCTTCAACCAAATCTTGCATGTTGTGTTGGTATGTGATGACAAATCATGCAAATATTGTACACTCATAATGTATCCTCGTCGAGTTTCGACACCGGGCAAGGCCTAAGTGGGGGTTCGAGGGCACAGTTACCGAATTTTTTTTTGTTAACACGTTAAATGAAAAAAAATAACTATGTAAAACCTTAATTATGGGAGCTTCCAAAAGTCTTGTTATAAGCGGTTGGGATGTAAGTTACAAAGTGTGTAATTCGTGAGATTGTAATCTATTTTACACTAGATAATTAAATCATTGGGTGGCTGGGTTTTTGTGGCTGTAGCCCATGTTGGGTGAACCACGTTAAATTTTTGTGTTGATCTCTTTTGTGTTATTCTTCATTGTTATTTCTAGGTTATTTAATCTGCATATAAGTGTTAATGTTTATTGCTCTGATCTTCCTAAATCCTAACAACTGGTATCAGAGTCGTGTGTATTCTGGTTGATTGGCAAGAAACCTCTAGATTTGAGTGGAAGCAATGAAAGAAGGAAAATTCAAGGTTGAGAATTTCAATGGCCAGAATTATCAATTATGGAAGATGCAGATGAAAGATTATCTATTTCAAAAGGATCTATGGCAGCCATTGCAAGGAAAAACAAAGAAATAGGCTACTATGTTTGATGAAGAATGGGATATTCTGGATAGAAAGGCACTGGAAACCATTCGGTTGTGCCTTGCACCATCTATGGCGTTTAATATAATAGAAGCAAAGACAACAGTGGATCTGATGAAATATTTGGCTAAATTATATGAAAAACCCTCGACCTTAAATAAGGTATTTCTCATAAAGCGTTTGTTTAATCTAAAAATGATTGAAGGTGGAACTATGACAGGTCATTTAAATGAGTTCAATATGATTCCTAATCAATTAACTTCTATAAAAGTGAATTTTGATGAAGAGGTGAGGGCTCTCTTGGTTTTATGTTCTTTTCTAGAAAGTTGGAATAGCTTGGTAATGGTTGTAAGTAACTCTATCTCTAGTTCAAATACATTAAAATTTGGTGTTGTTGGTGTTATCCTTAGTGAGGAAATATGACAGAAAAGCATAGGTGAGACTTCACCATCGGGTAGTGCTTTGACTATAGAGAATAGGGGAAGAACAAAGGAGAGGAAAATTTCCAACAAATCGTGGGAAGTCACAAGGGAAGTCAAAGAAAAGCATATCTAAATCTAGAGGAAAAATGGATTGTTGGCATTATGGAAAGCTAGGACACTTGAAAAAGGATTGTTGATCTCGGAAAGGAAAACAAGGAGATGGACAACATGATGATAGTAAGGAAGCTAATGTTGCAAGTAATAAATTGTAGGATGCTTTAATTATATGTTTAGATAGTGTTAATGACTCCTAGGTAATAGATTCAGGGGCTTCATTTCATGCCACACCCTATAGGAAATATTTTGTAGATTATGTTCAAGGTGATTTTGGACAGGTATATTTGGGTGATGATGAACCTTGCCAGATTTTTGGAAAAGGAAAAATAAAAATCAAGTTACAAAATGGAAATGAATGGTTGCTACAGGAGGTAAGGCATGTTCCAAATTTGAGAAGAAATTTAATCTCTGCATGACAACTAGGTAGTGAAGGTTGCATAGTCACCTTTATAGAAAAAGTCTGGAAGGTCACTAAAGGTGAATTAGTAGTAGCTAAAGGTGAAAATGTAGGCACATTGTATTTGTGTACTGGTAATACTTATTCTACTTTATCTGCTATAGAAATAGTTGCTACTGAGATATTTATAGCACTTGCTATAGGGACAGAAATAGAATTGTGGCACCATAGACTTGGGGACATGAGTGAGAAAGGTATGAAGATCCTTCACTCCAAAGAGTTGATACCAAGTCTAAAGCAGATTGACTTGGAGTTTTGCGAAAATTGTGCTTATGGAAAATAGAAAAGAGTCTAATTTCTCAAAGTTGGGAAAGAGAAGAAGATTGAGAAATTATAGCTTGTGCATTTAGTTGTATGAGAACTATCTCAGGTATCTTCTCTTAGTGGTTCTTGTTATTATGTTACTTTTATTGATGATGCAACTAGGAAAACATGGGTGTATTTCCTAAAACAAAAATCAAAAGTATTTGAAACTTTTAAAAACTGGAAAGCTTTGGTTGAGAATGAGACAGGAAAAAGGTTGAAGTGTCTCAGATCTAATAATGGAGGTGAGTATTGCAGCAAAGAATTTGAAAATTATTGTTCATACAATGGAATCCGTAGGCAAAAAATGGTTCCTAGAACCCCACAAGAAAATGGTGTGTCTAAGAGAATGAATAGGACCATTATGGAGTGTGCAAGGAGCATGTGATTTCATGTTGGACTACCCTTACATTTTTGGGCAGATGTTGTACATACCACTATTTATTTAATAAATAGAGGACCTTAAAATCCTTTGGATAGTGGCATTCCAAAAGAGGCATGGATGGGTAAAAAGGTAAACTATTCATTTTTGAAAACCTTTGGTTGTGAAGCTTTTTTCCATGTTGATAATGAAAATAGAACTAAGCTTGAGGCTAAGTCTAAAAAATGTACCTTCATTGAATATGGAGTAGATGAATTTTGTTATTGGTTATGTGATTATGAAAATCATAAAATCATTAGGAGTGGAGATGTTATATTCAATGAGAAGGTCATGTATAAGGATCAGTTGTAGGAAAAGAAGCATGAACTGGCCAAAAAGGAATATGTGGTGCTAGATGAGATTCCAGAAAATAAAATGCCAGTGGTACTTGATGCTCAAAAAACATCAAGTTATCCCACAAACTCCTGCAAGTGTTAGAAATTATACAAGGATAACTAGACCTTTAGAAATATTTTCTCCATCACTATATTCTATATTATTAACTGATTCTAGTGAAACTGAAGGTTATGAAGAAGTAATGTAGGTAGATACCAAAAATCAGTGGGAGCTAGGCATGAAAGAGGAAATGGATTCCTTGTTACAGAATCAGACTTGCGACTTAGTCCAATTGCCTACAGGTAAAAGAGCACTGCCAAATAAATGGATTTATAGGTTGAAGGAAGAAGATGGAGGCAAGAAAATATATAAGGCCAAACTTGTGGTAAAAGGTTTTGCATAGAAAAAAGGTATAGATTTTGTTGAAATATTTTCTCTGGTTGTAAAGATGACTTCTATTAGAACTATTCTAAGTCTTGTGGCTACGAAAGACTTGCATCTTGAACAACTAGATGTGAAAACAACATTTCTCCATGGGGATTTGGAAGAGGAAATATACATGCAACAACCACAGAGATATGAGGTCAAGGGTAAGGAGGAATTTGTGTTTAGGTTAAAGAAGACTTTGTATGGCCTGAAGAAAGCACCTTGGCAATGGTATTTGAAACTTGATAGTTTTATGGTTGAACAAGGTTACAAAAGATGTCATTCGGATTATTTTGTTTATTTTAAGAAATTGGATAATGGCAGTTATATTATCATGTTGATTTATGTTGATGATATGCTTTTTGTCGGGTCTAACATGCAACATATTAATAAACTTAAGAAAAAATTAGAAAATTCATTTGCTATGAAGGATTTGGGTGTAGCAAAAAAATCCTTGGTATGAGGATCACTTAAGACAGGACAAGCAAAAAAAAAAAATTGTCTCAAAGTGAGTATGTAGAGAAGGTGTTGAAAAGGTTTAGCATGCAAGATACAAAAGTAGTTAAAACACCTTTGCCTACTCATTTTAAGTTGACTAAGGAGATGTGTCCAAAGACACCAGAGGAGGAAGACAAAATGTCTAAGATACCATATGCATTAGCAGTCGGTAGCTTGATGTATGCAATGGTATGTGCAAGGCTAGATATTGCACATGTAGTGGGAGTTGTGAGTAGGTATATGAGCAATCCGGGAATGGAACATTGGAATGTAGTCAAATGGATTCTCTGATATTTGAGAGGTATTACTTCAAAGAAACTATGTTTTGGAGGAACAAATTTTTCTCTAAAAGGATATGTTGAATCTGATCTGGCGGGTGATATTGATAGTAGGAGGAATACTATAGGGTATGTTTTTACTGTAGGAGGAACTACAGTCAATTGGATTTCAAGACTACAAAAGGTTGTTGTGCTTTCAACCACTGAAGTTGAGTATGTTGTTGCTATGGAAGCCAGCAAGGAGATGATTTAGTTACAAAATTTTCTAGAGGAACTAGGATAACAACAAGAAGATGTCCCTTTGTACACTAATAGCGAAAGTTCCATTCATCTTGCTAAGAAATCAGCTCTACATTCAAAAACTAAGCACATATAGGTCAAATACCACTTCATTTGGTCAATTTTGGAGGATGGGCAGTTGAAGCTGGAGAAAATTCACACAAGTGAGAATCCTGTAGATATGTTCACAAAGGCAGTTACATGGGAGAAACTGATTTCCTCATCAATTTTCATTGGCCTTCATGATTGATAATGGTGGACATAAGAAACTAGCTAGACCTATAATCTGATGGGAGTTGTAAGTGCGGCGATGTCATCCATGATCGATCTCCAAGTGGGAGATTGTTTGGAGTGGAGCCTGATCAGTCTCCAAGTGGGAGATTGTTGGTATGTGGCAATTTATCATGCAAATAATGTACACTCATAATATATCCTCATCAGGGTTCGGGGTCAAGGCGGGCCCCGAGTGCCGATTTTTTTTTCCGTTAACACATCAAGGTTTTTTTTCCCATTAACACATCAAATGAAAAAAATTGACTTTGTAAAACCCTAATTCTAGAAGCTTCCAAATGGCTTGTTATAAGTAGTTGGGATGTAAGTTGCAATGTGTATAATTTGCAAGATTGTAATTTTTTTTGTACTAGATAATAAAATCATTAGGTGGCAGATTTTCTACGAATGTAGCCCATATTGGGTGAACCACGTTAAATTTATGTGTTGATCTCTTTTGTGCTATTCTTCATTGTTATTTTTGGGTTATTTAATCTGCATATAATTGTTAATGTTTATTGCTTCGATCTACTTGAATCCTAACATGTTATAGAGTATTATATACCAACTCTTACACGGTATCAGAGCTTGTGGTATTATTTCTTGATAGTCTTTATTGAGATATCTAAGTTACAAATCTTCTTGGATCTTAAAAAGTTAAATATGCTTTTCTCTTGCATCAAATGATGATATAGAGAATTAGAAAAACTTACAAAGAAATATAATTAGATTTGAGGGTTTCATTTTTGTGGCTTTATATTTCAAATTCAAATTAGAGCTTGTCAATGAAAGTCTAAACTCTTCATTGAGTTTAGAGGGTTTGAAAAACTCAATTTTTCCTTTTGTTTTGTCTAAATCGAACATCTGAGGCCAAATCTATAAGGTTTTGAGGTTGAAAAGTGGTTGCTAGATCCAAGAGATAGTTGTAACTTTGGAGCATTTTGGGTCAAAATAGACCCTATCATCATATCCAGGAGGCCCAAAAACCCCAATATTGATTGTCAAATCATCAAAATTTGAACACTTTTCCTTGGACATCAGAGAATTTTTTTGACCAATTTGGTCATATGGTTGACTATTCAACCATACGGTCGTGTAGGTCGACTTGTACAATCACAGCAAGTGAAAAATTAATGTTTTATAAATTATTTTTTAGAGTTAAAATAATTTAAAAAATGGTAATTTTCTACATATTTTTTTATAAAATTTGTAGGTTGTACCTACATCCACAAGTTGTTACCTACACAAGTATCACCAATGGCAATAGATTGTGCCATGTGGAAGCTCGTCATTTTTTGACCACTCATGGACCCCTCCAATAGTTGGTGATAATTAATCAACATTCAAAAATTAAATATTTTGTGCCTGAATGAAGAATTTGATACCTCATGAGAATATTCCATCATAAACAAACTATTCCATCTTCAACAAGATTTCGATAGTCCAAGAGAATATTCTGATGATATAGGAAAATAATTCATCAATTGGATTCCTGAGTTTAGCATTCCACCTTCTAAAATCAGCAGGTTGACCCCCTATTTGGGCCCCCCTCATGGATGCAATTTTTATTTTTGTTGTCCAACTTCACAGGCTCACAACTCAGTCACCTGAACTCCTTTTTGTAAGTATTTTTTTTATTTGGCGTAGAATTTTGTGCTCTACATAGTGGTTCAATTAATCTTTATTTTGGTGTCTATTTTTTCTATAAATTATAAATTTAACATGTGTTGATTCATTTTCGTTTTGAGAACTTCTAAGGCTTTGTTCTCGCTCCTATGATAACATTTTCATGTGCAATTTTTTTGAAAGTGCATAATTTTTTGTGTACTTTGTAGTGGTGTGGTCAAATTAATCCCATTCTATATGAAAATTTTACTTTAATCTTGTGGCTAAATTTGGCAGTTGTAAGCACTAAGATCAAGTCCACTTTGTTGTTTTTGGCAAGTGACACTTGTAATCATACTAAGTATAAAGTGCTAGATCGGACATTATTGGGGGGTTTCTTAATTAATTGATTTGGTGGGTTAACCTTTTGGTGGTTTATTTCTTTCTTTTGCTTTTTTTGTGTTCTTTTAATGGGGAAATCTCAAATTGAACTCCTAACTCCATATAATTATGCTTCATGGAAAAATTACTATTGAATTATCTCATGGGAAAGGGTTTTATAGGCCATCTAAAAGAAACTATTTCTCAACCTACTAATGCTAAAGAATTAGAAAAATGGGAGATTTATTATAAGAAAATACTTGGATGCATATGTTCATTAGTCTCTTTTGATTTACAATTTCACATTGAATCATGTAAAACACCTAAAGTGGCTTTGGATATTTTTTAGAAATTGTATGATAAAACTAATAAGATTTAGGGTTACCAAATTGATAAAGATTTGATGAATCTTGATCTTAAATTTTTTGACCACATACAGGACTATATCTCCAAGATTAAGCAACTAAGAACATAGCTAAAAGATTGTAACATTGATAAGGAGGATTTACAATTGATTCTAAATGTGTTATCCAAGCTTGGTCCTAAGTATTCAGTGTTTGTTTCTAGCTTTCATACCCATCGTCTTTCTATGGGAGCATCATATGTTGATCCTAATTTTGATGACTGTACAAATATCCTAATCTAAGATGAAGCAAATTTAATTCATATGGGTTTAAGCATTGTTGGCTAGTGAGCCAAAGGTACAAAAAGAATCAAGAAATCTTGAAAAGAAGCAAAAAAAGAAAAAGAACAAGCTACATAAAGAATTTGAATCCTCTCCCTCTCAAGGGAAATCATCTAATAAGGAGAAGTATACATGTACATATTGCAAGAAAATAGGGCAGATGAACATCAATGTTATTCAAAACTACTTTATGAGTTGAAGCATCTTCTTAAGAAGAACCAAATCAATTTACCTTCAATGTCCAAGGGTTCATCTTCTTCATCATAAAATTTTGATAGACATAAATGGCAAGCACTTGTTTTAGTTGCATATTCTAAATCAAAAAGGTGGATACTTGATTCAGGAGCCTCACATCACATGGCTTCATCAAAGAGTGTGTTCACTTCATTTGTGTCTTATTATTCACCACACGTCCTAATGGCTAATAGCAGATATATGTGTATTTGTGGGAAGGGATCCATCGATGTGGATTGTGGGGCATTTAATGATGATCTTTTTGTGCCTTCATTATCAACCAATATCCTTTCTATCTATCAGATCACACATGGTAGAGTAAGCAAGAGTGTTGAGTTCACACCAGATTATATCATAGTCTGAGATTCACATAGGAAAGATATAGTTGCAGTTGAGGATATTGATCATCAATATCGAGTCTACACCCCCTCACAATTTTCTCCTTTTGTTCCTTTAATTGATGTTCACACTCAAACATCTAGTGTGAATAAATTTTAGGAGATTTAGTATGGTCATTTGAATCTTGGTATTATTTCATCCACTGAGGATCTATTGGTATTTGTTGATATTACATCTTCTTCATCTACTATTTCTTTTTATGATACTCGTGTTTCCATAGTTTTGGCTTCTTGTGATTTAGTGCAATAGGTCATACATTATCTTCAAAATACATCTACTCAAGATGAGTACTAGATGGACATTGCAAGTTTGTTTTGTGAGTCTCATATTTTATATTTGGGAGGAGGAAAATATTGAAGGTAAATAAAATAGAATATAAAGCAATATAAAACACAATACCTTCACCTAGAATCTTTTCTCATTCCTAGATGAGAAGAAATGGAGTGCGCCCTTGTTCCATTTGATTTGCTATTTTGATATTGATATGTGGATTTCTCGATACCCTAGCATAACCTTGATATGATTGTAAGATCTTTGATGTTTACCTATCTAGTTTACTTATAGGTCCTATTTACATGTTAAGTTTTCTTAGTTCCTAGGGAATCTTTCTAGAAGGTTGTTAATTATCATAAGATCTTATCTTAACTTTTGACATTAATGATTGTGTCCTAATTCATTTAATATTAGTTATCTTGTGACATAGGATTAAGACACGTGTCATGATCTTGTTTAATCCTATGTATCACCTTGGCTATATAACCAAGGGGCCTCATGTGTAAATCAACAATCATATCACCATAATCTATCATTTGTATCCTTTGATAGAATAGTGTTATTCTCTTGTAGCTAATATCTCTTGTGCTTTCATGAAGTCCGTAGATCTTGGATGGCTATAATCTTCAACCAAGTATTGCAATTTGTCGATTATTCTATATCAACTCTGACACCAAGAGATTCACTTCCTTTACCTAGGCAAAGCTTATATTTTTATAGGAGATCCATAACCTTTAAGCATGGTAAAGATGGATATAATAAAGAAAAAGGTAGATGCATTAATAGAATATAAAATTGTGTAAGGAAGCTAAGGTAGTGGAACAACTTCCTACACTAATATTGAGAGGAGAATAATACAAAAAATTTACAGATCTTTAATAGTTACAGAAACTTAAACATAAATAAACATAAATATCATGCATACCACAACACAGTGATTTACGTGGGAAAAACCCTTTTGAGAGAAAAGCCTCACACTCCAAAATCCACCCAATATTATTTAGTAAATCACAAATATTACAATATACTTGTAGAGAAAGCTTCTCATAAGAGTATCACCACTTAGAGATCAACTCTCATAATGCATCATGGAGTATCACCACTCAGAGATCAAGAGACAACACAACTGCTATCAAAATCTTAGAATACATTATTGTATCTCTACTACAGCCATAATATAGTGCCCTCATAGAATAGGGTTACATTCTAGGGCAAGACAGGGCAACAAAATATCCACCATTAGATCTAAAACCTAATAATTAACAGTCTAGATTTACAATGTGTCATTTATCTAATGTATGTCAACCATTTTAGTAGTTTCCTGAAAAAGTTAACAAAAAATTATTTACATGCATCCCACTCTCCCTTTTACATTAGGGACACAGAACCCTGATGTAAACTAGGAAATATATATATATGAGCATGTATATGAGAGGTCTGATCTCATATATATATATATATGATTCATATATATATACATATATGAATTATATATATATATATATTCATATATAATATATATATATATGAATATAAGAATATGTATATGATTCATATATATAACATATATATGAATATATATATATATGAATGAGACATATATATATGAATATATATATACATATATATATATTCATATATATATACATATATATTATTCATATATATATACATGAGAGTCTCATATATAACATATATATATTCATATAAGAGCATTACATATATATATATATATATATATATATATATATATATATATATATATATATATATATATGAGCAGATATATATAGCATATATATATATATATATATATATATTATCATATATATATATATATGAATATATATATATATGAATATATATATATATGTAATATATATATATATATATGTATATATATATGAATATATGTATATATATGAATATATATATATATATATGAATATATATATATGAATATATATATATATGAATATATATCAACAATAACTGTTATATAATTGCAAGGTTGAGACACATTTTCCCAAATTTTTGAACACCTTGCAAGAGCAACAGGAGGAAGTAAACATTGTCTCTTAATTGTTAGGGGCCAAAAGAACCATAATCTTTGAACACCATCTGAACTTCTCTGTGCTCAAAAGCTTAGTTAAAGAATCAACAACATTCATCAAAGTCTCTACCTAACCAGCTTCACTTTGTCATCTTCGACCATATCTCAAATAAAATGATACTTTACATCAATGTGCTTGGTCTTGGCATGAAATGTCAGGTTCTTGGCTAGGCATATCACACTTTGAATGTCGCAATAAATTGTCATTGCACCTTGTTTTATTCCAATATCTGAACACAGTCTCTTAAGCCAAATGGCTTCTTTACAAGAATGAGTAGCTGCCATATACTCTACTTCAGTAGTGGACAAAACAACCACATCCTGTCGCTTACTTATCCAACTAATTGCACCACCAAATAATGTAAACACATAAGCATTGGTGGATCGTCTACTATCAATATCACCTACCTAGTCTGAATCCACATAACCATGAATATCAAGGGAAATATCATCTTCATTCATATTACTATGATAACATAAGGAATAATCTGAGGTACCACGCAAATATCTGAAGACTCTTTTAACTGCATCCTAATGAACTCTAGCAGGATTAGACATATATCTGGAAAGAACTCCCATCGCTCAGGAAATGTCTAGTCTAGTACAAACCATAGCATACATCAAACTTCCAACAAAACTTTGGTAAGTCACTTTTCTCATGTCTTCCATCTCTAATGGAGATGTTGGACAATCTGAAATAGATAACTTTGTTCCAACAAAAAGGGGAACACACAATGGTCTACAATCTTGCATGTTAAATCTCTGTAAAATTGAATTGGCATACTTACATTGGCCAAGCCATAGCTTTTTGTTCACTCTATCTCTTTTAATTTCCATCCTAAAAATGTGCCTAGTGGCACCAAGATCTTTCATTTCAAATTTAGCAGCAAGTTGATATTTTAGTTATGAAATCATACCTTTCCCTTTTTCAATAAATAACATATCATCAACATATAATACAATAAACAGGAAATGATCACCATCAATTTTATAATAAACACAATGATCTAATTTAGAATGCTCAAATCCCAAACTCAACACATATGTGTCAAATTTATGGTACCACATCTTAGGACTCCATTTTAGGCCATACAAAGATTTCTTCAATTTGCAAACCAGTTTACTTTTACCTTTCACCACGTAGTGCTCTAGTTGTGTCATAGAAATATCCTCCTCCAAGTCACCACGAAGGAAAGTAGTTTTCATATTCATTTGCTCAACCTCTAAATCATAAGCAGCAACAATAGCAAGCAAAAATATAATGGATGTCATTTTTGCAACAAGAGAGAATATCTCACCAAATCAACACCCTCAACTTGAGAGTAACCTTTCACAACCAACCTTTCTTTGTACTTCTCAATACCTCCATTTGAACCAATTTTTTTTTTTAACACCCATTTGCAACCCATAGGTTTTCGTCCTTCAGGCAATGGTACAAAATCCCATGTATCATTCTTTTTCAAAGATGTCATTTCTTTATCCATAGCAATCTTCTAGGATTTTGCATCATTCATACCTAATGCCTCTTCTACATATTTGCGTTCATCCATGTTATTATTCAAACCAAAAATACATCTCCAATTATCAAGTGTATACCTTTCAGGTTGTTGGACCTATTCCTTGTAGACCTACGAACAAATTGAGTTGGAGGTTCTTCCTCATCTTCTAAAGATCCAAAGATAGATGAGCTCTCCTCTACTTATTGTCTATCCTTTGGCCTCGATTCAACTTTCTCATGTGTAGAATGAAATTGAATCACATCTTCTTGTTTACTTTGTTTTGGCTGCAATGTAACAAAAGAATGCCTAGTTTCTCTAAAAATAACACTTCTACTAAATATTACCTTTTGTGCAACAGGATCCCAAAGCTTGTATCCTTTCACACCATAACTATATCTAATGAAGATACATTTCACAGCCTCATTTTCCAACTTTGTTCACTTCTCCTTTGGCACATGTACATATGCCTCACAACCTAAAACTCTAAGATGTCTTAATGAAGGCTTGTGACCCAACAATGCCTCTATAGGCGTCTTATCAACAAGAGCTAATGTAGGAGACCTATTAATTAGGTAACAGGAAATGGAAATAGCTTCGACACAAAACCTTTTTTCTAGGCAAGCACCACTCAACATACTCCTAGCCTTCTCCATCAATTTCCTGTTCATTCTTTCTACAACTCCATTCTGTTGTGGAGAATACAGAGTTGTCTTTTGTCTATGAATACCACAATCTTTACATAATCTATCAAAATCATTGGAGCAAAATTCACCACCATTATCATTCCTCAAACATTTTATTTTATTTCCAGTCTACAACTCAACCATTGCTTTAAATTATTTAAACCGATTGAAAACTTCATATTTACTCTTTGGAAAATATACCCATGTCCTTTTACTATAATCATCAATAAATGAAACATAATATGTGGATTTTCCAATCAAAGGAACATCTACATGACCAAAAACATCAAAATGAATAAGATCCAATACACCACAAGATTTATGAGAACTCGAGTAAAACCAAACCTGGTTTTGTTTTCCATAAATTTAATGCTCATAGAAATTGAGTTCAAGATTACAATCAGAAAAACCTTCAACAAGGTTTTTATTTTTCAAGGTCCTTAGACCCTTTTCTCCAATGTGACCAAGTCTCTAGTGCCATAACATAGTTTTCTTTGTAGGTAACTTTATTTTAGAAGAAATAGCACCCTTGGGTATCCAAAAGCCATGACTATTTGTTGAAGGTGAAACCTTCACTTCTTCCACATACTTGCTTTTCATAGAAGTACTATCACACTCAACAGTGCATGCATCAAACTTATACAATGTTCCATATCTGACACCTCTAGCAATCACCATAGCACCTCTAACCATCTTGCATCCTACATTAGAAAATACTACCTACACACCCACATCTATTAGTTTTCTTACAGATAACAAATTTCATGCTAATCCAGGGATATGCAACACACCATTAATCCTTTTTATTCTACCATCGGGAAACTTGATTTTAACTTTACCATGGCCAACAGTGTTTAAATGAGAATCATCACCCAAGTACACCTTACCTCCATCAAATTCTTCATATTCAGAAAACCAATCTTTTTTAAAGGTCATATGGAAAGATGCACCTTAAGAAATTGACCATGCATCATTACATGCACAAGTTTCCAAGGTTGCAATGAATGTGTTGCCATCTTTCTTCTCGGCCTTAGAATCAAAATCAAATTACCTCTTTTTCTTCTTCTTTTCTTCTTTGCATTCCTTATGAACATTTCCAGGCTTACCACAATTCCAGCAAATAACTTTGGACTTTCTAGGAGATTTAGATCTTCCCTTGGGATTGGATTTCTCACACTTCTCATTCTTCTTGACTTTTTCCTTAGGTCTTCCATGAACATTTAGGGCCTCCTTGGCAGTGATGGATACCTTCCTCCTCATCTCTTCAGAAAGAAAAGAACCCACCACATCTTCAATCTTCAAAATAACAGAAGTACTCCCAATAGCCATAACAAGAGAATCCCATGAATCAGGCAAAGAACAAAGAAAGATTTGATGTTTCTCTCCTCATCCATTTTGACACCAACTGATTCCAACTAAGTCACCAGCATATTGAATGCTTCCAGGTGGTCTGTGATTCATCCACCCTCTTCCATTCTCAAGGAATATAATTTCTTCCTTAAGAAAATCTTGATCACTTAAGATTTGGCCTAATACATCTCACCAAGCTTCTTCTATGTTTTGTGCGCAGGTTCCTACACAATTGTGCCAGGCCTTCCAAACACACCAATTAGGACCCTTGGCTTCTAACTATAACATCATATTGAGCAGCCCGAAAGGGATCTATAGACTTTGAAACATTCCTCATCAACAGCATCCCACGACCTCAATCTATCAAATGTATCCTCCACCTCTATTTGCCCTGATGAACTTGTCATTTGAAAATTCTTGTAACAAGATCACAAAGTATCTTTTGCACAAGCTCCTACTCAAATATGGATTAGTTCAAAAAACCTAACAACCCACAACTTAAACCAAAGGTGATCAAGCTCTAATACCACTTGTAAGGAAGCTAAGGTAGCAGAACAACTTCCTACACTAATCTTGAGAGGAGAATAAATCAAAACTTTTATAGATCTTTAACAATTACATAAAATTAAATAGAAATAAACATAAATATCATGCATACCACAACATAGTGATTTATGTGGGGAAAACCCTTTCAGGAGAAAAACCCCACACTCCAAAAGCCACCCAATATTATTTAGTAAATCACAAAGATTACAATCTAATTACAGAGCAAGCTTCTCACAAGAGTATCACCACTCAAAGATTAAGAGACAACACAACTTTCATCAGAATCTCAGAGTACATCATCGTCTCTCTACTACAACCATAATACAATGCCCTCATAAAATAGGGTTACATTCTAGGGCAAGACAGTCCAAAAAAATATCCACCATTAGATCTAAAACCTAATAATTAATGGTCTAGATTTACAATGTATCATTTATCTAATGTATGTCATCTATTTTAATAGTTTCCTGATTTACATGCATCCCACTCTCACCCCCTTATGCCCTTGTATATTACACCTATCAGTGTAACTAGGAAATATATATATATCAACAATAACCATTATATAATTGCAAGGTTGAGACAAATTTTCCCAACAAATAGATGTTAATAAAATCAGAACACTTGAGTCTACTCCTCAAAGCTCTAGATACAAAAGGTAAATCAGGCACCAAACCAAATATTTATGGTTGTGACAAAATCAAAAGAGTATAACATGTTCCAATATGAGTTGTGTGGGTGCACTCCTAAGGGGGGGTGATCTGAGTTTTTTTCTTCACCATTGATTTCAAAGGGGGAGAGAGTTTCATGTGAAAAACAGTAAAAGGAGAGAATATTGAGAATGTTTCTTTGATGGTTTTTTTGCATCATGTGTTGCCATCAATGACAAAGGAGGAAATTCTTGCAAGTATGAGTAAGTTTGGTTGTGTTGTCATTGATGTTGTCATTGATGTCAACACAGTACAAGATGTTGTAGTTTGTGCATGTATAGTTGAGATGTTGATGAGATGTTATGAGTACATGGATCTATCTTTATGGTGTTGCAAATGTGTTGATATGATGAGTTACCAAGTGCTTTTGAGAAAATTAATAAATAAGAGAAGTCAGAGTTGTGTGTTTAGAATGTGCTATGCTATGTGCTTCACATTTCTTCTATGTTGATCCTATGCTTGTGTGAATCTGAAGTGTTGTTTATGGACTTTTTTTGGTGATATCTCTTGGTTTGTAGCTTCTAGTTTGATGGAGAGTGAAAGATGTGTTCACCGGCGTGTGAACTAGTTTGACAACATTGTTTGTCTGTGGACTGGGAGAATTTTTTTTGCTCTGCAACCCTTTGCTAGTTTTTTTCAAGTCTTTCGGATCTGGACAATGTCTTATAATGGTGTTCTCTATGTTCTAGCAAAGATGCCTATGGTTTGGTGCTTTGAAAGTTGAGTTTTAGATTTGTGTGTGTCTGTGCAATCTGGATGGATGGGTGAGAAGTATTCTAAGTTTGAATGTTGTTGCAACTAATATAGATAAGTCTAAAGGAGTTTGAGATGTGTTACAATGATTGATGAAGTGTGTTGTATGGTCTACATGTTAGTTTCTTGATGTGGAAGCATGTACTTTACTTCAAAGTTCATTTTTGTTTTCATTAGGTTTGGATGACCTAGTGTTTACACTTCATACGAAGGATTAAGAATTAATTAAGGAAGCGTGTGATTGATCCAAGATGATGTTTTGAGTCTTGGTTAAGTATTGATTTGGTCCACTCTCATTCATTTCCACCACAGGAATGTTGAGTTGTCGACCTAATTTGAATTTATGAAATGAAGTGTGTGTAGCCGACCTTGGAGAAAGTTTCTAAGGTTGAAGATGGTATAAATACAAGCCGAGATGTTGTGAATTAATCAATCAAGCCACAAGTTTGAGAAGTAGAGTTGTGCAAAATTGAATTAAGGAAATAGTACTTTAATGTGTTAGATTCTTGAAAGCACTGAGCTGACAGTGTCTACAATTCTTCTGATCAGGGTTGCAAATGTGTGTAATTTTCTATGGTGGATCTTTCTATAATCTTTTGTATATGTAGGCAGTGAGCCTCCTTGTTGGACAATGAGTCCTTCCTGTAGGCAGTGAGCCTTTGTATCCGGACAGTGAGTCCTTTTGGGTAGTGAGTCTCTTTGTATTCAGTTGTGCAATTACTTTATATTGTGAGCTAATCCTCACTGTGGTTTTTTCCTCATTGGGTTTTCCATGTACATCTAGTGTTTCCTGTGTTGATATTGCTTTTTGTTATTTGCATTTCATGTTCATACTTAATAATAGAATTAAGTGGATATGAAATTGATAAGTGTTTGAAGTTTTGTGTTTGAATTTGGTGACAACTAATTCACCCCCCGCGTCTCAGTTGTCATGCACCTTTCAACATAACCTACGAATAGGGGAAAACTTTTAAACAAGGTCCATTCATCTTAATGTAAGAAATTTGAAATAGATTGAATAACTCAAGGAACTTTTTAAAAGAAAATCAAAATTACATAAACTGGAAAAACATTAATGCAAACCATAACTTCGAGAGATTGTGCAATGTCGATATGGCATATTGCATTAAGAGCTTCCATGATGAAAAAATACAATCTAGATAGTGAGTTTATATAGAACTTAGGAGAGGATGGAGGTGGAAAATCAACCAATGAGAATTGACCATCAATAACCACCAACATTAAATAAAGTGATGAAAAAGCAAATACTCTACTCTTAAAAGGTGGAGGACAATTCATCACTTTATCTCCTAGTTATTAAATGATTTAACTCACTTTATTATTCTTAGCAAGCTTAATAAATGTGTAGAGAAAACCTCTAACTAAGGGAAAATTAAATATTCTACGAGGAAAATAAAAACCTACACTAACATCCCGCTTAAGCACAGCTTAGGAAGGAGCAAAAGATGATGGGTCTCGGCAAATGAGGCCATGTTAGGTACCCATGTACATATCAAATTCCACCCCAAAGAAGAAGAATATTCCCACAAATAGAGAGAAAACCCCGCATAATAGAGAGAGAATAAAAGAGAAGGACTAAATAACCCCTCTCGAAGAGATCCAATGGTAGATGCTCAAAAATTGGTTGGAGAAGATAGTCCATGATTGTTGAACAATGTTCATCCCCTTAGGAAGAAACAAAACCAATGGTGCATGCAAGCTATCTCCCAATTCCTAAAAGAAATATGTAGGAAGAAAGGTCAAGATGTATGAAGTCTCTAAACTTGGCTCAAGTGTCCTCATGTCGATGTTGAAAGCTGTCACAATCAAATCAAGCATTTTAGGCCACACTGTTAAAGATGACAAATCAAAATCTCCTAGATACTGATGTTGAGCACAATCCAAAGATGACGATGGTTTGAAAATAGTTGTGCATTGATTTTCATAAAAAAGGAGAGATACCCCCTCAAATGTGTCCTCCAAATCTAAAATATGCATCTCCATAAGAGAGTCTGAAATACCTATCAAGAGATCATCCCACAAAGTTGAATCAAGAAGACTATGGATGCCCTATTGTAAGAAGTCATTGGAAGCTTTCGAAGAAGCAACACTGAACTTGGTAGTAGAAACAAAAGGACCAAATATTGGTCTTCAAAGAGAAGATATATGTCCTTAATAGTGTCATCTAGATCAGAGATGAGGGACTCTACAAACAAAGTAGAGATGTCTGGTATAAATTGGTCCCAATGGACTAAATCAAGAAGACATAACTGATCCTACTGCAATGAATCAATGGAGGCCCTCGAAGAAGCATATATGGAATCTAAAACTATAATAATTGATGTTGATGGGGTATCAATTAATTGGTCATTCACACAATATGTATCCACACAAGATTGGGCAACATAAGTATCAATATCATCTGCAATAGCCTGGTTCTCCAAGGAAACATCACTTTTAGATGAAGATTCAATGTTCCCATAAAACTATTGATGATGGTTCAAGTAGTGGAAGGGCACTCAATGTGCTCTATGTGATGTAGGATATCCTTATAAATAGTATGACATATTAATCCATATACCATGTCATTATTGTTAAACCATGCATTATTTTCATCATAGTCACTTAGCTCAGGAACAAATCCAAGGAGATAGGGTAGTAGATCTCGCTCAAGGAAATGATTCTTTATCCCTTGTTTCCAAGATAAATAGTTC
>VDFB02271358.1:210655625-210690356 GCA_007258455.2 Sequoia sempervirens
AATAGATTCAATAGCATTTGGTCATGAAAAATTTAGAATAAAGTTGTTATTATAGATTTAATTAATTGAATCCATAATTTCATACCCATAAACTTTATTGACACATATATAAACATTACAATTGTTCGTCAATCCTTAAGATGATCTTTAACAATGTAATATTTGAAATTTGGGTAAAAGATCTTTGAAATATAATTTGACTACTAGCCTCTTCAAAGTTAAGAAAAAATAAGTATGGCATTCACCTTGTAGCATTATAATAGGCTTCAGTTCAAAGAAGGACGGTGCATATGACATCCTTTCATAAACTCTTATGCAATCAATGAGATCAGTGCCGGGAGAGTAGGTATCATTTGTCACTAATGACCTCTTGAACTAGCTCCATATGAAATACTACAAAAATCAACCTTTGAATTAGAATGTCATCATGCTATAATATATAACCGGTAGTATTTAGATGACAACTTCCAAAACATTATGACTTTATGCTAGGGATGGATTATGCCTTTGACTCCATTACATATTTTCTGAAACATTGATGCACTTGGTGAATGATGTCAAGGAGAGGTCCTTCTACCACCTCCCTTCATCATCAAAATTAGCCGACATCCTCATCCTAGGGTAAGACCAGGAACAACCACATTGAGCAATATCCTCACAAGTATTGAATACCCTACACCAATATAACCTACAAGATTCTCTTGGAAAATGAACCTTTGGAACCCAATAGATATAGTACTTAGAATACATCATGGACCCCTCTAGTACCCATGTCAATTCAAAGAAGATTAAATAAATCATGTACTAGCTAGTAACATGCAACCTCACATATTTGTGCAACTTCCCTAGATTCAATACAATTTCTATCACAAGTTTATTCTTGTCTTATCTCATGTGGCTTGGTCCTTTAATTAGGTTATGCATTCTAAAATAAACTTCACCTTGATTTTTATAAAATTCTATTCCTTTCTAAATTTAGATTGATACATTTGATTACATACTCAATTTCATCCTTATCTAACATGGATATGTCACTACATATCACTTAGATAATTTTACTAATACAAGGTAACAATATTCTACCTATGAGAAAGAGTTATATTCTGTTGTGCAAGAAATCAAGTAGTGGTGCCACTACCTCCTAAGGAAGGAGACCATCCTCCATTTAGACCATCAACCACTTCAATTCCTCCACACACAAAGTAAGATCATAAACAAAAAAATTATGGTAATATTTGAGGTGCATAGATCTCATTGTTAAACTTTTTAAGGTCCTAAAACCAAGTCATATAGACCAATTAGTACTAGCATGGGATTGACCATTGGAACTATGTGTCCTATTTTTTTATGTTTGTGGGATTGTAGACTCGTTAAATATGTTTCATTTTGGATCAATTTGATTAGGCTTAAAATTTATGTTTCACCCTTAATGCCCAATTTCCTTGGGTTATTTAAATTTTAAGATAAGTTGGCATCATTCAATTTTGGTGTGCTAGAAAATCCTATCGCATCTTGTTGCAAAGAGCTTGTGGATCTCAAGATTGAAAATATACCATCTAGGTTAGGGGTATAATATATGGGCCACATCCCATCCCATAGATATATGTATAGGAAAATATATGAATAACAATGTAAGAGAGATACATGTAGAAATATGCATATGATATTGTATATAAGTAGATATATGTATAAAATGATATATGTAAGAAGAGGATAGAGATACATGTAAAGTATAGGGGAAGATATATGAATATACACATTTGATATGATTAATATAATGATTACTGAAATTCTATCTATATGATGTTATTAGTCAATTTGTGAATATATAATGAATTTGTTAATCCTTTTTTCTGAATCGAACCATTATTTCCTTTATATGATTGAGTCCAGGGCATAAACTACTACACTCAAAAATTACTTGGGGCTCATAACTTTGGTTTGTGTTTCCCCAACTTTCTTTCTAAAATTGGTTTCATTGTCGAGACCCTAGTTAGTTAATATATAAAGGATAATAATACTCAAAATTTTAAATTTTAATCAGACACAAGAAAAGAAGAGAAAATCAAAGCTGATGTGAAAACCCACAAGACTATTGATGCAAGTGCATCTATGGTTGCCAACTAACTTGCATCATTCAATTTTTTTAATCAATTCTGATGTGACTGGTTTTTGATTAGTATTTTGGAGTATTTTAATGGTTTTATGTTAAAAAATCTGATTAAATAAATTGGACAACTTCTGGCTTGTAATTCGCATTGGGAAGCATGCTAAAATTGACAATTTTTAATATTAAATTGCCAAAAAGTAAAATGGGCATGGGATTCTTGGGAGTTGGGAAATTTGAAATTGTAATTAATGTGCCATGAAGCTACATGCAAGACTTGGATGCCCATGAGGAGTTTGACTACCAAGTTAAATTTGCAATTCAAATTGGAGGCATGGAGAAATAATGGTGCAGGCTAGTGGTGGTTTGCCTGGCTAGGAGTGGAGTTAACATGCATTGGGAAGTTAGGAAATGGATTTTTTTTCCATGATCTAATTTTTCCAAAAGGGGCATTGAATTGAAGGTGGCCTAGTTGCTAGTGTGTGTGGCAGGAGTTTTGGATTGATTTTTTTGATGATTGCATTCCATATTTTAGAGGATTGATGGTTTGGGAATATAATTCTTGGGAGGCACATTTTCAAACTTGAATGTGAAGGTGGGAGACAAAAATCAGTTGCAAAGACTTTGGCAAATGCATTGGATTTGTGTACTTTTGATTTCTAGAACATAGTTGCAGTTACATGAAGGAGATTGCAAGAAGGAGAAAGAAGGTGGCATACTTGTAGATGAAATTGCTGCATGTAACAAGTTATTTAATTTGATTTATCATGTATTCCTTCAACCCTTCAAGACCACATATGCAAATATTTCAATTTGAATGTAATTTCCAAAAGTTGCAAGAGCCATTGAAGCAATTAAAATTTTGCATTGTTGCTGATTTTTGGTGTTCTAAACAATTTTAATTTATCAAGTTATTTGTATGAGTTTAGAGTGTTGAGATTTGTAGGAAAATATCTTACATTAGTGGTATCAAAGTGGGTTGTCTTGAGTCTACAGGAAGAGTGCCAAAGAAAGGCAGTTTGTAGTAGGACTTGTGAGTGTAGGTGTTGTGAAAATGCCTCCAAGAGTGGCCCAAAGAGGTAGGGGTAGAGGTGGAGGTAGAAACCCTCATGACATGAATGATTTCAGATCCCTTAGAAGCCAAGTTGAAACATTACATGAAGAGCTACATAAAAGAGTTGTGCATAGAGAAAGAGATGAGAGTGAAGATGAAGTTGAGAATGAGGAGATATTCAAAGAAGTAAATGATGAGATTGATCATGGAGAAATCAAATTATTGAAAACCATTACCAAAATTTGGAAGAGACCAAAGATGGAGGTTTTGAAATTTAGTGGGAGCTTGAATATAGAAGAGTTAATAGACTAGATAAATGACATGGATGAGTTCTTCAAATTTGAGGAGATTGAAGATCTCGACAGGGTAAAGTTTGCAAAGAATAAATTAAAGGGAAATGCTAGAATTTGGTGGAAAGAAGTGAAAATTGAAAGAGGTCGGAGAGGAAAGGAAAAGATTACAAAGTGAGGTAGAATGGTTGAGAAGCTTAAGGGACAATTTATTCCAATGGATTATGAGTTGGAATTATTAAAGAAGATGCATGGATTGAGTCAACAAGGAAAATCAGTTAAGGAATACACTAAGAAGTTTTACACTCTTTTGATTAAAACGAGACATTCAAAAGCCAACAAGGAGAAGTTAGTACTTGGTACATCAATGGAAGAAAGTTGAGCATCCAAGAAGAACTTAGTTTGATAAGAATTTTTAATTTAGAAGAAGCTTACCAATTTTCTTTGAAAGTTGAGGAAAATTTAAATAGAAAATTTGAGACTAAGAAAAAAGGAAAGGGTAGAGCTTATGTGAAACAAAATGAGGATAAAAGTCATATTGAAGAAACTAAGGACAAAAATTATGAAAGGGGTGAGGGTTCAAACTAGTCCTGTGAGAAAAATATCAAAGGTAGAGGAAGATCAGGTAGAGGATTCAGAAGAGGAGGCTTCCAAGGAACTTGTTTTAGGTGTGGAGAAGATGGAAATAGAGCATATGATTTCCCTCACAATTAGGAAGGAATAAAAAGAAAGAATAAAAATAATGCAAGGGCAACAAATGTAAATGAAGAAGATGCAAAGTATTCACATTCAGAAGATGAAGAAAATGAAGAAGCACTAGTCACTAGAAGAGCCCTGATGAACGAGGGGAAAAGCAGATCAAAGGAAGAGGTTGTTTTGAACAAGATGTTTAAGTGTGAAGGTAAAGTATGCAATGTGATTATTGATGGTGGTAGTATTGAAAATCTTGTTTATGAAGAAATGGTGAATAAGTTGCAGCTAGAAAGGAGAAGGCACCCACACCCATACATGATTTCTTGGTTGTAGGATGGCCGTAAGGTTTTGCTAAATGAAAAATTCTTGGTAAGATTTAAGATTGGTGATTATTATGATGAAGTTTTGTGTGATATTATGTCTATGGGAATTTTTCACATGTTATTGGGAAGACCCTGGCAGTTTGACAGGAAAGAAATGCATGATGGGTATGTCAATACCTACTCCTTGATGAAGGATGGAATCAAACACAAGTTGAAACCTTTGAATAAAGAAGAAGGAAAGGTATGTAATGACACTGGAAAATGCTTGGTTAATGGAGTTAGACAATTAGTGAAAGAGGATGAGGATGAAGATTATGATTTTCTAATGCAAGTTGCAGTAGTGTTGATTGCGATCAAAATTAGTAGAGTGAATGTTTTAGTGGAGAAGGTAGAGGTAAAATCATATTTTTGTAAAAATGTTGTTGCTGATTTATGTGAGCATGATAAGATTAACTTGTAGAAGAGGATGTTGTAGAAATGAAAGAATTGGTATAAGAAGGTACTACAACTGAAAGTGTGGAAGTAGATGAGCAAGTAGAAGTTAATTTGTTTGATGAAGAGATTGCTGCAAATGCAGGTCTTGTGATTGATAGTTTATTGCAGGATGGGAAGGATGAATATCTTGTTTGTTTGACTAACATTGATGTGAGTGCAGAGAAAAAAGAGATTGCAGCTAAAGGTGGTATTTTATAAGGAAACAAGAAAGAGGGACACGATGATGGGGCCAAGATTCGTGAGGAATAAGTTATTGCAGAAGACATAGAAGAAGAGGTAATGCATGGATTTTATGAATTTACTAAGGTACAAGAAATGGTACTATAAATTTTTCTTTGTAGGCTCACAGGTGGATATTGGGCATCTCACCCCTTTACAAATTCCAATTAGGGGATATCTTACACCATAAAACAAGGGAAAAAATACTAAAGATTCATGTGGAGAACTTAGAGCAATTGGAGGAAATGGTAAAAGACATACAAAGAAAGTTCCTACACCTCCATGGGGACTCATCCCAACCCTTGGCTAGCCAGTTGAAAGTTTTGGTAGATGGGGTGGTCAAGGAAACCCAATTACAAAAGAAGAAAATGAGGCAAAAAATTTAGGTAGAGTACCAAAAGGAAAAAAAAAGATGAAGAAAGGAAGAAATGTGCTACCACACACTCTACCTTAGAGTCTCAGATCAACACTCTAAATAATACTAAAGGAGATCTCAATGCATTGTACCAATTTTTCTATGATGGCCAAAAGTAACAACTCCAGTTAAGGCTCAAATGGACCAGATGGAAATTTAGATGCTTCAGGGAGCCACACCATATAACACCCTTCAAGATACAAATGACCAATCTATGGTATAGATAGGAGCACTTCATTGCAAATTCCATCAATTGAAAGATCAAAGGGATGAGATCCATAATAGATTTTATCGACTAGGAGAAGTAGCGAGTCTGAGGCTCACACATATCACATGATCTCTCCAGGAAGCACAATAGTTAACATAGAAGATACAAATTATCCAAATAGTTTCAGAGGCAGAGAAGCCACTACTACAAATCCAGGTTCAGACCCAATGACTACACTTAGCTAAAACACAATGGGACAACACTTTTTCTAGATCCAAGGAGATATACAAGGATATAATTCTAGCAGAGTAGCATTAACTTTGAAAGGGGGATGGTATTGGAAGGAAAGAGCAACAATGCATACACAATTGAGAAAATCCTACTGCATATTGCTGCAAAGAGCTTGCAGACCTTAAGATTAAAAAGATACCATCTAGGTTAGGGGTAGAATAGATGGGTCATATCCCATCTCATAGATATATGTATAAGAAAAATATGAATAACAAAGTAAGAGAGATATATGTAGAAGTCTACAAATGAAATTGTATATAAGAAGATATATCTATAAAAGGATATATGTAAGAAGAGGATAAAGATGTGTAGAGTATATGGGAAGATATGTAAATTTACACCTTTGATATGATTAATATAATGATCACCAAAATTTTGTTAGATACACAAGACAAATGAGAGGGTGGGTGAATCAATTGTACATTAAAATCTTCAAACTCTCATTAATCTTCAAACCCTTAATAAGCATTAGCATGAATGTAAACAAGGAAACATCAACATATTAACAACCATAGACAATATAACACCAGGTTTACATGGAAAAACATAATTAGGGAAAACCACAGTGAGGATTAACTACATATATATGAATAACAACACCAATTACAAAAGGATCACTACTAGAAGGGCTCATTGCTAGAAGGGATCACTGCCCAAAGGACTCACTGTCCAAAAGAAAGAAGGTATCACTACCCAAATAGAAAGAGAATAGAAAGAAAATGTTGCAAGGAGATTCACTACGTTAGAGGAACATAATCCACCACAAAAACTCTACACCATTTGCAAACTTTGGCTCACTACTCCAACTACTTCAGACACACTGAAATGTAGACACCTTCTACTCACTACTTCCAGTAGTCATAAGCGTTCATGCTCACAATTAGATCTTAGTATTTGATCACATACACATCATTTTTCACTACACAACACACCACACACTTGACCTTGCATATATATCCTCTGCAACCTCAATAACCTTCTCTAAGTTAAATTTAATGAAACGTATGCACCTCAAATGTACAACCAACAAATAGGTTGGCACCAAAAACCTCCACAGTGGAAAGAAGTTAAAGAGGACCACACCAAGGGTTAACCAAGAACCAAATCTACACCAACATGCTACAACATGCTTCCACAAAGCACGAAGCAATCTGAAAGTAATGCTAACATGCTAGGTTGGCTAAACTAACATTAACGCTAACAAGCAACCATATACACACTTCACAAAGTCCAGAAAAAATCTATGGAGCATAGAAACATTGCACAACATCTTGGAATATTCCAACACCAAAAGAATATTTAAACACACTGGTGCAACCATATGCAACTGAGAATACTATCATCTTGTGCAACCAACCAAATTTACACTAAGAGACAACACATGAATCGAGCTTGCAGAATAGATTAACACCAAACCATCCAAGGGAAGATAGATACAAGAAATACTAATGTTGATGGGTGTTTTTACACACTTTCTCAACACATGTAATGCGTAGGTGCACTACCTCTCTTGAAAGGAAATCTCCAACTGCAAGCTGTTGAAAATCTCCCCAAGGTGTCTCGGGTGTCAGGTCATGACTTACATGGAATTCCTCAGTTGATTTTGATGTGATTTTGTTGGTAATCACAGGGCGTACTTACATAGCTGGATGCAAGGTGGATCTCAAAATCTAAAGTTTCTACGGTGGGAGTTGAAATGCGCTTTGCTGTAGGTTCAAACAACAATATGAAACTTCAATGTTTTCTTCAAGTTTGACTTTACAATGTGCAATGAACCTTAGCACATGCTTTTTCTAAAAAAAAGGAAAAGAGTAGGGAAGAGGGAAGGTTCCTGGATCTGCAACTAACTGTGAACAATGATCATGGAGGTTCTGCTATGGATAGCTCCCTTAAAATAGGATTCCACTTAACCAAGAAATCTATAGTATCGTGAAATCTGTGCTATCTTCAAAAGTCTGCAAATGCTTTACCATTCATCCACCATTTACATGCATGAATAAAGGTAAAGATTCAAAGAGCAACTTTAAATTTCAGCCCAGGCTAACTTTGCGAGGCCATTTACCAGCAACAAACAACAAAAAGTACGGGCTGGAAGGCATCAACATAGCAGAAATTTCTACAATCACAGAACAACATGACTAAAATCTATCAAAGCAAGGATACAACTAACTAAAAAAAAATGTGAATCTAACTAAAGCATTTAACAATGGAGATTGAACCATGAAACATGTGGAGAAATCATAAAATACACCAAGTCAATATATTTTCATTATAAATTTCAGTAGCATGCCTTTACAACAACTCAACTCTCTTTGGAAATGAGAGGAGACCCCTATTTATAGTGCCCAAAAATCAAAATGAATGGCCAAGATTTATTTTCATTGTGTGGCCAGGATTCATTATAAAATAGAGTTTCACCTACCCCCAAATATATTACAATTTAAAATTACATTCTTGTCCCTTTCCCTATTTTGTCTTTTAGTGACAACACTATAGCATTTTGTCTTTTGCTGACTACTATTTTGCTGTAGCTATTCCTTCAAGAGCTCTTCATTGATAATAGGGATGCCCTCCTGCTTCTTCAAAGCCACATACTCCATGAATTTCAGAATGACTGGCTGGAGCTTGTCCACCTCAATAATCTCAGACCGCAACATCTGGTAACTCCATTCTTTCGCATTATCCTCAAGCTTCTTCCAGTATTCATCATACTTTATGCCTTGGTCCCTAAACAACTCCAATTGGGAAAAGGCACATGCGACGAAACTCATGAATTCCATTATTATTTCATTGGACATCCCATCCTCCATCTTCTTTTGAAAATAAGGCTTTATCTTCTCTGGATCCATCTACACTGTGGGCATGTCGTAGTCTGTTATCAACTTCAGATATCAGGCGCAGTCCACCCTAATTTCCTTGACCCATTCAATGTTCGGATCCACCTTATTCATTATCTGCTCAACCTTTCTTTTCTATTATCGAAATCCCACCTCCACACGTCCATCAGCCAATGGTCACCACTTTTGAATGCGAGCTCCTTTTCCCATGTGGCCTTCGGTAATCAAAGGATGGCCTCAATCTTTGGATAGGTGGAATCATATGTTGTAGGGAAGTCAGTGCAGAGCCTCCTCGTGCTCTCCAGAGACTGCTGTAGATCCCAAAACTTGTTGGCTGTCCGAACAGCCCGGCTGATACCCATGTTTCCAACGTACAAGACTTGTCAGAACTAGCTTTCTATAGTCTTGTGCAAGTTCTTTCTCTTCTCTAATTTGTCAATTTTCTCTTTGGATAGTAGTTGGGGTGGAGCCATGGATGTGGTAGGCATGTCATCCACTGAAGACCATTATTGGATGTAATCCATTAAGGCGACCACCTATGCTTTAAGTTCATCCTTCGAGACCTTGTCTTGTTTTATCAGGTGCACCACTATAGCTACTGATTCTTCAAGAAGCCCCACCTTCTACTCTATGGTAGTGGTCCCCAAGTTGATGGTGGAAATTTTATAGCTTACACCATCCTGGCCTACCATGGGTGTTGCTATCTACATGGTTCAGGACTCAGAAGCATCCATTGTTATCTTGGATCTAACTTTAGGGCTTTTCTCCTTCCTGGTTGAGAGTTGCACTCGAGCTAGGATAACCTCTAGTCTCGCTCTCAAATCCTTAGGAGTGGGAGTGTTCTTCTCAAGCTGTCTCTCCAACCACTCAGGCATGAAAGACTCTCCTTTTGATGGCCCTTGATCGCCCTCACCTTGCCTTGTTCAGACTTCTGTTTGGGTACCTTTCATCTTGGTGTTGTCTCCCTCTTCCTCATCATAATCTAGGATGAAAGTGAGGCATTTGACGAGAGGTTTAGTAATCAATTGCCCTTGGGGACTTCCTTCTGCCTCAATTTCCTTTTCCTTTATTTCTTCAATCTATTCGCCCTTGCACATGTATTTCTCGGGCTGGTCCTCATCTATATCTTCTTCGTCTCTAGGAGGTGGTGGCATAATCTCCAGTTGTTGTTCCTTTGCAAGGATTTCTATATTTTCTGCTATCCTGTCGCCCTCCCGTTCCTTCCTGGGAGGCAACCTTTCTGTCTCTTCTTCATCATGTTTCAGTTGCTGGGCCATCTCTTCTTTAAGATCGTCATTGAAGGTTTGTATGATGACCCCACTACCGGCCCCCTCCTCCTCATTTCCACTTTTGGAAGATCCTGTTCCTTCCTCCTCGTAGGCCACCCTGTCAATTTTTCAGTGCACGTACTCAGGGTGTTCATGATATTCATTAGCCTCCTCTTCAATTGGCTTCGAGGCTTCTTGCTCCCTCCTCTCCCACTGCTTAGAAATTAACATTGTGGCCTCCATCACTGGTGGTCCTGCTGGAGGCTGTGAAGGCTTAGAAGTAGCGAGGACTTATGCTAAGGCAACCTGAAGGGTGGGGTCCATAAGGATTTGGGGGAGCTCAGAAGGGAGATTTTGCATGTATTTTGAGAAAGCCTTGGGCAATGCGGGAGCGAGCATTGGTGTTGTCATTGTAGCTAATGGGAGTGATACAGTAAGCGACATGGTGATGGAGGAAGGTGGAGTAGTCATGGCAGAGGAGGAGTCAATCACTATTATGGGACCAGCTGAAGGTGAAGGGGCAAGATGGATTGATATATCTATGACTGGCGGGGATGTGGTGACCATGGCTAGGGAGACAGATAATGGGGCAGTCAAGACAAGGGGAGCCGAAAGAGGTTCTAGCTGATCTTTCCTTTATTCCTCACCCTCTTGGATTATGGGCTACTCCATGGTGCCCCCTGTTCGCTTGGGCTTCTTGGAAGGTGAGCCTCCTGAATCCTTCCTTGTGTATACCTTGGGATCCAGAGACTACTCTATTTCCACTTCTTTCCTCTTCTTTGATCTGGTGACCAGAGGAGATTTGGTGTCTCACCCACTGAAATAGTAGTGGCGACATTTTTGGTGGCACTATGCTCACTTTTGAGTCCTTCATATGTTAGGACCACTCCTTGTTGCTTTATCTCGGCCACTTTCCTTTTAACCCATTCTTCGGTTTGGGCTACGATGTCAAGATCATCGACCTCCTGCTTATCCCAATCAATTGTGGGTAGCGGTAAGTTGGACACTGCATTATACTGGGGATCCATGATGGTGCCTTCATCTTCCTCAACTTGATCTGGTATAGGGAATAGTTGCACCCTTCTTATGAAGTATGCAGTCATCCTCATGTAGTGCCTGGCACACAATTATTTTTCATCCTGACAGTTTGCCCAAAAATCCTCAACATGATGTATATGGGTGTATTCCCATTCCAACGCTTTTCTTACGTGCCCATACGGGTCCATTCGTGGGTGAGTAGTGTGTAGTTGGAAGTGGTATTCTGCCAGTTCCTTTTTGAGTTCCCAGCACACTGGGAAGTTTGCAATTTATACATGCCTTTCCCGAAGGTCAAGGGATAAGAGATCCCTGCCAGATGCTTGTTGCTGAGGATGGTGTGCACATGCTGCAGCTACCGAGAGAGTTCAAGTAGTATAATCCAGTCATTGGGGTACCGGGGCAACTTGTTCGGCCTTTCAGTGAAACCCTGGGCACAAATGTAGGTGAATTTGGGGAATTGAATAAATAGGAAGGCATACTGTTTAAGGAATGCCCACACACTGTGAGAGACTCTCCTCTCAAAATCCCCTCCAAGTAACTGAATGATGTGACCAATAAAGACATCGTTCACCCTGCAGTATTCCTTCTTAAAGTTTCTGAATTGGAGCTGGGGATGTCTATCATAGACTTTCAATCTTCACCCTGGCACCTCATCGGGTGCCACAAACAATCCACCATACTGCCTTTGTTTAGCTAGCGAATAGACCAAATAGGAGGTCATGTAGAATTTGGAGCTCTTCTTTATGTTCATGAACTGCTCATGGAAGTAGTCGCTTATCATACCTCCCTAATAGAATGAGGCCTTTGTAGTGACATCCTCATTCCCACGGAGGATCTGCTCAACAAAGTATACTATCCATTTATGAAAGAATGCAGTAGTGGGAAGGCCCATTACCCGACTCAACATGGTGACTAGGTCATGGTAGTCTTTGTGGAAATCACTACGGAAGAGTTCTTGAGGAACTTTTGTAGCGCTGCCCCTTTTCTCCTTGAGCCAGTGCTGATTTATCAATCTCTTGCAACCCATTGGGTTGTCGTATCATGCCGCTTTGCATTCCTCTATGGTGGGCATTTCCATTTCTTCAAAGGTAGGAATGTGGAAGGTCTTTGTAATTCCCTCGGTTGACATGTCAGCCAAAATATTGCCATCTTTGTTCACGATGGTCCTTGTCTTGGGTTGGTAGGCTTGCCGACATGCCATGACTAGCGCAGGGGCAATGAGAGATGGGGGGAAGCCTACAGTCTTTGCGATTCCACTCTGCCTGATTAACCTGGCATTGTTAGTCTTTGGGTGAATTCTGACCCTTTGCATAAACTCATCAATATTGACGTGGCCGATATTGGTGTTTGTGATTTCTTTCCAGTCCATGGTGATTTTTGATCGTAGAGGTTCACCTTGGAACTGGAACTTCATCTGGTCCTTATCCTCTTTCCCACGAGGAGTCTTGGTTGATTTCTTTCCTTTGTCTTTCTCTGCAGTTCCCCTCGAGGGTCTTGCACCTGATTCCATATATCCTGCAAGGATGGACACAATGAGTACAACCTTTTGAAAGCATTATCGTTAGCCCAAAATCCAGTGAACTAAATCAAAGTGGACATTATATGACTAATAAATTTAAATCCTTTTCTTTTAGATGTCGTTAATCGCTTTTCTTAAGGGATTTTAGACAATCCGGGCCCAGAGGGGTGGAATTCCTTGGTAGGAATGCTGTTTTGAAAAGGGAAAATAGGCCGGGGCAATCCGGGTGGTTTCTTCCATCTTCACATTTTGATGATTTGAAAGGCTCATGTTGAATAGGACCAAATTTGAGCACGTGGGTCGAGGTTAGTTTTCAAATTTGAGGTCGTTTAGGCCACTTGTGGGGCTCTAAGAGGTTCGGGTCTGGAAAGCTGTCAGGGGTTCGCTATCTCTAATAGCCTCGGGGAGACGGAGTTCCGGGGACAAAATTCTAGGGTTCAGGACCTGGAAGGGCAAAGGCCGGTCGATGGTTCGAGTCCGGAGGGGCGGAAGGTCACTCTGGATGTGCTGTTTGGAAATGGAGATCCAGACACGAAATCCCAGATGGAGCGGATTGGAGGACTAGACTCGAAGGAGCGTTCAGATGACAACTATCTTTGTTAAGTTTATGGAGGAAATCAGTCGGTCAGACCCCGAGGCCCAAAAAGGCATGGTGGTTTGGGCGCTTGCTTCGCGGAAAATGGTGAAGGGAACCTTGGCGGGCGGGGTCTGGGATCACACCAGCTGATAATCGTAGAAAAAATCTCCATCGGGGGCAGACCTGAGACCAGAGAGGGTGACCTCAAAAGTTTGTGCAGTTTGAGCGATCAAAAGTTTGAGAGCTGGGGCCTGGGGTTCGAGAAGGCGGGAATCTTCCGTCGCCTTGGAACGAAAAACGCCTAGCAAAAGTCTAGAAGAGGAAATCCGCAGGGTCAGGCCTGAAGGTACTAACGAGAGCTAACTTAGAGTTAGGTTTTCACGACAGTTGGACCAAGGCAATCTGGGATAGCGGGCCTGAGAGAGGATTCTGCCGATGGGAAAGGACTTCATTAGGTTTAGATAGTGACTGGAAAGGTCAGGCCGGAGGGCGTGAACGCCCTGCGCAAAGAACAGTGGTAGTGGCGCTGAGTTTTAGATTGAACACAGGAGATCAACTTGAAAGTTTATCAAAATTTGAAAAGGTGGGTTTTGCGACTCACTATGGTCCATCAATTGGATTCATTCTAAACCCATCTTGTTTGTGATTTCAATACGCAAAATCATGAAAACTTCTTGGTGTAATGAATAGAAAACCCACCTCAAAAGCCTGCGGTCGAAAGATGTTGTGTGATCAATGCCGGGAGGCCTAACAATGATCTCAGGGTTGCGAGCAGCAACGATGGGAGCAAAGATCTCTTCCAACAAGCACTCCAATCTCCTCTGCAATCCTGACGAATGAAAATGATAGGCTTGGGCCCAATACTTATACCTTATTCTGCAATTAATGGCCTGATCTAATACCTTTACAATGGGTCGAGAGTTGGTGAATTTGAAATCAATGGCTAGTGGTGAAGGGACAGGGGTCAGAGGTTCCGAAGGGCACAACAAAAATCATGTTGAAGATTTCTTTTCATACCGACGAAAAGAAGGGGCCCAGAGTCTAGATGGTGAAACGCCGATAGCGTTAGACTCGGGATGGGATGAAACTTGTAAAAGGTTTCACGCAGGTTGGATGGCAAGAAGTCCTGGAACTGGGCCTACGGATGGGGGCAGAACTGAGATGGAAGACCATCAGAGGCGGAACTAGGATGGAAAACTATTGGGGGCGGAACTGGGGTAGAACTAAGATGGAAGACCATTGGGGGTGGAACCGGGGCGGAACCGGGAACCCAAAAAAAGTTTCATGCAGCTAGAACAGATGGAGGTTTAGTCCCAGTCCCGACAGGAAACCCTGGCAGAGCCGGGGGTAGCCCCGAGAGAGGAGGAAACTTGTAAAAAGAAGTGCTACGTAGTCTAAACCACCACAAGTTTGGGCCTAACAGGAACCAAAGGGCAGACTGGGAATCCGATTGATGCAGACTCGGAACGGGGGAGAAACTGGTAAAGTTTGTTGAGTAACTTGAGTGAGCGCAAGTCCAGCCCCAGGTCCGACAAATGGCTAGCAGAAAAAAATTGCCAAGGAAAGCCCGAAAGTTCCTAGGACCTGGCCAAAGTGAAGTGGACAAAACATGGTCAGTTTAAATGGGACTTCGGGGGGACACTAACCATCAAGGACACCAAATTGAAGGCACACAAAATGAGGCAGTGACAAAAATGACCCGACAGGGTGAAAGAAAAGAGGGTCCCTGTTCCGAGCGGGGCGTGTGTGCTGAGGGCACAACAACTAACACATTCCCAAATCAGTAAGATAGGAAACTTCAACATGAAGAAATGTAGAGCAAATTAATTTCTCCTAGACAACCCTCTTCACAATCTAGCACGCTATCAAAAAAATCTTCTACTGCTGCATGATCCAAAGCCTAAAACTCTAGATATAACACCTTTGAACACTTCTAAACATCACATCCAAACCACACAAGCATATATTAAAGCATGAAGAAATGTGGAGTACACCACAAAACACACCGCTGTTACCTTGTACACTCTTTATATTAATTTTCTCAAAAGCACTTGGAAACCAAGTGACCCTGTTGTATTTGAAACACCTGCTCAACACCACAAAAAACTTCCTATCATAACCACACTAGAGGTTGACATAGGTTGAAATCAATGACAATACTAATGACAACATAGTGCAACAATCTCCCCCTTTGTCATTGACAAAAACACTTGTTGAAAAACCATCAACAACAAAAGCAACTCTGCATCATCAACACTCAAGCAGCTCTCCTTCTTACTTCAACTCTCCACTTCTCTCTCCACTACTCTCTCCTCCTCTCTCTTGAATTTTTAAGACAACATTATCTCCCCCTTTGACATTAATGGAAAAGGGGAACACCTACACACTTCACTTCTCTCTCTCACACACTTTTAGGAACAACATATGCTCCTCCTGACTTCACCAACCAAAGACACCACTACCTACTCCCCTTGAGAGGTAGCCTTCATCAGTCTAGGACAAAGAATTCATCTTGAATTGCACCCCTGTATAGATGCACCATCTTATGCATCTATTTTGAAGAAGGATGAGCAATAAACCCTACCTTGTTTCTGAGATACTCAAATGTATCTTTTGGAAGGAAGAGCCTTTGCGAAAATGTCTACTATTTGATCCTTTGTAGGCACATACTCCAACTTTACTTCATTCTCAATAACTTTCTCTCTTAGAAATTGATACCATATAGAGATATGCTTTGTTCTTGAATGTATTACTAGATTTTTTGAAATATTGATAACACTTGTATTATCACACAAGATAGGAATATGTTCATCATATGATACTCTAATATATTTCAATGTTTGCTTCATCCACAACACCTATGTGTAGCAAGATGCTGCAACAATATATTCCGCCTCTATAGTAGATGACAACACTGAATCCTACTTCTTACTTAACAAAGAAACTAGTCTATTTCCAAGGAAGAAAGCACCTCCACTTATACATCTTCTGTCATCCACACATCCTACCCAATCTGCATCTGTATAAGCACTCAAAGAGAAATCAATATCCTTAGAATACCATAGACCATAGGCCATAGAACATAGTCCGAAGTTCTTTTCAAGTATATGAATATCCTTTTGATTGTTGCCACATGTGATTCTCTAGGATCTTCTTAAAATCTCACCACAAGACATACTGCATGCATGATATCTAATAGATATAATAACCCACCAATCATGGATCTATACTTGGTCTGATCTATCTTAAGAGATTCATTATATTTTCTCAACTTACAACTAGTAACCATGGGAGTACATACTAGTTTTGAGTCCATATAATTCTTTCTTCAACCTAGAAACCATATCAGGATCTTTTGATAACTAAAAACCTTTTAGTTTTTCAATGTATACCTCTTCTTCTAACTCACCATTGAAGAATGTAGACATTACATCCATTTGATATACCTTGACATATTTATGTGTTGTAAAAGCCAAAAACACCCTAATATCTTCCATTCTTGCTACTGGAGCAAAAGTATCTTCAAAATATATTCCTTCCACTTGTGAGTAGCCTTTGCACACAAGCTTGGCCTTATTTTTGATAACTCCATTCTCATTCAAATTTTTCTTTAAACCCATTTAGTTCCTATCACATTCTTGTTTGTTGGTCTTAGGACTAGTTCCCATGTCTATTTTTTCTTGAAATTGTGATCAGACAGATTAGTATGGGCTGATTACGTTTGATCTATGAAGAATCAAAGCATAACAAAGCCACTAATGTCAAATTTCAACAGGATCATTCAAATGAAATTTAAACTAAACATTTATGAAAACTAAGCATACTAAACTACGAAAGCTTTAAAATGCCTACTCTAATCCATCTAAAACTTATCCAGTTGTGGGAGTGGTGTCATGTTTATGTGGAATGGCGACCCTTTCCAAATTTTGTGGATAAATGAGATTTCCCCAATCAATTTTATTGAAGAAAACTGATGGAAGGGTTGTGAGACGTGTATGAAAAAATTATTATAATCTAAATGAACATGATGCAAGCTATTTTAATATGATTTTATGCTAAATGATGAAGATATACAAATGCTAATCTAAATTGAAATGGATTCTAACCTAAAAGATGTTGATGAGTGTTTTTGCACCTTCACAACATAGGAAACACACAAGTATGCTACCTCTCTTGAAAGGTAGAAATCTGCAAACAAGTTCCAGATCACTATCCCAAGGTCTCTCGGGTGTCAGGTCATGATTTGCTTGGAAAGTATCAGTGGTTTTATTTGCTTGGAAACCTTACATATCTTAAGTTAGGAGGGAATTGGTTCTTCAAATGGAGTTTATGAAATTATGAAATTGTGTTCTATTGCTGCAAGTTCAGAACAACAATCTGAAACTCCACTATTATCATCAAATTTGGCTTTACAATGTACAATGATGCTTGAACTTGTCTAAATTACTATTTGAAAGAAAATTCAAAATGGCATGGAAGATAATGAGTTCCTAGACCTAAAACTACCAATGAATAGTGATAATGGAGGATGCTACAGTGGACAACCTTCCCAAAACTAAGTTTCACTTAACCAAATTAACTCACAGTCTCATGAAACTAGTGCAATCTTCTAAGGTCTACATATTTCCAACCATTCATTCACCACAAAGCATGAATAAAAGATAAAATTTAAGTGCAACATTCAATTCATGTTCAAACTAGCTATACACTACTATTTATCATCAATAAACAACAAAAAGCATGAACAAGGAAGGGCATCAACACAACATAATTCTTCAATATCAATGATCAACATCTACCAATCTACTAAAACATGTTAAACAAACAGAGCAACAAAGTAAATCTACTCAAGTCTATTAAATATGAAGAGAAGAATCATGAAACATGAGATGAAACTCAAGAATCCACCCAAAAGCAATGAATTTCTATTAGAATTTCAGCAACATGTATTTACAACAACTCAACTCTCTCTTGAAAATGAGAGGAGACCCCCTATTTATAGTGTACAAAAAGCAAAATGAATGGCCAAGATTCAATCTCATTGTGTGGCCAAGATTCACTACAAATTAGGGTTTCACCTACTCCTTAATATTTTACAATTTAAAATACATCTCTTGTCTTTTAGCCTAATTTGTCTTCTAGTGGCCAACATTGTAGCTCTTTCGTATTTTAGCTGATTTCCTTTTTGTTATAGCTATACTGTGAGAAATTCATAATCTATGATCGGGTTTCCTTCATGCTTCTTCACAATAGCATATTCCATGAACTTGTTGATCAATTCTTTTAGATTGTTCCACTCCATTATATTGGATTGGAGCACCTAGAAGTTCAAGTTGGTAATCAAGTTCCAATCCTTGTTGCATTTCAACATGTTCTTAATCACTTGTTATGATTGGGTGAAAGCTTGAGCAAAAAAATCCATGAAGTTTGGCGTTAGAGTATCGGTGGCTATGTCCATCTTCTTATGAAAGTGCGGATTTATTTTCTCAGGATCTAGCTTGACAGAGGGCATATCATAGTCCGTCATGAGCTTCAGGTATTCTTCACAAGCCATTATGATTCCCTTAGCCCAATCAATTTCAAGCTCCACCTCATGGAGCACCCATTCTAAGATTTCCCTGCTATGATTGAGGCCCAATTTCCATGTTTCTACGAGCCAATGATCATCTTTTACTAGTGCTAGCTCCTTTTCCCACATTCTCTTAGGCATCTTGAGGATAGCCTCGAGCTTGGGATATGTAATTCTATACAACTCTGGGAAATTAGTACAAAAATTTCTTATGCCTTCGAGTTGCTTATGCACCTCCCGAAACTTATTCCTTGTCTAAGCAGCGTGGTTGATGCCCATATCTCCATTGTATAATACCTGTCAGAACTAGTCCTCTGTGGCCTTAGTCCAATTCTTTCTCCTTTCAAGCTTGTTGATACGATCCTTGGACAACAATCGGGGTTGGGCCGATGAGGTTATTGGTAGTTCTTCAGTAGAGGACCATTGCTGTATGTAGGTTGTTAAATCTACCACTTGCACTTTTAATTCCTCCTTAGAGGATTGTCCTTATTCATTTGATGCACAATGGTGGGGACAAATCCTTGGAGATGATCAGCTTTCTACCCTCTGGTGGCCATTCCCAGGTCGATGGTGGAGATATTATAGCTAACTCCTCCTTCCACCACTGAAGTAGCTATTTGCACGGTCCTTGATCCCAATGTATCTATCATGAGATGAGATTTGACCCTTGGCTTCTTCTCCTTCTTTCTCCCTATTTGTGCTCGATCCAAGATGGCTTCTAGTCTCTCTTTTGGATCCATAAGGACGAGGGCGTTCTTTTGTAGTTGCTTTTCTAGCCACTTAGGCATCTAGGATTCCTCTTTTGGTGATTCATGATCACCTTCCTCCCTTTGGGCATGATGGATTTCCATTTCTTCATGGCCCAAAGCTTCTTGTTCTATGTTTTCTTCCTCTTCTTCATCTAAATCTCGAATGAACATAGCCTTTTCTTTTGGTGATTCAGTGGTGGCTATGTTTTCCCTAGGTCTATCTTCCCCTTCAGATCCCTTGTCTTCTTCTTTCCCATGTTCTTCATGGAGTTCTGCTTCTAGGCTTCTTCTTGTTTCAACTTCTTCTTCAAGCTTGTCCTCTTCTTTCTTTTCCTCTTTCTTTTCTTCTTCCTCCCTTGAGGGAGGCATTTCCTTATCACGACCAGGGCTCTTCTCTTGTTCTTTAGTCAGAGGTTCTATGGTTACCTCCTTTTCTTCATCTGAATCTCTTTTCTCTTCAGAGGATTGCCTTTCAACTTCCTCCCCAACATCTTTGAGTTGCTTGGTCAACTCTTCCTGAAGCTCTTGGTTAGAATTTTCTACAATATATTTTGTGCTGGGGTCCTCAACATCTTCTTTAGAGGATTGTGTTTCCTCCCCTTCATGCACCACCTCATCGATGACTAGATGTTGATGTTCAGGATGTTCATGATAATCATCAGGTTCCTCTTCCATTTCTTTGGCTATCTCACTTTCTTGTCTTTCTAACTCCTCAGAAATCCACATGGTTGTCTCTATTTTGGGTGGTTTAGTTGGAGGAGGGACAGGGAGCCCTGTGATGACTTGAGCTAAGGCAACTTGTACAATTGGATTAATCAATACTCCTAAGAGCTCTGTTGTATATTTTGCATATGTTTGGCGAAAGCTTTTGGGAGAGTAAGGGTGGGCATTGTTGTTGTAGAGGCCAAGGGGATAGTCATTGATGGAGACATGGAGGAAGAAGAGAGTGGAGAAGTTGTGGCAGAGGAATAATCTATCACCATAATTTGTATAGTAGGTGAGTTAGAGGCAAGGTGAACTAAAATGTCCATTGCAAGCGGAGAAGAAGTAGGCAATGCTTGAGATGTCGATAGAGGATTAATGGTAGTGGCAACGGTAGAGGAAGCAGCCAGGGTAGAGGCAGCAGGTGGAGAATTTAGCTATTTGGCCTCTTCTTCTTCTCCCTCGTGGAGTGGGTCCTCCTGAATTATGGGAATCTCCATGAATCAACTTGATTTCTTGGCTTTCTTAGAGGGATCACCCTCTAACGACTTCGTTGAACATACTTTGTGCTTAGGCTGGCATTCTGCCACCTCTTTCCTCTTCTTTGATCTGGTGGTAGGAGGGGATTTTTAAGTTTCCCTAGATGGGGTAGCAATAGTTCCATTATCAGTCTCACTTTCGAGCTCATCTTTGAGCTATCCATAAGTTAAAGTGGCTCCTTGGAGTTTTAGTTGAGCAATTTTCCCATCAATCCATTGCTTTGTTCTTGCCTCTATTGGATTAGTTAGAATATCGAGGTCATTGACCTCTTCCTCATCCTAGTTAATTAAAGGTAATGACAGGTTGGCAACATTGAATGTTGGATCTATTATAGTATTTTCCTCCTCCACAACTTGATTTGACATTGGGAACAAGTTAACTGTTTTAACAAAATATGCTATCATGTGCATATAATGCGTCATGTGCACCTCTTTATCATCTTTTCATTTTTCCTAGAAGTCTTCAACATTGTGTAGATGTGCATATTCTTTCCCAACCATTTTCTTCAATTTTCTATACGGATCCATTTGTGGCCGGGCGGTGTGGAGCTCTAGTTTATATTCACTTATCTCTTTCTTTGAGTACTCCACACACTGGGATGCGAGGATGGCATACATGCCTTGGACGAATGTGAGAGGATAAGGAATTCCTGATCTGTGTTTATCACATAGAAGCGTATGCACATGCTGTAGCTGTCTGGAGATTTTAAGCAATACCAACTAGTCATTTGGGTACCACGATAACTTATATGGCCTCTCGGAGAAGCCATCAATTTTGATGTATGTGAATTTAGGGAATTGAATGAATAAGAACCCAAACTGGTAGATGAAGGAATTTGCACTATTAGTGTTGATTTCCACCTTCTTGCCCTTTTCTTTCTCAGTGAATGCCCCTGAAGGTTCTACAACTGATTCCATATATCCTACAAGGAAAGGAGTAGTAAGCATATTCATGCATAAAACATGAGAAAAATTAGCTAAATCCTACAAGATCCACATTAGATCAAATAATTCATCATTAAAGATCATAACATTCTTCTTTGATCACCATTTTCCCTTTGTTTGGGAGAGTTATGGCAATGTGGGCCCAGAGGTGCAAAATTCCCTAGGCTGGTAGCCATTTTGAAGGCGGTTGCAAACAGACAGTGAACAGGGCACGACGACCCACATGACACCACCCGCATTAATATTTCATGCTGAGATGGGGCCCACTAAGGGGTAGGGTCATTTTGACATGTGGGCTTGATCATTTGTGAGGTCCTTATAATTTTAACTCAATCATTTAAGCACACAAAAGCAGGGGTTGCGGGTGCAGGAGGCCCCTCAGCTGTTTGGGACTTTATCGTTTGAAATGAGGCTAGTCAGGTGGAATCCTACAGGCAACTTCTCCCAATGTGGGACCCATGGTTAGGGAGGATGACATCATTTTATCTTTGAAATTTAGTTTGTTTGCCAAGATGCGGGCGGGGACCTGCAAAAAGGCATTGGATTTTGGTTGCTCGACGAAGGCGGGAACGACGGTCGATAGACAAGAATCCACATCGTTGTGTCTGCAAGGTTCCTCGACATAGTTTTCTCATTCATAATTGGCCAAACGGAAGCAACGGGGTTGCGCCCTGCATAGCAGGTGGCAAGGTTTCCCTAGAAGCTTAGAAATGGCGACGTCAGGATGACCACTCGTATAGAGTTTTTCTTATTTAGTAGTTTTCAATTTGTTTGGGGAAAAGTGGGTATTGGGGTCCGCAAAGCGGAAGGGTGAAGGCTGTCTGTCATGCAAGATGACAAACATGGGGTAGCGTTAACCTGCAACGAAGGGCCCATAGTGAGCAAACTTGGTGATTTTCTTTCTTTAGGGCTCAAACAAAGGAGACGAGTGTAGGGATCATAGGGAGGATAGACGGATAACCAAGGACATTTGGAATGGAAAACCCATGTCGGAGGCCCATGGACGAATGTCCGCAATGGGCAATCACTTAGTCATTTTGTCTTAAAAGGGGGTGGGTCAGAAACAGACAGAGCGGGGCCCGTAAGGTGAGACGCTGGGATCAATTGGCTGTTTTGGATGATGAGGCACAAAGGGAAACCTACAAGTGAAGGCCCGTACTCGTGGACCCTTAGGGGTGAAAAGATCTTGTTTAACGTATGATTTTCATTTAAGTCCGAATGGTGACGACAATGAAGAAGTTTCCTCCTGCATATGTGGGCCTGAGGGAGGCGAAGGCCGTTGTTTTAAAGTTTTTCATTTAATGGTTTGACAATAGTGACAGATGTCTTGTAGGCCACAAAGGTTTGATGGCTCTAGTTGAATAATGGCTACGAAGGGTGAAATTTTTGCTTGGATTTCTAGGGCAGATTTCAAAAGATTTTCAAGTTTTAAAAACATGGGTTTTGTTCACCGTGATGTCTTCTTTCTAGTTTTAGGTTTCTTGCTTAAGATTTTAATGAATTTGCATAAATGAAAGAAAAACCATGAAATGAGTGGCAGAGGAAGACTAACCTAGGAGACTTGACAAAACTCATGAAGAGACTGCAAATGATGATGCTTCGAACGATGGCGAGATCTTGCGAGCTCAGAGGCGACGACAGCTGAAGGATTTGATAGGTTACCAAAAAGAATGTTGGTGAAAATGACCAATAAAAAGTGACTATTTATAGTATTTTAAGCATTAAATGCTCACCATTAATGTAGGTATGAAGGCAACCAAAGTTGGTGGGTGCACACTTCAAAAGAGACAGTGGCGGGAATGACAGGGTCCACAAAGTAGACAACATTCATGTGTTAGCCATTTGGTCAGGTTGACAAAGAGGATGGTGACGAAAGCTGTAGACCTTGCGAGGCGAGTGGATGTGCTAGCTCGGCCACCTCAGGGATGACAAAGAACATAGGGAGTTCCATGTAGGGTGGCCTACATTAGCGGACCCGCAAAGCATGAAGGATGACAATTTTAAAGTTTGAAGGAAAACTGCCAAGGAAAATTTGCAGGGGCCAAAGACTTGGAAATTTTGAGGGTAGTGAAACTTGTTCAACTCAAATTTGTAACCCTAGGACTTCTTGACCACTTAGGACTCAAAATAGGGGGCACAGAAAATGAGGTGAAGGAAAAAGTGACCTGGCGAAGCAAAAAGAGAGGGTCCCTATTCTAAACGAGGCGTGTGTGCTATAGGCACAACAAATGGCGACTCTGCTGGGAAAAGCTCTTGAGTGTTCTAAGGATAAATGCTCATTCAAAACCCATAATCTCTGGATTCTTAGACCAGGGCTTGGTTTTGAAAAGTGAACTATGGGACTTAAAGGAGAACGTGATCCTTAATCAAATCATAAAACATCTTAGAAGTGTGTGCATATGGTGAATTCATTGCCTTTCCTTAAAGACTGTAAAAAATGTCTATTAATCAGACTGAGCAAGCTACATAAACTATCCAACTCCAAAAGTAACCTGAACATTGCCCTGTTTCTAGTCAGGAATCCATAGCCCCAATGGAGTTGTTGCTGTGACCCCACAAACATTGCTCTACTACTAGCCAGGCATCCATAGCCCTGGTAGAGTTGTTCGCACACCTGCATGGTTGCTTGATTTCAATATTTTCTTTTCTTTCTTATCATATATTTCTTTACTGTTCTTTCTTTTTCTCAACTGTGTAAGCATTGAAGCTTACTGTGGGTTTGGAATCACAGTGGTCATTGGAGCATATTTAAGATTTTTCACTTGCTAGGTTGTCATAACGACGACTGCACAACTCCTCAGAAACCATTAGTGTTTTGTGCAAGATTTGAGGAAAAATGTGAGAGGATTCAACCAAGGGTCATGTTCTAGGTCAAGTCAGTAGTTCAGATAAGGAGCCCATTCCATAGCAGCGATCATAGCCCAATAGTTGAGAGTGAATACTTATCCAAAGAATACTAAAAGCAAGCAACAAAGTGAACTGTTCATCAAACCAAGCATGACCATCGCACCAGAGACAAAGGAACACCCTCAACAAAACAAGACGGCTGGGGGACGAGCAAAAAAAGCAAGAGAGCGAAACATAGAAACAAAGGAAACCTAAACTAACCTATGTATAGGTATTTACAAAGACCCAACTTGAAAGAGCTCAGGAAAGGAAATAATGCTTGAGATGCTGCCCGTTGATAGGCAACATGATGTCTTCACCAGTCAACATCTTGAGTTAGAAAGCATTATCTCCTAAGATTTCAAAAATTTGAAAGGGGCCAAGCCATAACTTGTCAAATTTGTCATGTCCCCCTTTCTTCTCATGGGCCTTGTCCCAACATAGGACTAGATCAATGATTTTGAAGGCCTTAACTTTGGCTTGTCGATCAAACCATCTTTTGACCACGCCCTGATGTTTGGAATTTTTTTTAATAGCTTGGTTATGTACCTCTTCTAGGTGGAGCAATTCAGCTAAGTGGGCTTCTCATCGATCCCCTTCTTCATAAAAGGTGTTAATAAATTAGAGGGTGGGGATCTTGAGGTAGACAAGAAAGATAGACTCCAAGCCATAAACGAGGTGGAATGGGGAATCACCCAAGGAAGTCTTGTGGTGTGTATGATCTTCCCATAGGGAAAAATGAAGTTGGGTGTGCTAGTCTTTAGGATTCCTATCAAGTAGTTTTTTGATTATGGTGATTAGGTTTTTGTTTGTGGATTCAACTAGGCTGTTGCCCTAGGGATAGTAATTGGATGAGAATTTGAGGGAAATACCATAATCAAAGGCCCAACTGGAGAATTTGACCGAAGTGAAGGTGGGGCCATTATAAAAAACTAAAGCGTACGAGCAACCAAAATGATTTAAAATGAAACTTTCAAGAAAATTAGTAACTACCTCTATAGTGCATTGCCTACATGCAATTGTTTTTGTCCATCTAGTAGAATAATCAAAGGTGGTTAGAATGTACCTGTGACCTCCAGAAGATGGTGGGATTATCAAACTGATGATTTCGAGACCCCATTGCACGAATGATCTTACCTCTAGAACAAGTTGTAGCAGGACAACAACATTTCTTTCTTTGGTTGTGGCGGTCTGGCATACGTGGCACCGTCGAACATGACTATGTGCATCCTTGAAGATTGTTGGCCATTAGTATCCTACTCATAGGATTTTATGAGTGATGGAAGGACCAGACCCATGACCAGTGCCAAATTTATCAAGAAATTATTTTAGCACTCATGCTGCTTCTTCTTTCCCAAGACATCTGAGGTAGATCGCTTCATGATTCCTCTTATAAATTATGGACCCTCACAACATGTAGTTGCTGCTTTTCAGTCAGAGAGCATGCTTTTGAACTCCCTATAGATGAGATGGGCACTTGTTTTGCAAAAACTAGTAGACTATGTCATCATACCACTCCTCGGGAGAGACATCTTCAAGCTGGTATTGTTGAACCGTAAGCTCGGGTCTTGCTTCAACCACCGTTTCAACTATTGTTTAGGTGAGGGCCTATCCTTTTACTAGTTTCATTGGATGAATCTCCATGTTGTATTCTTGTAGTAGGGTAACCCATTTTTCTCTTCTTTCCCCTAACTCACTCTGCATTAGCAACGTCTTCACTACCAGATTAGGTACAATAGAAAAAACCTTGTTCCTCAAGATGTAATGTCTGAATTTCTTAACTCCCCTGACCAAGGCATACGCCTAATTTTCTACGTTGTGATATCTTAATTCAAAATCCTTTAATGGAACACTCATGAAGGAAATTGGGTGCTCATTCCCCTCATCATCCTATTGAGTCAATATGCTGGCACATGAATGATCTGAAGTAAACGAGTAAATATAGAATGGCTTTAGGTAGTCAGAATTCACTAGAACAGGTGCATCAACAATTGCTTTCTTAATTTCTTCAAAGTCCTACTTTGCCTCTAGATTCCACTCAACTTTGGCATGTTGTTTTAACATGGCGTTAATGGGGCTTGACTATTTCAGCAAACCCCGTAATGAACTTTCAGACAAAGTTTATGTTTCCGAAGAAAGATTTCATTTCTTTCTTACTGCCTGGCAGCTAAATCTTCAATATTGCTTGAATGCGCTAGGGATCTATTGAGATTCCTTTCTCTGAGATAATGTGCCCGAGCAGCTTTCCTTCTGTAACCTTGAAGATGCACTTCTTCAGATTAAGGGATATCCCAAATTCTTTGTACTTTTGGAAAACTTTACATAGATCAGAAACATGATCACCCTGCTTCTTCAAAAACATGGTAAGATCATCCATGAAGATGATTATGCATTTTTTGATCAAATATTTGAAGGCTATGTCCATGGCATGTTGGAAAGTGGCACCAACATTGATGAGCCCAAATGACATTCTCTTGTACACGAAGGTTCCCCACTTAGTGGTGAATGCTGTCTTGTGCCTATCGTCGTATTGCACCATTACTTGGTTATATCCAGAGTATCTATCTAGGAAAAAAATTATTTGAGAACCATTGACAATCTGTAGCACCTCATCCAATGAAGGCACTTGATAGTTTTCTTTCTCCAAAGCTCTGTTCAAATTACATAAATCCACACACAATCTGATTTCTTCGTTCTTCTTCCTAATTGGGATCAGGTATGCTAGCCACATGGAGTGCCTGATAGGAAATATGATCCTAGTTGATAGCAAATTTTGCACTTCCTTATAAATGATTGGCTCCAATAATGCATTGATGGGATGCTGCCGTTGTCGAAATGGTTGTACATCAAGCTTAAGAGGAATAGTGTGTGTAATAATTAAGGTGTCATATGTCTTCAAATCCTCATAGCTCCAGGAAATTACATCATGATACTTTCACAAAGTATCAATGATTCCTTCCTTTTCTTCTGATGTGCAAACTTTTCCAATGAATACATTTTTAACCTCCTCGGCTGTTCCAAGGTTGTGAGTGTCACACTGATTGTTGATGAAATCCTTTTTCACCTGTTGATCATGGTATCTTATCTGATCTGGGTCAAATAGTCATTCAAGCCGAACCATGCCTCTTGGAATAGTGTTCGTCTTGAGATTGATGATCCCTTCTATATCTAATTCAGCCTCTTCGGACTCAACATCATCAATTATCTGAGTTTCAAACACATAAAAATTGGTAATGAAATCTAGGATGTGCTTTTCATCATTGAACACCTGGAAGTGGGTGACATTATTTGGTACTGATGGGGTGGAGGTAAGCTCAACAGTAAACCTTTTGAGGCTAGACAACGATAGTGGTTGAAGAGTGTTGGCTGTTTGAGCCAAGGCATCGGTAGTGTGATTTTGGGATTAGGGGATCAACTAAATATTGAATGCATCTAATTTCTCTAATAGGTCCCAAACTCTATGCCTATAGTTTGCTAGTCTTCTATCATGGCAAGAATACAATTTTTTGACTTGTTTTACTACTAACTCTGAATCACCAAAGACTTGCAACATTTTAACTTTCTTTCTTAGGTCCATTAAGAGACCATGGACAAGTTCTTTGTACTCTGCTACATTATTTGTGCAATAAAACTAAAGCCTATGAGCATTGAAGTAGGTCTTACTTGTAGGGATGATGAGCTCAAATCTGACTCCCGCTCCTTGCCTAGATTTGGATCCATCGAAGTGCAACATCCAAAACTTGGAGGGTTCCTTAACTTCAGGGCCTATTAAGAATTCATTCCTCCTTGGTTTCATGCTTGCATCTACAATTTTTGGAGTGGGTATTGGGTCAACATTATTGGAGGCAGGCTATCCTATTGGCAGTTCCCTTTGAGGCATGGCCTGTCCTTTGATATGTTCTACTGCCGTCAGACACAAGCAACACCCAAATTATGAGTGGGAAACATTATGCAGTTTGCACCAACTAGGCAACAAGAGTTCTTGGAAATCCATTATTGCCCCTAGGCTAAGCCAATCTTGTATACACTTCTCCATGAAAACCTAGAATCCATCTACCAGTCCCAAATTATCATCATCGTAGGATTCATCATCATCTAATTCTACCAACATTTCTATGCTTTGGGACATATACACTAGGTTGGTGGGTGGATTGCATAATACTAATAGGACATCTTCAGTCATCTCTTCTTCCTTGTATGCCACAAGAGAATAATTACCCAACTCCATTTCAACAAAAAACACCTCATTGGTGTTGTTGTACTCCATAATCATGAATTTCATGCATGGCTCCCAGTCTATGCGAATCTAATTTGGTAGTCCCTTCCATGGAAGCCACACATGAGAGAACTCAGTGGCAACATATTCGTTCAATGCTCGGGTGAAGTCTCGCCCCAAGATTATTCTGTATGTGTCTGGGATATCTGCTACTTGAATATCAATAACTTGTTGCACCCTCGGGTCTGCAATGATCTACATGGGGATCCAATTTATTTCTCTGACTATATTCACTTTTGTCTTGTCTAGTTGAGTCACCTTCCTTCTGGAAGGAGTGGGGACTATTCCCAGTGCTTTGCATATGGTGAGAGGCATAACATTGGCCGATGCTCCTAAATCAAGCAAACAATTATGCAGGTTTTTCCCAAATATTCTGATAGTAGTGTGAAAAGGCGCCATTTATAACTTTCCCTGAAATAATCCCATGGGCGTATCTACTTGGGCTACTTCATTTTTATCGTTTTCATTGGTCTTTTCCTTAGCTTTCCCTTGAATTTTCTCTTTAGCGGGTTGTTTCCCCATTTGCTGATTTGAAGGGACATCCTTCTTTCTACCTATAATCTCTTGAATTATAGGCTCATGTTGTGGCTTTTTGAAAGAGACTCTCTTGGATAGTATTTCTTGAATTGTCTTGGAAGAAGTAGTCCCATTAGTCATCCTAAAGAAGGAATTCCTAATTGCAAGAACTTTAAGTAACTTGAAGGTGGACAAGCTTATGTTGACCTTCTTGAATTCATCAACAACATATTCACCCATTTGCTCAATTTTGGCCTCAAAGGACTTGCCCTAGGAAGAGCCAACTGACTGGTTTTGCGTTTGATTCGAGTGTTTTTTCTTGTTGAAGTATTGAGTGGGTACATAGGGGTAGCCTGGATTATTACTAGTGCTCGAATCAGGCAGGGTGTTAAAGTTATTAGGCGGAGTGGAAGTTGTGAAAGGTCCTCCTGCTTTCCTATTTCTCAAGTTATATGGGGTTTCCCTTTGATGAAACATTTGGACCTCATCTTCATGAAACTCTTCCTCATATACTATACCATTATCTACCAAAGCAAAGAGTTGAGATAAAGTTTCTTCATTACTTACCTCTTTTACTTCTTCGTTCTTTGGGGAAGTGGTCTCGTTCTCAGGCTCATTGCTTTCACTTTGTGGAAATGAAGCTTGATTGACTACAAGTATGAAAGAGTCATAAGTTTCAGATGGGAGTAGATCTTAGAAATGAACGTTGTCCACAACATTTTGAACCTCTATTTGAAAGATCTCTATAGCCATGAGGAACTCGGGGCAATCCAATTCAGAATTCCTATTCATTTTATGGATCTAGCACCATCTAGACAATGCAGCCTCAATGAGATACACTCCACTAGTTGTCTTCTCCATATTGGCAGGCTGATCAAGAGGTGTGGGAACACCTCCATTGTTAGGCCTTGTATTCTACATTCAGTTTTTCCTTTTTGAAGGTCTTCTTTCAAAATTATGGCTGGAGTTCTGCCCTCTTTCGTAATTCTACCTAGATGAGGTACCCACATCAAAATTATCTCTATTCTCTCGACTGAGATTAGCTTGAATGCTACGTTGGGAAGCTTGCAGTTGATTATTTTTATTCTGTAGGTGCATCATCTCTGTGGAAAATTTTCTAATAATTTTTATCAACTCATCCAACAAATCCTTCTCCGCATTACTTGGCTGCGATGCTTGGTTCTGGAGAAAAACTGGCTGCACTGCGGGTTGGTTTTGTTGTTCTAGAGGGAATTCAGACCCTTGTAGGTACATAGGCACTTGAGGTTAGTGTGAATAGGCTTGCTGCTATTGAGGCTAGAAATAATGAGGCATGGGAGGTGCTTGGTTCAATGTTTGTCTTGGATGAGGGGCTATGGACAGCTGCAAAACTTGGTTCATGAGAGGTGTCTGATGTGCTAAATCTTCAGTCATCCCCTGAATCTACACAGGATGAGCAACTTGTCCCAAGGAAGGTAGTGGAGTGGAAATATTTTGCTGCAAGTCAGTGCTGGCTATAACTGCCTCGACATAAGCATCCACCAATCAAGTGGGTGGTGGGTTCATTCATTTCACCAACGCTGCAATGAGGTTGTCCAGGGTGGCATAGTAGACCGGTAGGGCTGCAACATCATTAAGGATATATGGAGTTTGTAATCTCATGTATGCCTGATGAAACCAATCATTGCAAGAGCTTATTGGTTCGTTGATCTCTCTGAGCACAAACATGAATTGCTGATATTATTTTGAAGGGATGATTGGAATCTTGTACTTCTGTAAGAACGCATTCTTCAAAAGGTCCCAAGTGGTGATGGACCCTGTTGGTAAGTTGATGTACCAATAAAAAGCTTCCTTTCCCAAGGAATAAGGGAAGAGTCAGAAAGCCACGTCCTCATGATCAATCTACATATATTTTAGTGCTATTTGGAATATCTTAATGTGTTCTTTGGCTATCCTCTGAGGATTTCGTGGATTGAATTTCGTGTAAAAAGCTTCTAGATTCTTTGGCATGTCATGGTAATCATTGAAGGATAGCGAAGAAGGGTTGTTACCTAGCCAGTCCATGAGGGGAGATAGGGGTTGTATTTTCTATTGGATAGGAACTTGGGGCTACGCAGGGGCAGAAATAACTAAGACTGCGCTCTGGAATTGGGGGGCAGGGACAGGGACAACGTCCTGGCCTTGGGAAGTAAGAGGTTGGAAGGAAGCTTGGGATGGTTGAGTGGAGGAATAGATTCTAGAAAAGAAGGGTGAATGCAGTGAAAATAGATGAAAGGAAGAGGTGAGGATGGAGGTGAAGCAGATGGAGTGGATGAGGAGGAAGAAGCTGCATCCCCTCTTTGAGTCTTCTTAGCCTTGGTAGAGGGCTATAGTTCCTGTAATTCCCCTTTGTTCGAAGTTGATATTAAGACTATATAATCTTTCAGGGTAGAATGAACCAATTCGATCCAGCTTAACATGAACTCTGCCCTCCTTCTAGCGCCAATTCTATTGATGAGTGTTTTTTCACCTTCTCAACATAGGTAGTACACAAGTATGTTACCTCTCTTAAAAGGTAGAAATATGCAAACAAGTTCCAGATCACTACCCCAAGGTCTCTCGGGTATCAGGTCATGACTTGCTTGGAAAGTCTCAGTGGTTTGATGTGTTATTGCTAGTAATCATAGGGTAGCCTTACGTATGTTAAGTTGGGAGGGAATTGGTTCTTCGAATGGAGTTTATGAAATTATGAAATTGTGTTCTATTGCTGCAAGTTCAAAACAATAGTTTGAAACTCCACTATTATCATCAGATTTGTCTTTACAATGAGTAATGATGCTTGAACTTGTCTAAATTACTATTTGAAAGAAAATTCAAAAGGGTAGGTAAAAGAGTGAGTTCCTAGACCTAAAACTACCAATGAATAGTGATAATAGAGGATGCTATAGTGGACAACCTTCCCAAAACTAAGTTCCACTTAACCAAATTAACTCATAGTCTCATGAAACTAGCACAATCTTCTAAGGTCTGCAGATTTCCAACCATTCATTCACCACAAAGCATGAATAAAAGATAGAATTTAAGTGCAACATTCAATTCATGTTCAAACTAGCTTTACACTGCTATTTATCATCAATAAACATCAAAAAGCATGAACAAGGAAGGACATCAACACAACATAATTCTTCAATATCAATGATCAACATCTACCAATCTACTAAAACATGCTAAACACATAGAACAACAAAGTAAATCTACTCAAGTCTATTAACTATGAAGAGAAGAATCATGAAACATGTGATGAAACTCAAGAATCCACCCAAAAGCAATGAACTTCTATTAGAATTTCAGTAGCATGTATTTGCAACAACTTAACTCTCTCTTGAAAATGAGAGGAGAGCCCCTATTTATAGTGTAAAAAAAGAAAAATGAATGGCCAAGATTCAATCTCATTGTGTGGCCAAGATTCACTACAAATTAGGGTTTCACCTACCCCTTAATATTTTACAATTTAAAATACATCTTGTCTTTTAGCCTAATTTGTCTTCTAGTGGCCACACTGTAGCACTTTTGTCTTTAGCTGATTCCCTTTTTGTTATAGCTATACTGTGAGAAATTCATTATCTATGACCGGGTTTCCTTCATGCTTCTTCATAGTAGCATATTTGACAAACTTGCCAATCAACACTTGTAGCTTGTTCCACTCCATTATATCGGATTGGAGAACCTAGAAGTTTAATTTTTTGGATTGGCTGGTAATCAAGTCCCAATCCTTATTCCATTTTGACATGTTCTTGATCACTTGTTCTGATTGGGCGAAAGCTCGAGCAAAAAAATTCATGAAGTCCGGTGTTAGTGTATCGGTGGCTCCATCCTCCATCTTCTTATGAAAGTGCGACCTTATTTTATTAGGATGTAGCTCAACATAGGGAATATCATAGTCCGTTATGAGCTTTAGGTATTCTTCACAGGCCGTTATGATTTCCTTAGCCCAATCAATGTCAAGCTCCACCTTATGGAACACCCATTCCAAGATTTCCCTCCTATGATCAAGGCCCAATTTCCATGTTTCTACGAGCCAATGATCATCTTTTACTAGTGCTAGCTCCTTTTCCCAAGTTCTCTCGGGCATCTTGAGGATATCCCCAAGCTTGGGATGTACCATTCTATACAACTCTGGGAAGTCAATACAAAAATTTCTTATGCCTTCGATCTGATTTTGCACCTCTCAAAACTTATTCGTTGTTCGGGCAGCGTGGCTGATGCCCATATCTCCATTGTATAATACCCACCAGAACTAGTTCTCTGTGGCCTTAGTTCAATTCTTTCTCCTTTCAAGCTTGTTGATATGATCCTTGGACAATAGCCAGGGTGGGGCCAATGAGGTTGTTGGTTGTTCTTAGTAGAGGACCATTGTTGTATGTAGGTTGTAAAATTTGCCACTTGTGCTTTTAATTCCTCCTTAGAGGATTTTTCCTTATTCATTTGACTCACAATGGTGGTGAAAGATCCTTGGAGATGATCAATTTTCTGCTCCTTGGTGGCCATTCCCAGGTCAATGGTGGAGATATTATAGCTAACTCCTCCTTCCACCATTGGAGTAGCTATTTGCATGATCCTTGATCCTGATGCATCTATCGTGAGATGAGATTTGACCCTTGGCTTCTTCTCCTTATTTGTGCTTGAGCCAAGATGGCTTCTAGTATCTCTTTTGGATCCATAAGGACAAGGGCCTTCTTTTGTAGTTTTCTTTCTAGCCATTGAGGCATCTGGGATTCCTCTTTTGGTGATTCAGGATCACCTTCCTCCCTTTGGGCATGCTGGATTTCCATTTCTTCATGGCCCGAAGCTTCTTATTCTATGTTTTCTTCCTCTTCTTCATTTTAATCTCAAATGAACATAGCCTTTTATTTTGGTGATTCAGTGGTGGCTATGTTTTCCCTGGGTCTATCTTCCCCTTTAGATCCCTTGTCTTCTTCTTCTTGCCCATGTTCTTCAAGGAGTTCTGCTTCTAGGCTTCTTCTTGTTTCAACTTCTTCTTCAGGATTGTCCTCTTCTTTCCTTTCCTCTTTCTTTTATTCTTCTTCCATTGAGGGAGGCATTTCCTCATCATGACCAGGGCTCTTCTCTTGTTCTTTAGTCAAAGGTTCTTTGGTTACCTCCATTTCTTCATCTAAATCTCTTTTCTCTTCAGAGGATTGCCTTTCAACTTCCTCCCTGAAATATTTGAGTTACTTGGCCAACTCCTCCTCAATCT
>VDFB02271358.1:210693218-211043765 GCA_007258455.2 Sequoia sempervirens
TTTATGTCATGGTATACTCTTGTTTGTGCACTGGAGTTTTGGCATTGTGCATTGTACTTGAGACAATGGTGGAGTCACTTGAAGCATGGTATCTCCTATGGGGATGTGTAGATCATGGTGTCATGATAAGTTCTTGATTCAGATGATTGGAGCTTTGACAGTGGTCTGGTAATTCTTTGTGTATTGGGTGCTTTTGATTACTTGCTTGATACTTTGTGATAGTGCAGTAATGCAGATGAAGTTTAGCATGAGATGATTGGTTGCTGGTACTCATGGATACATGAAGAATAATGTGAGGTTGTTTTTCTCTTATGAGAGAAGTGTTGTTGCTTGTTACTCTTGTTAAATTTTTTCAGTAGAAAGTCTGAGAAGCCTACACCTTTGGTTGAATATGAGTTCAATAAGAGACCTATGAGGAGATTGCTCTTGGATTAGTCTTGGTCTACTCGGCAGTTTATCTGAAAGGTATTTGGCCTTGCTATCTTTCAAATGTTTAAGTTCATTTTCTGCAAATGGATGTGAATTCTTTGTTTAAAATTTAGTTACGGAAGTTCATAGTGGAAGTTATGCAATTTGTATTATCTCATGAGCTTTTGTGTTATGTCATTTACTAATGAGAATTGGTAGGAGATGATGTATGGGCTGATTTCCTGAAATGGGAAATGTTTTAGCTTGATCTTCTTTGAGAGGTTTACATCCATGTTTTTAAAATTGGTTTGATCTTGATGATTGAACAGATGGATGTTGTTAAGGTTTTCTTTTGGGATGTGAAGAAGATCATCCTTGACACAGCTGGTTGTTAGAAGTGTATGTAGGAGGATGTTTCTACAAGAAGTTGATGGGCAGTGTTTCTCTCTGTGGCCGTGAAGGTTTGTGATGAGAGAAATGTTTCTTGTAGTAGTTTGTTGCAAGTTGCTCATGTCATTGTGGATATTTCCTTGGTACTACAGGGTTACATTTTCTATGTGCTGGTATTGGTAGGCTTGCGATGCCTTCTGATCTTTCAGATATGGATTTCTCAGGCAGTGGGAGTTCCTGTATGTGTCTTGTCTTCTTCGACTGGTTGACATTGGAACTTGTATTTGCTGTTAATGGATTGGAAAAAGTTTACTAATGGTGATACCTTTAAGGTATGTGAGATTGGATAGTATAGCATGAGCTGTGGGTGCTATTTTCAGTCATGTGGGTTTATCAGTTCGATGGAAGCGGTTAGTCTAATTGTTGTTCTAACTGGTGATGTTTTGTTTATCTTGTTTCTGGAGAATGACTTCACTGTTGTGTTCTGTTTGAAGCTTTGAAGTTGATATTGCTTCTGTATAGTGTTTGGGCATAGTGAAGTGGTAGCAGTATCTTGTTGGAGATGTAACTGGGATCTTTTGCTTGTGTTCATTGGAATGGTGCTTATACACCTTAGCTTTGTATCTTTCTTCCACACGTGGAAGATGACAGGATTGTTGCTTGAATGGTGGACATCATGGATGTTGGAGCAAAATTCTTGATGGAGCATGAGAGCATGTTGAGTTCTATGTGGTTTCTTGGAAGGCTGTGATTGGTTGTTTTGTTGGACAATGCATTGTAGTTGGTTGCCTGGTCTTTGTTGCAGATTGTCTAATGGATTGTTATCTGTGGAATCATGTTGATTGGGTGTCTTGAGTATTGCATGGTTTGAACTGGTGGAGCTAGTGTGGTCTTAGTTCCTAGTTGCTTTGAAGGTGCCTATGTGATCTTCGTCAAGTGGGAGATTGTTGGAATATATGCCTCAATCTCATAGGCTAAAACCTTTGAGAATGCATAGTCGCTGTGACATTCCTGTTGTCTGGCTGACTGGCAGTTTATCTTATGTTTTGATCATGTCGCCAAGACAATGCTTTTGTCTTGCTGAAGGAATCTATCGCTGTGACTTATGGCCATCATTGTAACTTCTCATCGCATGGAGAACTCTGGCTGACAGGCCATTCAATCGGGTGTCGGTGAGACTCATAACGACTAGGGGCTTTAGAGTAACTTCTACACTCGGAAAGAAGTCCCAGCCACATTGGAAGGTCTTGCTGACAAGGATACACATTGAAGTCATCGGGGTAACCTATGCCGGCTCGGTGAGAAGTCTTACCGAAAGTAACATGTCTCGGCAACAGTGTTGGAGCTTTCAAGGAAACCCTTGGGTGATCGGTAAGAAGTCTTACCGATAGTGATATGTCTCACCGATGGGTATACATTTGGAGACTTTAGTGTAACACATAAGGCTTTGATAAGAAGTCTTGGCGAATGTGGAAAATCTCACCGATAGCATGTGGGGTCATCAGTTCGGTATGACTCTTGGTGAACAATAATGTCAGGATAACTTGGAAGCCTCAGTAAGAAGTCTTGCTGAAGGATGTTTCTCTCATCGACAGTGTGGGATGTGTTCGGCATGACTCCTGGTGAAAGATGGGCTCAGGGTAACCTGGATTCTTCGGCGTGAGGTCTTGGCGAAGGTCAAATGTCTTGCCGATTTGGTAAGACATGAGTGCTTGGTGTAATGTCTCGGCGAAAGTGATAAGTCTCACCGACAGTCGAATGCTTCGGTATAACACATGAATGCTTGGTGGGATGTCTTGGCGAAAGATGATTGTCTTAGCGAATGGAATTCTCACGTCGACATGACTTGAAGACTTCGGTATGAGGTCTTGGCGATCTGTGATAGTCTTGCCGATGGAAATATTGAGATAGATGTGACTTGAAGATCTTGGTGAAACCTCTTGGTGACAGTTGAATGTCTTAGCGATAGTGTTGGCAGATGAGTTCAACTGGAGGTCGGTGAGAGGTCTCGCCGATCATGCCGATGAGGAGACTCTTACCGACAGATGGATGTCGATAGAAATACAATGGGTTTCGGTATGACTTATGAGCTCGGTGGAACTTCTTGCCGATGGAGATGACTCTTGGAGACAACGTGTAATCTAGTCTTGTGGCATCGGGGAGACACTTCTAGTGTCTCCCTGACATGCGACACAAGTTGATCGCTGTTGACCAAGTGAAGATTGTCCGACGTGGTGAGATATGGAAAAATCAGAGAAAGCAGAATGTGAATCGTTTCTGAGCTAGATGATTCGACTGTTGTGATCCAATAGTTGGAAACAAACAGTTTAATAAAGCCGAAGCCGAAGAGAAGAAAAATATAGCAAACAGATGTGAAGGCCTTGTGGCTCACTGGAAGGCCGAAGCCATGAGGCCGTAACAGGTGATGCTGAAGAGCTGAGAGCTAGAGATAGATCGATAGAAAAAGGTCGAGTGATTGGCTGAGAGGCCGAAGCCATGAGGCCAAGGCAGAGAGTGAGAGAGGTAGAGTTATGCTGCTGGAATCTCTCCTGATCATGAATGCCATGTTTGATCTCTCAGGGATAGTATGTTACCAGTTGTATCCAGAATGAACAAAGATGAATCTCTAAAGAGGCTATGATCCTGAATTTGTATTGTAACCATTTCTGTTGCTGAATAATACAATGGCTCGATCTTTGGAGTGTGGGGTTTTTTATCCGAAAGGATTTTCCCCACGTAAATCTTTGTGTTTTGGTTTTCTATTTCATCTTTCATGTCTGCTGGTTCGTGTAGTAGAATTTGTTAATGCTTGTTGTTGAATTTACATGTGTTTCTCTCAGATGGATCAATGTAGGAAATGAACTGTGTCTGTTCCGCATTTGGACATAGTTGTTCATGTCTTTGAGGCAACCTAATTGAAAATTGAGAGTTACCGAAGGGACTACTGCATGGAGTTTTCACTAGTTGCGCTCCCAAATTTCCTTATAGCTTCTATAATGTATTTTGCACCGGGGTCCTCAACATCTTCTTTAGAGGAAATTGTTTCCTCCCCTTCATGCACCACCTCATCGATGATTAGATGTTGATGTTTAGGATGTTCAAGATAATCATCAGGTTCCTCTGCCATTTCTTTGGCTATCTCACTTTCTTGTCTTTCTAACTCCTCAAAAATTTGCATGGTTGTCTCCATTTTGGGTGGTTCAGTTGGAGGAGGAGGGATAGGGAGGCCCACAACAACTTGAGCTAAGACAACTTGTACCACTGGATTCATCAATACTCTCGAGAGCTTTGTTGGTATATTTTGCATATGTTTGGCAAAATATTCTGGGAGATTAATGGTGGGAATTGTTGTTGTAGAGGCCAAGGGTATAGTCGTTGATGGAGACATGGAGGAAGAAGAGAGTGGAGAAGTGGTGGCGGAGGAAGAATCTATCACCATAATTTTTGTAGTAGGTGAGGTGGAGGCAACATGAACTAAAATGTCCACCATAGGCAGAGAAGAAGTATGCAATGCAGTAGATTCCGGTGAAGGATTAATGGTTGTGGTAGTGGTAGAGGAAGCAGTGAGGGTAGAGGCGGCAGGTGGAGACTTTGGCTATTCTGCTTATTCTATTTCTCCCTTGTGGTGCGAGTCCTCCTGAATTGTGGGAATCTTTGTGAATCCACTTGATTTGTTGGATTTCTTAGAGGGCTCGCCCTTTGATGCCTTCCTTGAATATACTTTGTGCTTAGGCTGGTGTTCTACCACCTCTTTCCTCTTCTTTGATCTAGTGGTAGGTGGGGATTTTGAAGTTTCCCCAGATGGGGCAGCAGTAGTTCCACTATTAGTCTCACTTTCGAGCTCATCCTCGAGCTCTCCATAAGTTAAAGTGGCTCCTTGGAGTTTTAGTTAAGAAATATGCCCATCAATCCATTGCTTTGTTCTTGCTTCTATTGGTTTAGTTAGAATATCAAGGTCATTGAGCTCTTCCTCATCCCAGTCAATTAAATGTAATGGGAGGTTAGCAATGACATTGAATCTTGGATCTATTATAGTATTTTCCTACTCCACAACTTGATCCGACATTGGGAACAAGTTAACCGTTTTAACAAAATATGCTATCATGAGCATATAATGCCTCATGCACACCTTTTTATCATCTTTGCAGCTTTCCCAAAAGTCTTCAACATTGTGTAGATGGGCATACTCTTTCCCAACCATTTTCTTCAATTTTCCATACAGATCCATCCATGGGTAGGCGGTATGGAGCTCCATGTTATATTCACTTAAATATCTTTCTTTGACTACTTTTCACATTGGGACGCAAGGATGGTATACATGCCTTGGCCGAATGTGAGAGGATAAGGAATTCCAAGCCTATGTTTATCACTTAGAAGCGTATGCACATGCTATCGCTGTCTGAAGATTTCAAGCAATACCAACCGGTCATTTGGGTACTAGGGTAGCTTATATGGCCTCTGAGAGAAACCCTCAGTTCTAATGCACATGAATTTAGGGAATTGAATGAATAAGAACCCAAACTAGTGGATGAAGGCATTTGCACTATGAGTGACCCTCCTTTCGATGTCACCCCCAAGAAGCCTGATAATGTACTTGATAAAGGCATCATTCACCCTATGGTAGTCTTTCTTGAAAGTTCTATATTGAAGCTATGGGTATCTATCATAGACCTTTAGCTATCTCATCAGAGTCTAGATTGGTGCCACAAAGAGACCTCTTTATTGAATGTGGTCAGCCAGCAGATAGACCAAATATGAGGTCATGTAGAACTGGGAAGTCCTTTTAACGACCACAAACTGCTCATGTAGGGAGTTGCTAATCATTCCTGCCCAGTGGAATTTAGTCTTCCCTCTGATGATCACTTCTATGAAATAGAGAATCCATTCCTGGAAATATGCCATAGTTGGGAGGCCCATAACCTTGCTTAACAAGGTTACCAAATCTTGGTAATCCTCGTGGAAATCACATCTAAAGAGTTTCTAAGGTACTTTGTTTGCGCTTCCCTTCTTTTCCTTTAGCCAATATTGATTAATTAGCTTCTTATATTCAAGGGGATCAACTTTCCATGTGCTCTCGATGTACTCTTTGGTTGTTTCCATTTCATCAAAGGTGGGAATGTGGAAAGTTTGCTTGACAGACTTGGAAGACAAGTCAACCAATATTCTGCCATCTCGATCCATAATTCTTTTGGTCTTTTCTTGGTATGCTTCTCTATAGGCCATTACCAGTTTAGGAGCCATGAGGGCAAGTGGGAAACCAGTTTCCTTGGCTAATCCAATTTTCCAAATCTTCACGGCATTCTCTGTAATGGGATTGGCAATGACACTCTGTTAGAATTCATCAAGGTCTATATGTCCTAGGTTAGTGTCAGAGATAGTGGACATCCCATTCTGTTGTGACCTTATTGTTGATTTCCACCACTTGGAATTTGTACTTCATTTGATCCTTTTCCTCCTTTCCCCTTGGTGCTTTGGAAACTTTCTTGCCCTTTTATTTCTCTGTAGACGCCCTTGAAGGTCCTGTAGCTGATTCCATATATCTTGCAAACAAAGGAGCAGTAAGCATATTCATGCATAAAACATGAGAACCATTAGCTAAATCCTACAAGATCCACATTAGATTGAATAATTCATCATTAAAGATCATAACATTCTTCTTTGATCACCATTTTCCTTTTGTTTGGGAGAGTTATGGAAATGTAGGCCTAAGGGTGCAAACTTACCTAGGGTAGCAGTCGTTTTGGAGGCAGTTGCAAATAGAAGATGAACAGGGCACAACGACCCACATGACTCCACCCACATTAATATTTTGTGTTGAGATGGGGCCCACCAAGGGGTAGGGTCATTTTGACATGTGGGCTTGATCATTTATGAGGTCCTTAGAATTCTAACTCAGTCATTTAAGCATGCGAAAGCAAGGGTTGCAGGTGTAGGAGGTCCCTTAGCCATTCAAAATGGCGTTGGTAGGGTAGAATCCTGCAATGCAGGACCCGTGACTAGGGAGGATGACATCATTTTATCTTTGAAATTCAATTTTTTCAACAGGATGCGGGCGGGGACCCACAAAAAGGTGTTGGATTTCGATTGCTTGGCGAAGGCGAGACGACGGTCCACAAATAGGAACCCGGCTTGTTAGGTTTGCAAGGTTCCTGACATAGTTTGTTCGTTCGTAATTGGCCAAACGGAAGCATCGAGGTCGGGCCCCACATAGCAGGTGGCAAGGTTGCCCTATTAGCTTAGAAACTGTGACATCGGGATGACCACCCGCATCAAGTTTTTCTTACTTAGCAGTTGTCAATTCGTTTGGGGAAAAGTGGGTATCGGGGTCTGTAGAGCAGAAGGGTGGAGGTTGTTTTCTATGCAAGATGGCAGACATGGGGCAACACCAACCCACAATGAAGGGCCCATAGTGAGCAAACTTGGTGGTTTTCTTTCTTCAGGGCTTGAATGAAGGCGACGAGTGTGGGGTCCATAGGGCGGATGAAGGCGACGAGTGTGGGGTCCATAGGGCAGACGAAGGGCTAACCAAGGCTGTTTGGAATGAAAAACCCATAATGGAGGCCCATAGATGGAAGTTCACAATGGGAAATCACTTAGTCATTTTAGCTTAAAAGGGGGTGGGTCAGAAACAGACAGAGCGGGGCTGGAAAGGCAGGATGCCAGGATCAATTTGGTCATTTTGGATGGCTAGGCACAAAGGGCAGTACACAAGCAAAGGCCCGTACTCGCAGACCCACATGGGTGAAAAGATCTTATTTAAATTATCATTTTTGTTTAAGTCCAAACAATGACGACAATGAAGAAGTTTCCTCCCGCAAACACAAACTCGAGGGAGGCGAAGGCCTTTATTTTAAAGTTTGTCATTGAATGGTTTGATAGTGGCGATAGATGTCTTGTGGGCCGCAAAGGTCTGATGGCTTTGGATGAAGAACAATGACGAAGGGTGAAAGTTTCGCTTGGATTTTTGGGGCAGATTTCAAAAAAAATTCAAGTTTTAAAAACATGGGTTTCGTTTGCCGTGATTTCTTCTTTCTAGTTTTAAGGTTTTATGGCTTAAGATTTTTATGACTTTGTAGAAATGAAAGAAAAACCATGAAATGAGTGGTGGAAGAAGACAAACTTGGGAGACCCAATGAAACTCATGAAGATACTGCAAATGATGATGTTTCGAGTGACGACGGGATCTTGCGGGCTCAGAGGCGGTGACAGTTGAAGGCTCTGACAGGTTTCCAGAAAGAATGTTGGTGACAATGACCTATTGAAAGTGACTATTTATAGTATTTTAAGCATTAAATTCTCACAATTAATGCGGGTATGGAGGCAACCAAAGTTGGTGGGTGTGCACTTCAAAAGAGACGGCATTGGGAACGGTGGGGTTCGTAAAGCGGACAACATTCATGTGTTAGCCATTTTGCTGGGTCGACAAAGAGGATGACGACAAAAACCATGGAACCTGCGAGGTGGGTAGATGTGTTGGCTCGACCATCGTAGGGATGGTGAAGAACGAACAAAGTTCAGCGTAGGGCAGCCCGCATTAGTGGACCCACAAAGCATGAAGGACAACAATTTTAAAGTTTGAAGGAAAACTGCCAAGGAAACTCCATAGGGGCCAAGGACTTGGAAATTTTAAGGGTAGTGAAACTTGGTCAACTCAAGATGGTAACCCTAGGACTTCTTGACCACTTAGGACTCAAAATAGGGGGCACACAAAATGATGCAAAGGAAAAAATGGCCTGACAAAGCGAAAAGAGAGGGTCCCCATTTTGAACGGGGCGTGTGTGCTATAGGCACAACAAAAGATCCAAACCCTAATTGATTAAACAAGCTAAATGGATGCATTATGTGATCATGGAAGCCATTGATGGAAGCTTAAAGCTAATTAATGCAATGAAAGTGAACTAAAAGATGATAAATGTATGATAAATATGAGTATGAGTGTGAGTGATTTTAACAACATAACTATGATGATAAAAAGATGGATCTATTTGTCTCCAAATAGTGCTTTATTTATAGAAAATAAAATGAAAAATGAAGGGCTAAGATTGAAAAAGCTAATAAATGGTCAAAAAGGAAAGAAGATGGAGGCATGTATCATGGATTCTCATCAAGGGTTGAAAATTCAAGTTGATATTTAATCAAGTGATTACATTAATCCAAACAAACACACTTTCAAAACTTGCACATGAAGTCTTGTAAGTTAACTTGCACATGAAGTCTTTTGAGTTTGTTATAAGGAAGAATATTCCTTTTTTCAAATGAGTGAAGAAAGAGTATTCTTTAGGATATTCTCATGGGTGAGGGAAATAGATATTTAGTTAATTGAAACCAAATTTTAATGTGCAAAAGAGAAATATTCCCTTGCAAGTGGGGGGATTAGATTTTTTAGTAATTTGATAATTAAATAAAGTTTCAATTATGCAAATTAGGGGAATTAGGATATTCATTAAATAATTAATTTATTTAATAGAAAGGGGAAGTGATATGATATTTAATTAAATGATTTAGGGTTATTTAATTAAATAAGAGGAATTTAGGGATTAAATTAAATAATTTGATTTATTCAATTTAATAGGATAAAATGTTAGCATGAAAGGGGATGAATTAACCTAATTAGGTCAATTAGATTAATAGATGAAAATGAGGCAGTTAATTAAATAGCTAGGCTAATTTAATTAATTAATCGAAAAGAGGATGGGTTTTAGGATGAAATGATGTTAGTTAGCGAATGTGATCCATCGAGACATTTTTAAGTGTCTACATTTTTCCCCTCTTTGAAGCAATGTACTCATTGCATTGGTTCAAAGACTGATGTTGATTTTGATGTCGATGATGATGCAAAAATAGATATCGATGATCTCTTTGAGATGTTGATAGTGAAACAAAAGTTGATTGATCTGATTGATTGATTGATAACATTGTTGAGGATTCACAACAATGCAAGGATTGTGTTGAATAACATGAGGATTGGTAGGGAAAGATATATCCCAATGATGATTGATTTGATAATTTGATAAAAATTTGCTAGCAACTAGGAACACAGTCCATTAGATGATTTGATATCGATATGATCGAAAGATTGTTGGTTACCTCCTCAAGAGATTGATCGGGGAATAAAATGTTCCGATCAGGCTCATGATAGGTGAAAATCAAACTTATGCTTGAGATGCTTGAGATTTCAGGCTACTTTTGAATCAAAGAACTGCAACTTTTCATATTTTTGAGTTGAAGATGATATAGAGGCCCCACTATGCCCTAACGGAAGAGGGATTGCTGGTGTGCTAGCTCAAATATTGATGTAGACATGGTTCATGATGTATAGACAGTCATCGGCTATGGGTAGCCTCATGTATATTTTGATGTAGATCAGACAAATTTCATACTTGGATAGAAATGTTAGTAAAATAGAAGAATAAGAAGATAAGATGGATAGAAGTAGAAGAATGGAATGGAATAAATTTTGACCATTGATTCTGAAGATTGATTCAAAAAGTCCAACAAGTCCTTTATCCATCGAGACTTTATGAAATATGCTAATGAGGGATGCATGATGATGATGATTTGCTCATATCTTGGGATTTGGATTTTTCATCATTCCTTATTGTTTGATATAACACATAGACACAATGCATCAAGGTATTGATAACCAGGATGGCATTGTATCTAGTGTAATGGACTTTGATTCTACAAATAGATATGATAGTTTTTTTCACACTTTGACATACAGAAACCTCATCAGAATGTAGTTTATCAGTTTAGAATATATTGGACGAAAGCATACATAATAGTTAACAATCTACTTCAGATAACCTCCTTACACACAACTAAGCAAGTAGGTGCCAATATTGTTTTACAAGAATATCCACAAGTAAAGCAAATGAAAGATAATAATCAATGCCCCATTCATTTATGTCTAAATCATTTTAGATAGATATCATAGAGAGGTCCTCATAATGGGTTATTAAGATAAATCATAAGAAAAGTTCAAAGACAAACAATCAATGTTATCTATATCTCTTGCCAATTTAATTTTAGTTAAGGTGATTCTGATATTGATGTCCATCGCAGGAAAGATACATTCTAGGACATGTTGATCAAATGGTTTGAGTACGATGATGTGTTTTATGATAAGCCATTGATACAAACTTCACTAACTCATTTACCTATGATCTAGGCTTTAGATTTTGACACTTAGGTTCTCACTTTACGACTTGCAATACTTGCTTTCTATTTTTTTCCAAAGGTTGAAGGTGACACTCGATTTATTATGGATAGAGGTTTATTATGGGTGAAAGCAAAATGGGATGGATGGTTTTGGATTTTTTGGAATATTTCAATGTCTTTGGTATTTTGAAAATGTTTTGAGGCTATTTTTGAAAGTTTATGTGAATGTTTTGGTTTTTAATTATTTTAGGTTGTTTAGGGTTTTCCAAGATATTTGATGTTTTTTAGGTCTTTTGAATGTTGTCCAATGTTTAGGGGTTTTTATAATTTTCAAATGTTTTTGGGATTTTATGAGATTTTGAATGTTTATGGGTTTTTATGAGATTTTGAATGTTTAGGGGTTTTATGATATTTGAATGTTTAGGGGTTTCTGAGATATTTGAATGTTTTTGGTTTTTTCAAGAGTTTCAACCAAGAACCTAACCTAGAAGACCTATCCTAGGGTCCTTGGGGGCTGATCAAAGATTAGCTTGTCTACATTGTACACTTTGAGACCATGTAGTTCGACTGATCCAACTTATTGAAGATGAGATATGAATAGTTGATGGAATGCCAGTTTATTATGACAGACTCCAATGACCTAGGGTGTCTCGGGGGCACATAAATGATGGCCTTGCCTAGGTTCAAGCTCAAAGATGACGTAGTTCAACAAGGTACTATTTTTAGATTTTTGATGGTTTGAACTTTTTAGGGTTTTTAATGTGATTTGGATGTTTTGGATTTTTCCTTTACAATTTTCTGAATATTTTTGGATTTTAGTTGTACAGGATTTGGATTTTTTTTGGATTTTGATGAGATTTTATGAATGTTTTTGGGATTTTTGAATTATGATTTCCAATAACCTTAAGATATACAAGAGCTTGATTTGATCCATAACAAATTTACCCCAGTGTTTATGCGATATACTACCTTGATATAGGCATGAAAAATTGGACTTTGGAATATGCCAAGTAGTTCTAAGGGGATACGATACTTCAAAATATCAAGCTATGAAATGGAAGTGGATGGGTGATGGATGGAATAGGATGAAGGAGAATGTGATGGAGGGAATGATAGGATAAAGAGCCCAGGTAGACGGAGGTGCTTTATTTATGCAAGGCACTTGTTTGGGAGATTTTCACCAAGGTACAAAGAGCCACTGAAGTGGTTTTCACTAGAGGACGATTGTTTTTCTTTACTGTTTTCAATCCCTTTTCTCATTTTTTTTGGATTTTGAACATTTTTTTTTTGTATTTTCAAATTTATACCCTTCAAGACTAGGCATAAAACTTTTTAAGATGCAAGTTGTTGGTTGGTTCCTGCAAGGGTTCACCTTCAGGTGTTGACAATTGATATGCTCCTAATCCATAGCTTGTGGTGATGACAAAGGGACCCAACCAGTTAGGCTCAAACTTTCCTAACTATCCTGGTCTGGAAGATTTTTATAATTCCGCTTTAGGAAAAGATCCCCTACTTGGAAGGACTGACATTTGATTTTCTTGTTATAGCTCTATTTTAGTTGGTTTTGATATACTTATATGTGATTGAGGGTGTTAAGATGGTGGTCATCCAAGAATTCTAGCTCATTCAACCGAGATGCTCTGTACTCTTCATCAATGATCAGGTTTTGTAGTGACACTTGCAGTGATGGAAGCTCGACCTCAATAGGAAGAATGGATTTTGATCCGTAGACCAAGGAGAAAGGGGTTGCACTTGTTGGCATGCAAATACTAATTCGATAGGCCCAAAGAGTGAGATTCAACTATAGATTCCAGTCATGTCCAACTTCATTGATCATTTTCTTTAGGATCTTAAGAATGGTCTTATTTGTAGCCTCGGCTTGACTGTTGCCTTGGGGGTAATACAGGGTAGAGAATTGGTGTTGGATGTTGAATTTTTGACATAACTCTTTCACCTCCCGATTCTTGAAGGGTGTTCTATTATCTGAGATAAGGGTTTATGGAACACCGTAATGACATATTAGGTAATTCAGGATAAACTTAGCAATTTGCTTCCTCATTATGTAGGTCATAGGAATGGATTCAACCCACTTGGTCAAGTACTCAGTGGTTGTTATGATAAACTTGTGGCCATTGGACGAGGTTGGAGTGATCTTTCCTATGAGGTCAATCCCCCATTGCAAGAAAGGCCAAGTTGTGATCATTGGTTGCAACTCCTAAGTAGGAGCATGAATCAGATCTCCATGTTGTTGACATTGGAAACACTTTTGCACATACTGATGGGCTTCTCTTTCCATGGTTGGCGAGTAGTACCTCATCCTCAACAATTTCTTATCTAAAGTCGTACCGCTAGAATGGGAACCACATATGCCATTGTGTACTTTTGTTAAAGTGATCAAGGATTCCTCTTGGTTAAGACATCGTAGTAATGTCCTCTCGATGCTTTGGCAGTATAAAGTATCACCTAGGATCACGAATTAGATGCCTTCTTGATAAAGGTCTTTTTAAGGTTGGAGGTGATATCAGATGGGAAGGTTCCTCTACTTAGGTAGGTAAAGATGTCATGGTACCATGAGGATCTAAGAACAACAATGACACAAATGAATTCTAATTTTGGGATTTCAAAAGTTGGTATGAGAAGTTGTTCTACTAAGAATTCACATTGCAGGACGTTGTTTGACACGCCTAATAGTGATTTGATTGTTGCCATATCATTTGTTGCTCTATTGTTCATGCAAGGAATTTTCTCAAAAGTTATATCTATGAAAAGGTCCTTGAGACTCTCTACCATATTCTTGTAGAGAGTAAGCTTATCTTCCTTATTTTGATAGTCATCATTGACTTGGTTGATAACCAGCTGTGAGTCTCCATAGAATTTTATTTCTTGTATCTACCATTGAACTGCTATCCTTAGACCTGTGATTAGGGCTTCATACTCAACAATGTTGTTAGTACATGGAAATGATAGCGTATATGAATTTGGGATGCAATCACCTTGAGGGGTGATAACAAGAATACCTGCTCTTGATCCATGTTGGGTGAATGATCCATCAAAGTACATCTTCCATTGATTTGTGACATTGAGCAGGAACACTAATTCATCTAGGAATTTAGATATCAATGGGTTCTCAACATAGATAGGTGCCTCTTCTAGTTGGTCTGCGATCACTTTTCCTTTGATTTCCTTGAGCTCCACATAATCTATGTAAAATTCTATTAAGATCATCACCCATTTGGCCATTCATCCAATGGGAGTTGCTTTAGATAACATATAATTTAATGGATCAATCTTTGCAATGAGTTTGATTTGATGTGAGAACATGTAGTGTCTGAATTTTTGTGAAGCAAAAACCAATGCTAAGCATGCTTTCTCAATGGGTGAATAGTTCATTTCATAGCTCACCAAGGTCTTGCTTATGTAATAGATAGCCCTTTATTTTCCATTTTCATCATGTTGTGCCAAAAGAGCATCTAGTGCTACTGATGTTGTTGAGATATATAGGATCAATGGTTTGTTTGGTATTGGTGGCATGAGCATTGGAGGTGTCAATAGACAATCCTTGATCTATTGGAAATATTTTTCACACTTCTCATCCCACTCGTAAGTTATTCCTTTATGGAGAAGATGCGAAAAAGGGTGGATTTTGTATGATAGGTGCATTATGAATCTCCTAATGGACTGCAATCTTCCTTCTAACCCTCTCATCTCCTTTAGTGTTTGTGGTGGTTCCATGTCTAGGATGGATTTTACCTTTGCTAGATCTATTTCTATCCCTCTTTGTGAGATGATATAGCTGAGAAGTTTCCCTGATGTAACCCCAAGTACACTTTTTTGGGTTTAGCCTATCAAAGGTGGGTCCTAAGACTTTTATGTGCTCACTCCTTTTCTTTGATTTTTCCAAAATATCATCAATATAATCTTCAAATATTTTGGGGATCATGTCATGAAAGATGAGGGTCATTTCACTTTGATAGGTGGCTCCTACATTCTTTAGTCCAAATGGCATCATGTTCTAGCAGTATGTCCCCCATGGATAAGTAAATGCAGTTTTGTGCTGATCCTCCTTGCTGATCATGATTTGGTTGTAGCCTGAAAAACCATCCATGAGTGATAGCGTTTCATGCCTAGCTGTTAAGTCCATGATGAGGTCAATGTTAGGAAGAGGGAAATCATCCTTCAGGCATGCTTTTTTTAAGTCTTTGAAATCAGTGCATATTCCGATGCTGCCAGTGGGTTTTGAGACTGACACCAGGTTTGAAACCCATTTAGGATAATCTATCAGTTAGATGAATGCAACGTCGAGAAGCTTTTGTAACTCAAGTTTGACCAAAAGTGCTATCTAAGGATGCATCTTCCTTAACTTTTTCTTTACTAGTTTGGGTTCAGGATAGATTGCTAGATGATGCACAACTACTTTTGGATCAAGCCCTAGGATATCTATGTACGAACATGCAAAGTTAGCTTTGTGTTATTTTAGGAATGCTTCTAGGTTCTATTCTTCATCCAATAGGGATTCATCATAGAAAGTGATCTTGGGCTCTTCTTCTGTTCCCACATTGACTAGAGTGGCATTTTTTGCTAAGACTGCTGATTTTTTCAGGTGTATTTCACCAAGGGGAAGATTGAATCCCTCATCCTTGGGCACCTCAGAGAGGTTTTCACCCTTGGATACATCCTTTATTTTTACTATTTTGGGATTAGAAAGTGCCACAATGTGGTTTTCACTCAAATATTTGCAAGTTAGTTGCATGTTATCAATTTTGCAACTGAAGGACTCAATCATCTCCCCATAGTATGCTCCTATATCTAGCTCTATGTCAAAACCTGCCTTCTGATTTTCCCATGGTAAGTTGTCATGGACTCCCATGAATTATAAGATCACTTCATCATTTTTGAATAAATCTAGAATCAGTGGTCTTTGTTGGTCCAAATCAATGAGTTGTGGGTATACTAGGCGTATTTCATTTGGTTGGTTGCTTGGGGTGAAGGTTGACGTGGATATCATGAAGAGGAATTTTTTCTCAAATAGGTCAGCAACATTAAGGGGGAAGTCATCTAGGGTAGTATCACACAATGTTGGTAACCAAGAAGAAGCCTCAGCCTATTTAGTGGAAGTACCTTTGCCAATAAGGGTGACCTTGCTAGTAGTACAACCTAAGCCAAGATTCTTTCGATGTTTCTCAGGAACTATAGGTTCTAGCAAACCATTGTCATTTTGTCCCAATTTATTGTTCTTAGTATAGCCCATTTCCTTCATTAGCTATAAGCCTTTGTTGTCATCTTCCATGGGAAGAACAAGAATAGGTCGTTCATCCTGATAGAGTAGTTTAGAGACATCTTCATCATTAACATCTTCTTTGTTCAAGTCCCCCCATTTGGTGAAGGTAGTAGCAGTCATTTTAATAGTTTCTAGTACGTTGTTACTAGGTGTGGGTTTCCCGTGGGATTTGGGAGAAAGAGGTAACTTTCCCAACACAAAAGTATCCTTTGTTAGCTTATAGTTTCCACAACCATTATCTTGGATCACTTCCTTGATGTTGGGTATGCTCTACACAATGAGTGCCTTTGTTTCAGAGGTAGATGCAAGGGATGATGGGTCAAAAAATGAGGTAGAAGGTGTAGGCCCTTCGTCATTCTTGTGTATTTGGGGGATTTTATAGAACTTGGACTCAATATTTTTGCAATAGTAGAAAGGCTTAAGAACTCCATGGATGGTAACTTCTCTACTCTCAAAAGGAAACTTTACACATTGATGGTAGGTTGAAGCTACAAATTTTAAGGCATGGATCCAGGGTTGACCAAGTAGTATGTTGTAGGGAAGATCTAGGTCTTGTTGTGCAATTTTTGCACACACGCCCTGCTAAAAGCAGGGACCCTCTTTTGCTTTCGTTCTTGGTGTTTTGGCCCTTTGATTTTGAGGATTTACCTTGCCTTGGCATGAGTTTAGGTGTTTATCTAGCTTGCCTAAGTGATTCCCCTGAGTTGTACTTTCAAAATCTTAAGTCTTGAATGAAGTTCAGGTTTTTACTCCATTTCTGGATTTTCCGCTCCATCCGGATTTTCCCGAATTTCACTCAAAGTTCCGGTGAAGCGAATAAACACTGCAGTTCGGGAAATCTGGGACTTCGCAGAATTCCACCTGGATCGGATTTTGTCGAAATCCCATTTTTCCATCAGGTTTATGAATTTCTTTAGCTTGTCTTATCGACTGCATTTATGATCACTCATATGAATTGTGAGGGGTATATTTAATCAATTTTTGGGGATTTTCTTGCCATTATGCTTTATCATTTGCGTTCTTTTGAGTTGGGGTGTTCAATCTTGTGGTGCTTGGCTGAATCTGGTGTGCTGAACCTCTGAATTGTGGGATTTGGTAGTTGTTTTCTGGGTGTCAGTGTTGTCAAAGCTTGCTCGAGCATTCAGGATTGTTGTCTATCATCGCTATAATCGATTTCCATTTCCTCAAATGGTATGTACACATTTCCTATCTTTTGATTGATGAATGTTAGTGGTCCTTTGGTGTTCTAGATATGCTCAGTGTTCGAATTTTTGTGTGTTTGGGTATTTCATGGCTAGGGTTGTGTGATGTTGATTAGATTGATGGTTCCCCAAGTGAGTTTAATGCTTGCCTTTCACTTTCATCTTGCTTGCTTATGGGCCATGATGATACTTTGAAACCTAGCAATTAAGTTTTAGAAGTGCAGGGAATTCGATATATCTCTCAATGGCAGATCTTTAGGATTTCATACCTAGGGCATCACCATTTCCTTTCAATTTGATTTAAGGGGAGCTTTAAGTTCAATAAAAATCAACAGGAGGTTCAAGTAAAACTTTTTGTAGGCCCAAATTCCTCAAATTTGTGATCGTTCGATCAATTTAAGTGAGATCGTGTGAGAATGTCAATATTTGGGTTTTGCTTCAGTTTTGGGATTTTCCTATGCTGGTGGATTTCCCCAAGTTTCCTTATCCCCTCCGTTTTCTTGGAATGTGTTGAAAATCTAGAATCCTTCCTTCTTCGTGGATTTTCGTTGATCCTGGATTTTCCCGATTTCTCCTTCGTCCCTTCGTTTCCCCGAAGTTCATATGGTATTGTTATTTTCGCAAAATTCTGGTCTGGCGAATTTTTTTCGAATTCTCTAGAGCGCTTTGTGGAACTTAGAGATTGGATGAGATGGATGAATTTAATGATGAATGCTTAACATTTCATGCTTTAAACTGATTGATTGCACAATTTTATATGCATCCTTTCTTCATTTTGATGATCAATTGTTGATATTTGTGCCTTCTTCGAGAAAATCTTCCTGGTCTAGAATTTTCTGAAGTTCCTTCCAGATTGGTTTTCCCCAGTTAGCTTGGAATCTTGAGCTTCTCAGTTATGGTGATTTATGGTTGATTTGATGGTTTTATTATGATTTTGGGCTAACACTTTGATGATTATGTTATCAACAATTAGATTTTCATGTTAGTATTCTATGGATGTAGGCTGAATCTAGCAAGGCAGCGGTTGGAAAGGCTAAGGGTGATATGGAAGGATCCTCTATCTTAGAAGAAAAAAGAGTTAAATTGGACATAAAGAGTAGGATTCCAGAAAGTAAGATAGCCTCTGTCTGGTCTGAAGTCTCAGACACAAATATGGGTCGATGGGACTATGAGGAGTTTAAGGCAAGGATGACACAAAAAGATCTTCTGGTGTTGGCCAGGAGACTAATGGAATCAAGATTATCTCATGTAGCAAGATTTCCTCCCACAGTTCAGTGTTATGAGTTGGTATTGGAATGTGCCCGACACTATGACAAATATTCACAAAGGATAGTCAGTCCTCAAGGGAGGGTATTGGATAATCTTAGCCCTGTCTCTATTACAATTTGTTTTGATATGCTAGACAGATCTCATGTGGTAGCATTTAATATGGAGGCAACTAAAAGGTACTACGAGGAGGAGACTATTAAGTCACAATAGGTTATCAATTCTTGGCTTGAGAAGCCAAAGTCTCATTTTTCAAAACTGCCTAAGCAGTTGCATAGGGAAAAGTTCAAACAAGAGGTCTATGATGCCATCACATTGCTTAGCCAGGTGGTAGGCCTAAAGAGTGTAGGTATGTTCAAGAATTGGATGTTCCATGTCATTGTAAGGATGGAGTAGGAAAATATTAACTATCATTGGGTAGGTGTTATAAGTAAGGTGATTCATGAACAAATGTGTAATGTGCTACAGACCAAGACATTCACCATGACTTCCTATTTAGTGTATGCACTTGCAAGATTCCATTCCTCTAAAGGATTGAGGACAAGAGGAATATTTGGACAGGATGTGATTTATGAGGTTTATCCTCAATTGCACTTGGGAAGCTCAAGTTATAGGAGGGTGAATGATGCATTCACCATGCACATCACTAGATTGCTCCAAGGTGCAGAGCATGTGAGAATATCAGATGATGCTAAGGAGCTGATCAAAAGATATGGGTCTTGGTTTATACAGTTTCCCACCTTCTCTTACATAAGAATTGATGGTTGTCAGAGGGCTCCATAAAGGCTTCCAAGGTATCCCACAGACCATGTTGTACTTATGGAGCTCATGAGGAAAATATGTGACTTTGACTCCATTGTAAAGAAAGATAAGCATAAAACTGGATTTGGTGGAAATTTTCCTCTGAAGATAGGTACTAGTGAGGTATGCCCTTCAATTAATTTAGCCTATGCTTCTGAGGAGGAAATGAGCTCTCTTGGGTTGTCTTACCATTCCAAGAGGCTGGGTTTTGATATCACTGGTGAAGCACAAAAGAAAGCCACTAGGGAATACCACCACAAAGATGACATAGAGAACTACTGGGCCAATAGCAAGAATGAGTTTGAGGTAAGAAAGAAGAAATTCTCTAGACTCCCAGTTGATGTGGTTCGAATGTATAGTGTGAAAATGGTTCCTGATCAGGTGGAAGATGATGGAGATTTAATCCAAAGTCATGACTATGAGCCAATTAAGGACAAACCAATTGGAGAAGTAGATTGGTTGGAAGAAGAAAAAACTAAATTAGATCAAATCATGGCCCCTGTGATGAGATACACCAAGTTGTGGCTCAAGCACAAGGTGTAGGAACTTGAAAGTGAAGGTGTGCCATGTACCTATAATCTGATGGGGGATCTGAAATCCCATTCTACTTCTGAGGAGTTGACTGAGGAAGATTCTAAGGGAAAAAAAAAGGTGGATTCTCCTTTTAAGATTAAGATCAAAGGTTCCCAAGGAGAAGAGAAGGAGAAACAGAGGAAACCAAAAGCAAAGAAGAGGACTGCTGCTTCAAAGACAAAAAAATCTATAGATGAAGAACCCAGTGAAGGAGAAGAAAAGGATGGTGCTCCAACACCTAAAAGGAGGAAAATAAGAAGGGATTCTAGAAAGAAGGATGGACCTTCCAAGGAGAAAATTGAAAATGATCCTTCAATAGTGGTAAATGTAGAAAGTTCTAGAGAGAAGACATAGGTATACACAAGGAGATCAAGAACTCCTTCTCCCAAGGACAATGTGCCAAAGAAGGATATTCCTCCAACAATCTCTACTGCAGAACAACATAAAGAGGCTTCTCCATCCCATGAACCACATGGTGCATCATAAAAACCAACAAATGTAGAGCACCTATCAAGTGAAGGGGGAGAAGAATTTCAAGAAGGTGAGCTTCATTATGCAGATGTAGAAATTGAGAAAATTCTATGGACTCCCTTGGTAACTTATGAGGATTCTCCTACTAAAAGTGAAGAAGACAAACCTCTTCAGACAAAGGAAATGCCTATTAAGACTCCATCACCAATGCATGAAGAAGAGGAGTATGACAGAGAGGAACATGATAAAGATGAAGAGTTTCCTGAGAAGCAGGAAGATGCAGCCACGGATCAACATGAAGAGGTGGGACAAAGTGAAATACAATTAGAGTATGCTATTCTAGGTTGGCTTGATAGAGAAATAAAGAGAACACAAATTGTTATGGATGATACTCCTCCCAATTGGGATGAGATACTGGCAAAAATAGGAAAAGGTAAAGGAAAGAAGAAGGCCAAAGTCATCTCCAAGATCAAAAGGGATGAAGCAAACAATAGAGTGGTCCACATTGCTACTCCTGCCACATAAAAGGATAGAGATGAGGTTACTGGAAGTGACTACAACATGCTGAATATCAACCTAGGACCCACTTCCATGGAACATGATATTGAAGAATATGAGGGTTCTAGTGCAGAAATCTTGGGAAGAATGAGGAAGGAAGCAAAAACTAAGCAAGAGTTGAAGCAAGAGAATGAGAAATTGAGGAAGTACTTGGAGGACCTGATGAAGCCCTTGCAATCTATTAGTTCCTCATCTTCTACTACAAGTTTCTTTCCATAGGAAACCATATCTGAGCTGCAAAGAATGAAGGCCACTACTCTTGCTACAAAAAATTGGTTACAAGGGGTGCAGACTAAAGGAGATGATGCTATCAAATACATCCTTTCAACCAGAGGAGATGCAATTAGGGCAATAGATTGGTTGAAAGATGTATTGGCTCAAGATAAAGAGGATGTAGATCTCCTGTTGTAGAAAACCAAGACCATCATGGAATACACTAAGGATAAGCTAGTGAGTGATGGAATTCTCCTCCTCCAGAGCTACAGAACCTTGGAAATGGTTTGAAGCTTTGCAAATAATGCAAAAGGTTTTGAAGAAGATATATAAGAAGAGGAGGAAAATTGAGGATACCCTGATTGGTATCCATGATAGATGCATTTCTTTCTTTGAGGTGATGACAGGGAGAAGGAAGTTCACACCAAAACATTTGAGCTTAGAGTAGTTGAAAAAATGGTGGCGAGATGTATATTCTCCAGTCAATGAGGATCCAGTTACTGAATATTAGTTGGATGATGCGGCCACTTATATTGTAGTGATTGAGAAATATCAAACCAATAAGGTTGAGTGGGATAAGTAGTGGAGCAATCAAGAGAAAATATTAAATCCATCGAAAGGAGAATTAAGGTTTTACCTTTGCCACCTATAGCCGACTTGGAAAAGGTAATTTTGATGGTGCATGAGAGGGTGTATTGAAATAAGGACAAAGGGGAAAGCGATTAATGCAAGGCTAGATTGGAATTTGTGCTTCCCTATTATTTTTGCATGTATTGGTTCAAATTATATTGGAGATCCTAGGCCGACTTTGATAGAGTTCGTGCATTTAGTGCACATTTTATCTTATTTTGAATTTCTCTTGGCCGACTTGTTTGTGGCTATTTTATTATTGTAAACCCTAGCTAGGCTGACATATCTTGGGGGTTTCTATTAATATGGAATTTCGCCTCATTTGTAAGGGATAGGAAAAAAAGATAGATAGTTTTGATACTAGAGCGAATTAAGCAATAGAGCAATAGTTAGAAGTTAGTTCATTTTGAGAAAGTGCTATAACAAAATACTAGAATTGTTGCTACTTTGGGTGATTCAATACAATTGGAGACATTGTGCTTTTGGTGAATTCTCTTGTGTTGATTTATCTTGCATGGTTCTTGTGATTCTATCTTTGGAATTGCTTAAGTTATTTGATGAATGCATTAGGTTTAAGGTTAGATAAATTTATAGTGTTTATGGTTTGATGCTTGAAGTGTTTAAAACAATCCCTGGTCCATACTTTTCACAACCAACTGATTGTTAGTTGCTTTGCAAAGTTAGCCCAAACCTTGTATTTATTTTGCTTAAGTTCAATTGTGAAGGCTTATTCATTTCAATTGCAATAGGCTTGTTTTGAATGAATGTTCATGATCTGAAAATATTTAATACCTTAGAAGATTGCATTGTTTCTGTGAGATTGCAAATTTATCTGGGTTAAGGAGGAATTAGTTTATGAGGGATTGGTCCATTTCAAGTATTTCATTATTTGCATTGTTAATCTTAGGAGTAGCTTTAATTTGGAAATCTCTTTGAAACCTCATATCTTTTATTATTTCTTTCATCATTTGGGTTAGATATAGGGTTAAAGTATCATCATATTGCTAGATCTGATAAATTAAAGATTCAACATTTGCTTGTAGTAAGGTCCCTTTGTGATTACCAGCATTTTCACATTTATCATTGAGTTTTTTATGCATTGCCAAGTCCTGACATTAGAGACCTTGGGGTTATCTCTTGAGGCTTGCTGATAGAGATTTTCCTTTCAAGAGAGATAGGATATTATATTCTGTCTGAGTTGTTGCTATGCAAAAAACATCATCAATAGGTCTAACACTTGGTATGTAGTTTCTGCGATGAGGAGTCCCACTTGGATGGGTATTGCGATGATGCCTTATGATACTCATTCTTAGTCATCATATGCCCTAATGGTGGTGCTCTCTGTCTTCTCAATAGTATCCCCTGAATAACCTAGATTTTGATCAACTAAAGGGGGAAAATGTTGAGACCAACACCTCCATCTACTAAAAATATTTTAACGTTGTTCTTATGAATAATAATCTCAAGGTGTAAAGCATGATTATGAGATGGCTATGACGGTAGGTCTTGTTCTGAGAAGGTAAGGAGATGATTAGTGATATGGCCTACCATAGCTTGAAACTAATTTGTATCAATATCCTCAGGGACAAATGATTCTGATAAAGCTTTCTCTAAGATTTCCCTATGTGTGGGTGATAACCTCAATAGTTCCAAGATAGAAATCTGTACGGGGGTCTTTTTAAGTTGCTCTAAGAGATTATACTTGCTATTGTTTGCCACTGGCTAAGTAGGTTGTGTCCTAGATTGGGATGGGACTCCTTGGATGGTGACTTTTCCACATCGTGTGGTGACTCCACACTCCACACTACTCCCTTTGATGGTGACAATGATAATGACACTATCACAGGAAGCGACCACATTAGAATAGGTATTTTGCATGTTTGTGTAATCTTTAGCCTTTCTAGTGTTGTTCCCTTTGCTATGATTTGACATAGGGTTCTTGTATATCTTAAGATCCTGATTCCTAACTGGTACCTCAACAGATATGGTGTCATTCTCTATAAGGTCTTGGATGATGTTTTTTAGCCTCATGTGGTTTTCCATTTTCTGTCCTTTGATCTTGTGAAAGTTACAAAGATCGTTCTCATTGTACCAAGATGGTTTCTCTTGTGGTTCTTGGTAGTTTTCAAAGTTGGGAAGTGTTATCAAGTTTGAATTTACCAATTTATTCATGATGGTTTCGATGGGTTTGAATAATTGTGTGTACTTACGTTTTGGATAGTTATTCTTGTTAGGGGTTCACCTTTGTTGTGACTTAGTGTTGCTGATCTAATTGTTTTGAGGGGGTGTTGTTTGTTGCACAGTTGGTTGAATGTTAGCAACATGGTTGTTATTTGGCCTAGGAGCACTGATGACTACCTTAGCATCTACCAAACCATCGTTCATTACATTTTTATTTTTATCCTAGACACGAGGCTTGTCATTTGAACTAGTTGATGGTTGATTGTCTTTGTAAGCTTGAGTATTCCCCTATGATATTAGAGCTCTCTTGATGGTAAGGGCTCTAGGAAAAAGCTCGTCATAGGATGTGATGCACTGCATTTTCAAGTGGAAGGATAAATCTAGATCTAGATTTGCTATGATGATCCCCACTTGTTGTTCATTAGGAAGAGGCCATTTTCTCTTACTAGCTCTTTATCTCCACCATTGTAAGAAATTAGTGAAATATTCTCCTTTGTTTTGCTTGAGAGTGTACAATTCTTCTAGGCTTATGTCTGCATCAAGGTTAAAGGAGAAATGATCTATGAATTTATTGGTAATTTCTTGAAAAGTTTTGATACTGGGAGGCAGTTGAGAAAAACAATTCATGGTAGGACCTATTAGAATTTAAGGGAAGAGGCACATTAAATAAGAATCATTGTAAGCAACCTCCATACACATCATGCTAAATTCCTTGACATGGTCTACAATACTTCCTCTCCCTTTCTATTTATCGAATTTGTGGATTTCAAAATTGGGAGGGAATGGCATTATTGCGATGTTTCAATTGAATGGATAGGGACATAAGTTCTGTTGGATGTGCTTGTGTTGATGATATGTGGTTGTCATTGATGTCAATGCTATTAGCATAAATGTATTTGAAGCTATATATGTTGAGGATATTGAGAAAATTATAATAAACGAGTTCTAGGTTGTCACTGGTGAAGTGAAGTTCAGTATGGTGGTTATTTATGTACATTGTTGATCAGAGGTTGTGGACTAAAGGGTTTTTTTCTGAGTGTATCTAGTTTATCCACACCGAGTTTTAGAGATCTGCATGAAGATTTGATCGAGTTATGAAGATTTCCATTCAGACAATTTTTCTATTTCTTCAGTTGGTGTTCTTGATTGAAGATGATACTATTTTAGTTAGTTTAGTTGTTACAGATGCTTCTCTTGTGATTCATGATGCTTGTGGATGTTTCTAGATCATGTTCTATCTTTATTGCACGTTCACATTGATTGTTGTGATCGTGGTTGGCAACTTTCTCTTACGTGTTCACGTTTTTCTTGTTCTTGGTCAACATAGTGTTTTCAGCGTGTTGTGGATCTTCGAGGAGAAATTAGTTGAAGTGTATTTGTGCTGGAGATGTTGATTTGGGTCCTCACTAAGTTGTGGCTGAATTTGGTTGATTCGCATTGATAATATTTAATGTTTTGGGCCGACAGTTTATATTCATTTTATTATTTCTTTGTGGCTGAATTGTAGCGATGAAATTTCATGTTGCAGATATATATAAGTGAATGTTCATTTCATTTGAAGTATGCTGAATGTGTGTGTGCATGAATAATGTTCTAAATCATTCAAAGGTAGAGAAGAGTGTGAAGAATTGTGAAGAAGTGTGAAGAAGAGTGAAGAAGTGTTCATGTGCTTAATTGGAACTATAATCAGGCATTAGCATATGCTATTTTCTCAGTTCAAAATATAGATGGATTTAATCCAAATATCTTTGTAAGATAGTGTGTATTTATTTGTAATTGAGTAGTGAGCTCTAGGTAGTGTGCCTAAATGTATGTGCATTCCCCATATTTCATTTTCATTAGACTTTTAACAGGGTATAATCTTATGGACTGACCTCCACTGTGGTTTTTCCCCTAACAGGGTTTCCACGTAAAAAATCTTGGTGTTATGTGTGTTTCTGATGTGTTGATGATTTGTGTTTTCATGGTTAATAATCAAATCATAGAATAAGGTTTATAAGTTGGATAAGTTTTGAATTTCTATGACAACTAATTCACCCCCCCTCTCAGTTATCTTCCCTTGTATTTCCAACAATTGGTATCAAAGTAGGTTCCTTCGAAGAAGTTTAACAGCTTAAGGTGATCCGGGATGGCAAGTTATAAGAAGGATTGTCCGAGATTTGATGGAACAAATTATTCTTTGTGGAAGACTCGAATGGAGTGCCATTTGAGATGCATTGGTGAACCCTATTGGAGCATTACAAGTAATAAGTATGTTATTCCATCGAATAGTACATATGTTGAGTATAATATCTGGGCTAAGGAAGCTTTGTTGAGTGTTTTGAATGATTTTGAGATGAAAAATGTTATGGATAAGAAGAATGCTTATGAGATCTAGAAAAAGTTGGAAACCTTGTATGAAGGTGATGGTAATGTGAAGACTGCTAAGTTACAGAGTTTGAAAGGGAAATATGAAAGGTTGAGAATGGGTGATGATGAGAACATTAATACTTTCATGCAAAGAGTGAATGAACTTGTGTGTGGTATTAGATGTGCTAGTGGAAAGATAGATGAATATGAGATTGTTGCTAAAGTGCTTAGATCCCTGCCTAATTCTTACAAATTCAAAGCTAGTGCTATTGAAGAACTCTGGACTGTAACAAACATAACCATAGATACATTGGTTGGTAAGATGACTACTTTTGAGTTGAGCGAATTTGGTGACACCCTTCCTAAGGTTGAATCTGCATTTAAGGCTACTACTTCTGGAAGAGATAGACAAAGGTATGATCTGGGTGAGAGTTCATCTAAAAAGAAATTCAAGTATGAGGATTAAATCCGACATATTGAAGAAGAAGAAAGAGAGCTAGAAGAGTTGGAAGCACTTATTGTCAAGAGGGTACCAAGAGGAAAAGGTAAGTATGAAGGAAAATGACCTCTTAAATGCTTTTCTTGCAATAAGATAGGTCATTTTGCATCAAGGTGTCCGGAAAGAGCTGCTAAATCAAGACATAATGAGCTTAGATTTTAGAAGTGTTACTATGCCACTGATAAAGGCGTGACAGATGATGAATCTGATAAAGGAAATAGAAGTGATGATGAATGGGTATTTATTGCTATCAAGGAAAATAATCATGTATCTACTGAATCTACTGGTTGTACAAATGTGGAGAAAGCCCTGGTTGCTCGAGTTGAAGAAAAAGATGAATGGGTAATTGACAGTGGATGTTCACATCATATGATAGGAGACAAAAGTAAGTTTGTAAGCTTGGAAAAGTGTGATGGTGGTGTTGTGAGATTTGGTGATAATACAGCTGGTGTGATCCGTGGAAGAGGTTGCATTTCTCTTGATGGTAAGCATAATATTGATGATTTTCTATATGTAGAAGGCTTAAAGCATAATATTTTGAGTGTTGGTCAAATGGTTGATAAGGGATACAATATTTAGTTAAAGGATGGAAAGTGTAGAATATTGAGTTCCAAAAATGAAATTGCATCAAGTGCAAAAACAAAAGGTAATATCTTTCACTTGAGTGCTGCTAGTAAAAGTTGTTTGATTGCTCAAGTTGATGAAAGTTGGTTATGGCATAGGAGGTTGTGTCATGTTAACTTTGATAATATTGTCAAGATAAGTTCCACTAAGGCTATGAGAGATCTACCTAAGTTGATGAAACCTACCAATGAAATATGCAAGGAATGTCAATTGGGAAAGCAAACTAGGATTTTATTTCGGAGTAAAAAGAATTGTTCAAATGAATTGTTAGAGCTTGTACATACTGATCCGTGTGGTCCCTCTAAGGTCAAAAGTTTACAAGGTTACAGGTATTTCATGTTACTCATTGATGATTATTCTAGAATGGTATGGGTTACTTTCTTAAGGGAGAAATTTGAAGCACTGGAAAAGTTCAAGATCTTTAAAGCTATGGTTGAGACAGAGGCAGGTTTGAAGATTAAATGTAGAGATTAGATAGAGGTGGTGAATTCACTTAGTGAATTTAATACATTTTGTGAAGAACATGGAATAAAGAGACAATTATCTGCACCACAGACCCCTTAGCAAAATGGAGTTGTGGAAAGGAAGAACAAAACAATTGAAGATGCTGCTAGAACTATGATGCTAGAAGGAAATGTTCCTCATATCTATTGGAGAGAAGCCATGAGTACTGCTATGCACACACTCAATTGGGTACAAATCAAAGGTGATACTGGTAAGACCCCTTTTGAGCTATGGACTGGTCAAAATCCTATTGTTAAATACTTCCAGATATTTGGAAGCAAAAGTTATATTAAGAGAGATGAAGACATAGGAAAGTTTGATGCTAGGAGTGATGAAGGTATCTTTTTGGGTTATGCTACTAAAAGTAAGGCCTATTGGTGTTACAATAAAAGATTGAAGAAAATGGTTGAAAGTGCAAATGTTAAGGTTGATGAAGACTTTGGTACACTATCTAGAACCTGTGGATATGACTCTAATGATTAGGATGACAGTACAAATAAAGGAAAGCAATTTCAAACTATAAATCAAGTGCAAATCAATCCAGGAAATCAAGAAAATGAAGAAGAAGGAGAAACTAGTGAAAGAGAAAAAGAAAGATCAGAAGATCCTGAAGTTGAAGAAAATCCTAAGAAGACTCTAAGGTATGTAATATTGAATCATTCAGAAGATCAAATTATAGGTGATAAGAACAAAGGTGTCTAGACTAGGAGAAAGATTGCAAAAGAGTATTGCTTGATTTCAAAGATTGACCCTACTAGGGTGAATGAAGCATGTAAAGATGAGCATTGGATTGAAGCAATGAAAGAAGAGTTAAAACATATTGAAAAGAATGATACATGGATTGTTGTTCCCAGACCTAAGGATAAGAATGTCATTGGAACCAAATGAGTCTTCAAAAACAAACTGAATGAGCAAGGTGAAGTGGTTATAAACAAAGCAAGACTGGTATGTAAAGGATATTCAAAAATGGAAGGAATTGATTTTGAAGAGACCTCTACCCATGTTGCTAGAATTGAAGCTGTAAGATTATTTCTTGCCTATGTTGTTCACAAGAACTACAAAGTTTATCATATGGATGTAAAATAAGCTTTTCTAAATGGTGAATTGGAAGAAGTGTATGTTGAGTAACTTGATGGATTCCAGTTGACTGATAAAGAAGATATGGTGTGTCAATTGAAGAAAGCATTGTATGGACTCAAGCAAGCCCCTAGAGCATGGTATGCAAGATTGGACAAGTATTTGTTGAAGCTTGGATTTAACAAAGGTACTGCTGATAGTAATCTGTATTTCAAGAATGATGATAAATATTTGATTGTTGAAGTCTTTGTTGATGATATTATTTTTGGAGGAGATGATGCTTTGTGCATGAAGATTTCTAATGAAATGTAGATGAATTTGAGATATCTATGATTGGTGAGATGAATTTCTTTTTGGGATTGCAAATTACTCAATTAGATAAAGGGATTTTTATATCTCAGTCCAAGTATGTGAAGGAATTGTTGAAGAAGTTTGGTATGGAAGATTCAAAGCTAGTTGGTACACCCATGGTGACTGGATACAAGTTGACAACAAAAGATGATTCTCCGAAAGAAAATTAGACAAGATACAGATCAATGATTGGTGGATTGTTGTACTTAACTTAAACTAGGACTGATATCATGAATGCTAAATGTATTGTTGCAATTTTTCAAGCTAATTCGAAAGAATCTCATGTGATTGATGTGAAGAGAATTTTCAGATACTTGAAGGGAACTGTTGATCTTGGCCTATGGTATCCTAAAGATGATGATCTTAATTTGAGTGCCTTTAGTGATGCTGACTAGGAAGGACATGCGAATGATAGAAAAAGTACTAGTGGTGGAGCATTTTTCTTGGGTAAGAAGCTAATATCATGGTTAAGCAAGAAGCAAAATGCCATTTCTTTATCTACCATAGAGGATGAATACATTGTTGCTGCTAATAATTGTACTCAAGTACTCTAGATGAAATAGATGTTGAAGGATATCAGAATTATATATGATGAGCCTATTGCTATATTTTGTGATAAATCAAGTGCTATTAACATTTCCAAGAATCCGGTGTTGCATTAAAAAACAAAGCATAAATCTATCAAGTTTTACTTTTTGAGGGAGAAGGTAAGTGAAAAAGAAGTCAGATTGGAGTATGTGCCTACTAAGGAGTAGATTATAGACATCTTTACCAAGCTATTTCCTAAGGATGCTTTTGAGTATCTCAGAGGGAAGTTAGGGGTGATTACCCCTCCTAATCAAAACTAGGATGCAATGCAATGTGTGCATCGGTCCGTAAATTTCATAGTCATATCTTGTCTCAGATTGATATTGTGGTGGCTGCTACTCAGGGGGAGTAGTCAGATGTTCAAAAATTCAGATATATGGTTCATAGCTTAGAGAAATTTTTCATTGATGTCAAAGGGGGAGAAGAGTCATGTGAAAGTGTTGAGGAAAAGATGAGTCAAAACCTAAGTAGGTGTTAGTTGCGTTGATGGTGTTTTTCACATCATGTGTTGCCATCATTACCAAAGGGGGAGATTGTTGGATGTTGTGGCTATGTTGATGATATGTGGATGTCATCGATGTCAACACTATTAGCATAAATGTATTTGAAGCTGTATATGTCGAGGATATTGAGAAAATTGTAATAAATGAGTTCCAGGTTGTCAGTGGTGAAGTGAAGTTTAGTATGGTGGCTATTTTTGTACGTTGTTGATCAGAGGTTGTGGACTAAAAGGTTTGTTGTTGAGTGCATCTAGTTTATCCATGTCAAGTTTTAGAGATCCGCATGAAGATTTGATCGAGTTATCAAGATTTCCATTCAAACAATTTTTCTGTTTCTTTAGTTGGTGTTCTTGATTGAAGATGATGCTATTTTAGTTAATTCAATTATTGCAGATGCTTCTCTTGTGATTTGTGATGCTTGTGGATGTTTCTATATTTTTCTCTATCTTTGTTACATGTCTGCATTGATCGTTGTGATCGTGGTTGGTGATTTTCTCTTGTGTGTTCATTTTTTTCTTGTTCCTGGCCTGTAAGGAAAATTAGATGCAGAAACAACTCTCCTAACATCAAAACCTTAGGGAAAAATGTAGAGATACCTTTTAAAATTACAATTACAGTCCAATTAAGATGCACTAGAAAGAGATTACTGAAGCAAAGAAATAGACAAACACTTATGAACACCAAATATACGTGGGAAAACCCTTACGGGAGAAAAACCCACCACACCAAGAGAAATCACTTTGTATTACAATAATGGAGATTACATACAAAAATCAGACTTATCTTTCTGATGTCATATTTCAACAGCTTTCACAGGAACCTTCAAGTTACAATCTTTATAGAATAGAAATCATTTTGATTATACAACCACACAACAATCCATCGATCCTTCGAATCATCTAACTAGACATCATCTGCAATCTTTGAGTATAACCATGTCACCCTTGTCTGTCGAGCTTCCTCTCAGAACTTCCACAATGAACTGTCTTCCAACGGTTCCCATTCGGCTTCTCTGATTGGTCCACGAGATGCCACATAGGAAAGTCAAACAGTCAAAAGGAAATCAAGCTGTGTTGGAATATTGGTGAGACACTGACCGTGTCTCCCCGATGCCAACACAGTCTTTCGATATCGCCAAGAGTCCTTACAATCGACAAGAGGTTATATCGAGTTCACCCATTGCATCGAATTCAGTTTTCCTTTCGGAAAGACTATCACTCTTCGGTGAGACCACATATCGATATTCTAAGTCACACCAAAGAGTCATTTTGTCGGTAGGACATACTGCTCTCGCCAGGACCTCATGCTGAGTCTTCAAGTTAATCCGAGTGCATCCACTAGTCGGCAAGACTCATCGCTTTTGCCAGGACTTCATACCGAGGTCCTAAGTCATACTGAAACATTATCATTTCCATCGGCACCCATCTATCGCTAAGACATTCAACTGTCACCAAGAGGTTTCATCAAGATCTTTATGTTATATCGAGCACCAAACGGTCGGCAAGACTAACCACTCTCGCTGAGAGTTCTTACCGAAATCTCCAAGTTACCCTGAGACCACCGTTCGCCAAGAGTTATACCAAAGACCCCTCATCATCGGCGAGACTCTCCATCGGTCGCCAAGACTTCATATTGAAGTCTTTGAGTCACCGCGAAGACCCCAAGTGTATCCCTATCGGTGAGACCTTCCATTGTCACTGGGACTTCTTCCCGAGTGTTCAAGTCACCCCGAAGCCCCTGGTCGCTATGAGTCTCCCCGATGCCCGATAAGAGCATTCTGTCAGCCATAGGTCTCCACACAGTAAGAGGTCACACCGAACACAACATGTCACACCGAAGACTCCAATGTGAAACCATTCGGCAAGACTTCTGCAAGGTCACAATGACTTGTACAAAACATAAGACTACAAATATGCTCATTGGCTAGACATAGAATATGTCACACCGACTTGGCTCCAATAGAGGTTTCAGCCTGTGGGATTGAGACACATATTTCCAACATGGCCGACATAGTGTTTGTAGCATGTTGTGGATCTTTGAGGAGAAATTAATTGAAGTGTCTTCATGCTGGAGATGTTGATTTGGGTCCTCACTAATTTGTGGCCAACTTTGGTTGATTCTCATTGATAATCTTTAATGTTTTGGCTGACAGTTTATATTCATTTTATTATTTCTTTGTGGTCAACTTGTAGCGATGAAATTTCATGTTGTAGATATATATAAGTGATTTTTCATTTCATTTGAAGTATGTTGAATGTGTATGTGCATGAATAATGTTCTAAATCATTTGAAGGTAGAGCAGAGTGTGAATAATTGTGAAGAAGAGTGAAGAAGTGTTCATGTGCTTAATTGGAACTGTAATCAGGCATTAGCAGATGCTATTTTATCAGTTCAAAATATAGACAACTTTAATCCAAATCTCTTTGTAAGACAATGTGTCTTCCTTTGTAATTTAGTAGTGAGCTCTAGGCAGTGTGCCTGAATGCATGTGCATTTCCCATATTTCATTTTCATTAGACTTTTAATAGGGTATAATCTTGTGGACTGACCTCCACTATGGTTTTTCCATTAACAGGGTTTCCATGTAAAAAATCTTGGTGTTATGTGTGTTTTTGACGTGTTGATGATTTGTGTTTTCATGGTTAATAATTAGATCAGAGAATAAGGTTTATAAGTTGAATAAGTTTTAAATTTTTGTGACAACTGATTCAACCCCCCTCTCAGTTGTCTGCCCGTGTATTGCCAACAAGTTCTATGTATGGGGATTCTTTGTCTTTCCCATCTAAAGGTCTTGTATTTCTTGTGAGAATGCCTTAAGTTATGATGCTAGATCATCTTGTGGATTTGGTGGAGGAACATATGTTGGGATGATGGATGAGTTCTGATATGATAAGGTGTTGTATGGGGTGTATGGTGGTGTGATATTTTGTGAAGGTGATTGAGGTATGGATGTATATGTTCCTAATGCGTTTGTATTGACGATGTTTTGTTGAGGGTTATAATAGGAAATTTTTGTTGTTGTTGTTGTTGTGCATATTGTTGAGCTAGTAAGGCTTGCTATTGAGCTTGCTATTGTTTTTGCACCATAAGGGCTTGTTGTTGGTGTGCTACTAATGTTTCTTGATGGGCTTGATGTTGTTTTTGTTGTGCTAATGCTGCTTGTTGTGCTGCTAATCTATTTGCTATTGTTGTTGTTGTTGTTGTGCTGCTAGGGATACTTCTTCTTGTTGTTGTTGTGCTGCTAGGGTTTGTTGTTATTGTTGTTGTGTGCTACTAGGGCTACTTGTTGCTACTATTGTTGTGTTGCTAGGGCCACTTTCTGTTATTACTGCTGTTTGTTGTTGTTGTTGGATGACTTGTTGATAGGCTTGTTGTGCTTGCTGTAAGGCTAAGGAATGCACTTGCAATGTAGGATCAATTGGTTGTTGGGACATCTGTGATGGATTGTGGGTGTTGATGTTTTGAGTGGATAGTAGTTTGGTGATGAGAGGTTGGGGGTTCCCTTGGTTTGATATTCCTTGTAAGAAAGTGGATTGAGGTGGAGGAATGTAGGTTTGAGGTCCTATTTGATTTTGCATGGTGAAGGGGACTGTGGGGAAAGATGAGGATAGTTCCATTAGATTATGTGATGGGAATGGCACACTAGGACCTTGAGTCCATTGATTAAAAAGGTTTCCTTGTCCCATGTCTTGAGGATTTCCTTGTGTTAGGGATGTAGACAAGGTATTACCTGGGTTGATGGGATTCATGACCAAAGGATTGTTTTGAGATGGGTTGATAATGGATGCAATAGATGTGTTTTGTGATATCAATGGTATGGATAAACCAATTGGAGGGTAGGATAGAGATGTATTTCATTTCCCTTTTGGATTGATTTGGTACACACTACCTTGCGGGATGTTGGGCACACTTGTGGTACTTGTAGGTATGGATGAAGAGGGGTGTCCTTGATATGTTGAAGTTTTTATGGAGAAAGGAAGTGTAAGTGGTTTATATGGTTGTTTGGGATCATTGGGAATGGGAGGAGTGAAAAATGTTGGTGTCCAAGTGGCCATTTGGGATGAACGATTGGTCTCAAGGGTACCCACGAGTGTGCTACTTTCAAATGGAAGAGTATGGCCAAATTCCTTAGCAAGACTAGCTGCAATACTAGGTGTTGATGTTTGATTTAGCCCTAGGGATGGAGTTGTTGGAATAGTGGATGACATCAAGCCTTGTAGTAATGATTGTGCAAAAAAAGATGGAGAGTTAGGAACTATGTTCTCAAAGGTTTGGTGCTCCATGATTTCTTCCCTAGTAAGTCCAAATGGATTGTTCATGATGTCTTCTATCTCATATGGCCTTGATGGTGACAAAGGTTATTGTGATGGAGTAACTTGACTTCTTGGATCAAATTATTGAGGATTTGGATCACTTGAGGTAAATGTGAATTTGGTTTTCTCCATTATTCTCTTGTGTTGTGATCTTATCTTTACCATAAATTTTGAGTCACCTATGGGAGAGTTGTATTGAGATTTGTAATGTTTGAACTCTCTAGTTGACTCAAATCTAGGTAAAAGGGACACTCTAAGTATTTTTGGAGCAATGATGATAATGGGGGATGAAAAGATGGATGATGTGGAGAGTGATCTTTGCAAAAATTTTGGGACAATACTTTTGACTTGAGTTTGATGTTTGATGTTTGATAAAAGATGTTTATGAACTTGGAAATATTTAGGGTAGACTCGTGACCTTCAAGATAAACTAGTTCAAAGATGATAACTAACTCAACTAAGTGCATGGAAAAGGATACATTTCACATACAAATTAGCTAAGTTAGGGATTGGTTTGATAGATGTTTAAGTCAAAAAGTGTTGTTACACTTGAAATTTTTGTGAAGTTTGGTGAAGTGAAGGATGAAATTTGTCGAAGGGTTGAGTGAAATTTTTGATCCAATGTTGACTTAGAGAACATTTGTTTGATAAGACCAAGGTAGTGAGAAACATGCTATACCTCTAAATTTTTCAACTCCTAAAGACTCAATGATTTAGAGAACTTCAAGATTGTGAAAAAGACCAGGGTTTTGACTCCAAAAGAATGCATACAATTCTGGACTGTTCCTTGAAGCATGTTTATAAAAGTTTGCTACCAACCAGTTTCTATTTTGATAAAGTGCTAAAAGGTGTCTTTTGATGTTTAAAGTGACAACCTCTAGAATTTTTTTTGGGGATTTTGATTTTGCATGAGATCATTTAGAGAAATTTAGGATCATGAAAAAATAGGATATTTATTGCCACATAGGTGGTGGTAATATGGGCCTTCCAACCACAATACAACTTGTTCCTCTTCTTCATCTAAGATTGTTGTTGCTTTTCTCCATTGAATGGGAGTTTATTTTTGTAAGAGAGGGGGATCAACCACGTTAAGGGCCCATGTCACAAAGAGCCAAGAGCGGAAGGCTACCCTAACTTACCTCACTCTAAAGGGGTATTTGAAATGAAGGTCAAGAATGATGAGGACTATAAAGTTCTTCGATCACTTTGTAGACCCAAACTTTAGTTTGGGCTAGGTGAGCTGGCTTTATGGAGTTGGTTCTTTCCCTTAGACAACTCTCTGTTCGAGGACGATAGCTTAGTTTTGGGACATCAACACGATGCACTGACGTCTCTCAGGTGTGCTGGCATTCATATGGCCTAAAAATAGTGAACATAGAGAAATTGCCAAAAAGACCTACTAACGACGTAGCTAGTACAATCTAGATGGTAAAAAATAAATGAGAAAGTATGCAAAGTAGATACTGAAATGATAAAGTAGATAGACTAGAACTAAGGTAAAGCAGATAATCTCACAAAAATGCATGTTCGCTAGCTAGCTCTAAATGCGCGTCCACCTACACACAAGAAAGAGGGGAGATTTGTTGGGGCTATATAGGGGCATGCCTTAGTCAGACCCTCATTTTGGTGTTTCCACCTCCACGAACAAGCAAATAGTAACGATAGAGAAATGTATGATAAAGAAGTAAAGAAAGAAAGCACACGAATAACACTAAAAAATAGTATATAGCTACTCAACCAAATCATTAAGGAGAAGAATGAAATGTTACCACCTCCACCAAGAGCTCACTAGCCGATGATGGAGAAAGAGAGCTTGAACAATCACCACAGCCTCAACTGCAATGAAGGGAGGTGTTTCAAAAACTCAATCCCTTGTTGCAATGGCTTGCTTCACACTTTCTTGACAAAGTTGATGGAGTGTTGTTGCTGTAATGGAGTGTTGGAGTGTTATTGAGAGTGAAATGAAGGCTGAGAATGCTTGAGAATGAAAGAAGTGATGGAAAAAAGATGAGTTGAATGATGAATGAAAGAATTTGAAGGAGAAGGGAGAGAATCTACTATTTTCAGGGTCGGTTGGTCGAAGAGGGACGTTACAAACTGTTCCCAATGGAAAATATAATGCCTCTACCAACTTCAGACACATGAATCCATCAGGGACATAAGCACACCACGTGGATTTTTGCATGCTGCACAAGTTTCCCCAACAAATATTATTCGACCGAAACAACAGACAGATACTAAGTGGAAGAAAGTCAGAAAGCTGGTGTGGAATTTTGCCTTCAGATTTGGTTTTCTAAGGTGAGGATGTGTAAAAGGGGAATTTGCGTAAAGGGTGCAAATTCACTCCTATACACTTTTGTTTCAAAAGTGAAGCTTCTCAAACTAGTAATAATATTGATTTGTTCTCCTTTAATGAGTTCAAAGTTTGGTTAAATAATAGCACCTGTAAGGTTGGGTTGTTTAATGGGAGCGATCGAGACCTCCAAATGGTCATGTGGGGTTCAATTTGTCAAATTATCTGGCTTAAGTGAGTTTCTTTTACCACAAACACTTGTCTTGATTAAGTTCAAACTAGATGTCTATGTCAAAAACATCATAAATTTCACAAGATCCATTTCATGAAAAGGATGAAGTTTAAGCCATAGTTTCCTATGTTAACTTTGGAAAATATGGATTGATATATAAGTCAAGATATTTAGAAATCTCTAGTGATAAAAATCCTTAGGAAAAGCATTAATATCAAGGCTATTTCAAAAGGTATCTGTACTTAGACCAAAGGGTTTGAAATTTTGAGTAAGATTGTGAATGTTTGTTTGTAATGTTTTGGAACCAAGAAAGTATTAAAATGACTCACAAGCATTTACCATCCTAGGTTCTAAAGATACTACTTGCTGAATCCCCACTCGGATTTATCCAAACACTAAGACAATGCGAACAACTAGAGATTTGGCGACATTGGCTCCCCACCATGGCACACACTTCTCGGGACCACCAAATCTCAAATTCTGAAGATCCTAAGGATTTTTCTGTTTCAACAATGAATAGTACAAATGTGGGGTGGCTTCAGAATGTTCATTCTTGCACCAGCAAGCATAAAGGTTTTTGGCTTCTAAAGAGTTGGTTCGTAATAAGGGCTTTCGTTCAAGGTGGCCATACACATGACAAGATTAGCTCAAGATTATGGTGAACCAAGAGGCCTCCTAGTCTCTTCCTAAGAATATATTTTAATGTATCACACAAATACTAAGGGTGACACTTGTCAGTATGAAGCATCCGCACCCATTGTTTATGAATTTCGTCACAAACACATTTTTATATAGCAACTTGAAAGAGCTTGTCTTTAGCTCATTACTGCTTGGGTCATTCCTTCCTTTCGAAGTGGGGAGGTAGGCCCTCTAAAGATAAACAATAGAAAGGAAGTACATTTTTAGTCATCCTAGTTTTCATGAAAGAAGGAGAGAACACACACCACACCTTTTCCCTACACTAGCAAGGGGTACATTTTTAATCCAAATTGAAAGATGTAGGTGATTATATAAAGTATTAAGGAATGTTTTTGATTCTCAAGATCGTTGAGTGGTGTGAGAGAACTGCATACACATTCAATAAAAAATATGTAAATGAAAACATAACAAACACTCGTTAATTTTAACCCCTAAAGCTAAGATGAATTCATTTTATGCACCAAATGAAATGTTAAGTTGTTTTGTCCAATTTTAAACCCAAAGTAAAATGAAGAAGTGAGGGTTCAATTTTAGTCCTGTTTGAATGTTCTTTTTAAACCTAAATGAAAATTAGTGTGGTCCTAAAGCATAATAAATGGCTTATAATTGCCCCAAAAGTGTCAAACACTTGTTAAAATTATAAGATTCAAAGATGAGAATGCTTCTTCACTTCAACTTTTATCGTCCAACCTACAAAACCTAGTTAGCCTAAAAATCAGAACAACATTAGAGGCATGTTAGTAATCTGATGAAATGAAAAAATTAAAAAAACATGCTAAAAAATTATTGTTAAGTTTCTTACCAGAGTTGGGCGTCGCTCCTCACAATAGAATCGCTTTGGTGAATTTGGGTGTCGCTCTATAGAAGAACCAGTAACAATGATAGCATCACTATTTGGGTGAGCATCACCATTTGCAAATTTCAATACCTCTAAAAAGTATTAGCGTCACTATTTGGTTTAATCAATGTCGAGATATTAAATAGGAATCACTATTTCAGATGACAACAGTGTCGCTATATGGCGATCCCAGTAAAGGCATCACTAAAATTATTTTGGGCGTCACTGTATCCTGCAAAAGTCAGAAAAAATGAAATTCGAGACAAAAATTAACTAAAATTGATCGGTTTTGTCCTCCTCCTAGCACTATAATGTGATTAGACGGATTAGTATGGGCTGATTACACTTGATCCATGAAGAATCGAAGTATAATGAAGCCACTAACATCAAATCTCAACAGGATCATTCAAATGAAAGTTAAACTAAACATTTATCAAAACTAAGCATACTAAACTATGAAAGCTTTAAAATGCCTACTCTAATCCATCTGAAACATATCCCATTGTGAGAGTGGTGTCATGTTAATGTGGAACAATGACCCTTTCCCAATCCCGTAGATAAATGAGCTTGCCCCAGTCAGTTTTATTGAAGAAAACTAATGGAACAGTTGTGAGATGTGTATGAAAAAATAATTTTAATCTAAATGAACATGATGCAAGCTAGTTTAATATGATTTTATGCTAAATGATGAAGATATATAAATTCTAAGCTAATTCTAAATAGATTCTAAACTAAAAGATCCAAACCCTAATTAATTAAACAAGCTAAATGGATGCATTATGTGATCATGAAAGCCATTAATGGAAGCTTAAAGCTAATTAATGCATAAAAAATGAACTAAAAGATGCTAAATGTGTGCTAAATATGAGTGTGAGTGTGAGTGATTTTAACAACATAACTTTGATGTTAAAAAAATGGATCCATTTGTCTCCAAATAGTGCTTTATTTATAGGAAAGCAAATGAAAAATGAAGGGCTAAGATTGAAATAGCTAATCAATGGTCAAAAAGGAAAGAAGATGAAGGCATGGATCATGGATTCTCATCAAGGGTTGAAAATGCAAGTTGATATTTAATCAAGGGCTTACATTCATCCAAACAAACACACTTTCAAAAATTGCACAAGAAGTCTTGTAAGTTAACTTGCACATGAAGTCTTGTAAGTTAACTTTCACATGAAGTCTTGTGAGTTTGTTATAAGGAAGAATATTCCTTTTTCAAATGAGTGAAGAAAGAGAATATTCTTTAGGATATTCTCATGGGTGAGGGAAATGGATATTTAGTTAATTAAAACCAAATTTTAATGTGCAAAAGGGGAAGGAATATTCCATGGGAATATTCCTTTTGGAGGAATGTGCAAAGGAGGAATATTCCCTTGCAAGTGGGAGGGGATTAGATTTATTAGTAATTTGATAATTAAATAAAGTTTCAATTATGCAATTAGGGGAATTAGGATATTATTAAATGATTAATTTATTTAATGGAAAGGGGAAGTGATATGATATTTAATTAAATAACTTAGGGTTATTTAATTAAATAAGAGGACTTTAGGGATTAAATTAAATAGTTTGATTTATTCAATTTAATAGGATGAAATGTTAGCATGAAAGGGGATGAATTAACCCAATTAGGTCAATTAGATTAATAAATGAAAATGAGGCTACAATTAATTAAATAGCTAGGCTAATTTAATCACTTTAGCAAAAAGGGGATGGGTTTTAGGATGAAATGATGTTAGTTAGCCAATGTGATCCATCGAGACATTTTTAAGTGTCTACAGAAAAATGCCTCAACTCTTCTTCCATAGCTTTGATCCAATTTTCATCCTTGCATGCCTCAGTTACTGTTTTAGGTTCTATTTTAGAAAGTTAAAAAAGTTTACTTATTCCTCTGTCATAACATCTTTTCTTCTTGTCAACACCCCTTTTCTTTTGTCTCCAATTATTTGATCCTCAGAATGATTATTTTGCACATACTTAGGAGTCTTAGGATTCTTTTTTGGAGCTTCTTCCTCTTCCACTGCCATCTCTTTTTATTTCCCTTCTTCTCTGCAAGGGGGTTCATTAGATTCATATCGTTCTATTGGTACTAATATTTGATGTGATTCCTCATCCACTTTGACACTTGCACTTTCAACTATCTTCTTTAAAATTTTGTTGTAGCACTTGTATGCCTTTCTCTTTGTAGAATATCCAAGGAAGATTCCTTCATTTGATCTTGCATCAAACTTTTCTAACTTTTCTTCATCTCTCTTGATATAACATTTTCTTTCAAACACTCTAAAATATTTCACAATAGGAGTTTTTCCATACCATAGCTCATAGGGAGTCTTTTGAACTGTTTATTCTTGCTTGTCCTCTATTAAGAATGTAGATTGTAGTATGAATTTCTTCTCTCTAATAGAAATATGATAGATTTGCTTCCTTTAACATGGTTCTTGTTGCTTCCTGAGCTATCATATTCTTCCTTTCAACAACTCCATTATGCTATAGAGTCCTAGGAGCTAATAAATTCATTTTTATCCTATGATCTTAAAAAAAAAAATTAAACTCATTGGAGGTGAACTCACCACCTTTATCAGACCTCAAACACTTGATTTTCAAATATATTTCATTCTCAACCATAGATTTAAATACTTTAAACTTATCTAGAGATTTTGATTTTTCTTTGAGAAAAGCCACCCAAGTCATTCTAGAGCAATCGTCTATTAAGAACATAAAATACATGTCACCTTGAGAGCTTCTAGTTTTGATAGGTCCAAATAGGTCTGTATGCATTGGCTTCAAAGGTCCTATATTCGAATATTCCTTAGTTTTGAACCTCTTCTTTGTTTGCTTTCCAACTTGACACTCTTTGCAAATTGCATTGATAAGCTTTGTAATTCTTGGCATGTCTCTCGAGTAGAGATAATTTTCACTAGGCTATCAAAATTGATATGACCCATTCTTCTACACTACAACCAACTCTCATTGATTTGAGTCATAAAGGACTTACCATGAGTACCTTTGAGCTGATAAACATACCCTTTTGTCCTCATTCCTACAACAACAAAAGTTTTGGAGCTTCCTTTCCTAATTTCACACCCATCATCTTGAAATACTAGATTATATCCTTTGTTACGTATTTGTATTACACTTAGAAGATTATGCCGTAGAACCTTGACATAAATTGCAATCAAAACTAATTGAACCTTTTCCACAAAATCTTAGTATATGTGTCATCACCAAACTTAGCAAAACCACCATCATATTTCTCAAGTTTGACAAACTTACTCTTATCACTTATCATATGATTTGAGCATCCTTTGTCAATTATCTAGTAGTTTCTCTCCTCTCTTGCATGAAAAATAGTCAACATAGTTCCTTCAATATTGTGACTTGTTTTAAGAGAAATCTCCTTCACACATCATTTAGGGTCAGTAGAATTAGTTCCAATTCAAAACCATGAACAAGCATTCATCAATTCCATCATCTAGATAGTATGATTCCTCATCATCAGATATACCATTGTCTTTGTTAACATAATAACTCTTCTTGAAAGAGTTTTACCTTTATGATCTTTATGTTTGTCACTTGAAACTTTGACTAGACATTTTGAAGCATAATGACATATCTTTCCACAATTGAAACATTTGAAGGGTAACTTACCTCTGTATTTTCCAGTGCCCTTTTTCAATCTCGTTAAAATTTTTGCTTCCACTTCATTAAGATCATCCATATTAGATTCATTTTTCCTTTCTTTCTTGCAGACTTTAAAAGTAGTTTCTTTCCTTGAAACATCTTGGTCAAACTCTCTTAATTCAAGAGTAGATAATGCACCAAAAATTTGATCTCTATAATATTGATCCAAATTATGAGCTTCCTTACTAGAAGAAACTTTAGCACTACACGATTTAGGAAGAGTTCTCAATACCTTTTTCACAACTTCACTTTCCTCCAGTTTTCCACCAAGACCATTGATGGTATTGACAATTTCATCCACCTAGAGCATGTAGCCTATAATATATTCATCTTTTGAAATCCTTAGGGTTGCAAATTTGGATTTGAAATTTTGCATCTTTGCTTGCTTGACCTTAACATCTCCTTCATAAATACTTTGTAAATTTACCCATACCTCTTTAGCAGTTTTGTAGCTTATCACCTTCATAAGTTCCAAATCAGAAATCCCACTCAAGATAGCATTCCTTGCTTTACCATTATTCTCATAATCCTTGATCTCATCTTCACTTGTTAGAGTAGTAGTAGGTATAGTATATCCATCTTCAACTGACTTCCATACACCAAAACCTAATGAGACAAGAAAAACTTCCATCTTGGATTTCTTGAAGGCATAATTTGTTCCATAAAATGTAGGAGCTTTGACACCATTCCTGTGCACCATCTAGATCTACCTCAAGTAGTTAAGCTTCTTCCAAGGAACCACAACTTTGATACCAATTGTTAGACACACACAACAACTGAGAGGGAGGCTGAATTAGTTGCACATTAAAACCTTCAAGATCTTAATAAGAATTATCATGAATGTAAACAATGAAACATCAACACATCAACAACCATACACAATAGAATATCGGATTTACATGGAAAACCCTAATTAGGGAAAAACCACGATGAGGATTAACTACATATATATGAATAATAACATTGATTACAAAAGGTTCACTACCCAAAGGACTCACCATCCAAAAGAAAAGAAGGGCTCACTACCAAGGGCTCACCACTAAAAAAAAAAGAGAATAGAAAGAAACTTTTACCGTAGACACCTAAATTTGGACACTTAATTTATCCAAATTCATCCCCTTTCATCTAAACATCCTTTTATTTGCATTAATTAAGTAATATTAATATTATTTAGTTAATACCCTTAATTCTGGCAAATCCCTAACGTATTTAGTTAATAATTAATTACCTTATCTCTTTAATCCTCCTTTTCATCAAATGAATTAAATAAATATGACATTTATTTAATTCCTCACATGTCACATCTTTTTCTTAATCCTAACCCACCTCCTAATCTCTTCATTAGGGATGTGCACGTGCCTAATCCTTGATTAGGATGTGTCACATCCTCCAACTTTTGCAAGTTGGCTTCTAATCCTTATTAACTACTAATCATCTTATAATCACTGATTAGTTAAGCCTAATCAGTACCTTGGTCAACACTCTCCATCCCCCAAGGAATTTTTAATTCCTTTTTATTCACCCAAGACTCCTCTCTTCCCCATGTGAATTTTTAATTCCCATTTATCCTTCCAAGGTTTTCCTCTTTCCCATGCAAGTCTTCTAGAATCTTTGACCTGTCACATCACTCACATGTGGCAAGTTCCCACCTTTTGGGAACCTTGTCTTATCCACTAGATTCTTCCAATCATTGTGAATTTAAAATTCACTTTTATTCTCCCAAAGCTTTCCCCTTCCCCATGTGATCATTGAGAGGTCACATCTAGGTACTTACAAGTACCTCCCCATCACATGTCATTTTCCACCTCACTTACACATCATCACATCCTAGGCCACTTCACCCTCCATATGTCAAGATGTGAGGGCTTGTGATTCCTCAACTCACCATAGCCCTTCATCTTGGCCTTGGTGGCTTAATCTCAATTGTTGAATTCTCTAGAGAATTCAAATTCTTCTATAAATACCCCCCTCTTCTAATGCATTTGACAACACTTAGCCATTTTGCACCCTTATGCTATCAATTTTATTACTCAACTTGCAAGCATTTTCCCCTCATCTAACCAAGTCATTTAGCCTTTAGCATTTTCATTTTATGACATTTTTCAACTTGCATCTAACCATTTCCATAGCCATCCAAGGAGCATACAAGCATTCAAACATTAAGGGCCAACTAAGGGATTCAACAACACAAAGGTATAATCATTTGCAATCTTTATTTTGTTATATTTCTTTGTGTTATCATTCCTTAGGCTAATCTTTGAAGTGTTCCTTATCTTTTTCTTTATTGCATAATAGTTATTTTGTACCTTTAGAATAGGTTAAAACACTAGGAATCACATTTTTGGCACACTCAGTGGGACCCACAAATGGGTTCCTTCATTTCACGTTTGTTGTTGTTTAGTTTGTTTGAAGGTTCAGATCACAGATTGGTGAACTTTCCCTGTAGGGGGGCGGACCTACCCTCCAGTTTGCTGCAAGGGGCGAACTTGCCCTCTAGTTTTCTACAGAGGGGTGAACCTGCCCTGGTTTTAACACTATTTTATGATATTTGACTATAGAGGGGCGAACCTTCCCTGGTTTTAACACTATTTTTTGACATTTGACTGCAGAGGGGTAGACTTACCCTAGTTTTAACTCTTTTTTCTGACAGTTTGTCGTAGAGGGGCGAACCTGCCTTGGTTTTAACACCGTTTTCTAACATTTTACTACAGAGGGGTGGACCTGCCCTAGTTTTAACTCTATTTTTTGATAGTTTGTCATAGAGGGGTGAACCTGCCCTAGTTTTAACATTGTTTTCTGACATTTCATTGCAGAGGGGAAGACCTGCCCTGGTTTTCACTCTATTTTTTGACATTTGACTGCAGAGGAGAAAACCTGCCCCAGTTTTAACTCTATTTTCTGATAGTTTGTCGTAGAGGGGTGGACCTGCCCTGGTTTTAACTCTATTTTCTGACAGTTTGTCAAAGAGGGGTGGACCTACCTTGTTTTAACTCGATTTTCTAATAGTTTGTTGTAGAGGGGCGAACCTTCCTTGGTTTTCACTTTTTTTTTCTGACATTTGACTACAGAGGGGTGAACCTACCCTAGTTTTATCTTTGTTTTCTGACAGTTTGTTGTAGAAGGGCAGACCTGCCCTATTTTAACTCTGTTTGCTAACAGTTTGTCATAAAGGGGCATAATTTCCCTATTGTAACTCTAAATTTTGATAGTTTGTCGCAGAGGGGCGGGCCTACCTAGTTTTAACTTTGTTTTCTGAAAGTTTGTCACAGAGGGGTGGACTTGCCCTAGTTTTAACTCTATTTTCTGCTAGTTTGTCACAGAAGGGCGAACATGCCCTCCAATTTGCTACAAAGGGGAAGACTTGCCCTCTAGTTTGTCACAGAGGGGAAAACATGCATTGGTTTTAACTCTATTTTATGACAGTTTGTTGTAGGGCGGAAAACCTTCCCTAAACAAAACATTCTAGAAGGTAAAAATAGTCATTTTAGCTTTGTTTTGTCTCAATTTTTGTTGTTTTAAGGTTCTCACCCCCTAACCTTGATTGTTTGTGGGTATATTTGGATTTCTTGCTAACATTTTGTAGCATATTTTTGTAATCAATGAAGAATGAAGGTTAAAACAACTAACACTTGCTTGTAGGGGCATCCGTTTGTTCAAATTTTAAAAGCTTTCCTTTCTTTTTTCATTTACTCATCTAGGCATATAGTTTAATTATGGGGAAGTAAAATTCACTGCTTGTTGTGTCTATTTTTTGTGTCACCCAAGGGGGCATTAGTTTTTTTTTCACTTTCCCCTTGCACTTTGTGTGAGCCTAGGGAGTAGTTGGAAACAATTAGTGCCCTCCTTTTAGAGGGACCTGCTTGGGGATTTGATCACCCCAAGGGACGATCCCAACCATGCATACTGACAGGGTATAGAAAGGGGGGAGAGCCAAATTTGTACCCCAATCTAGTCACGTGTTTGGCGGAGCGTCGAAGCTAGGGTGATACCTAGATAGATGTGAAGAGTTCGTACGAGCCCTTCAACATCTTGCTGGGGTTCCTAACCCATGCCTGTGATGGGATAGAGTTCATGGTTTGGGCCTCATGTACCGAGAGTATATCGAGGACTCTGTAGAAGCCTTGTGCATCCTAGATTAAGACCTTTGTTGGCCATACCCTTAACACTAATCATAAGATTGTACTTGTTTGAAGTGTCTTCTTGTGAGAAATCAGTAATTTTTTTGACAAGTCAGCCTCATTGTTGTCATTTTAAGTCCTTTCCATAGTCGTTTCCATCCAAGTCAAGTCCTAATTTTTTGCAGAAGTGTGGACCTGCCCTAAAGTTTTTCACAAAAGTGTGAACCTTCCCTGAAGTTTTTTGCAGAAGTGCGGGCCTGCCCTGAAGTTTTCCACAGAAGTGCAGACTTGCCTTGAAGTTTTCCTCAGAAGTGTGAACCTGCCCTGCAGAGGGGCGAACTTGCCCCACTGAACAGTCAATTTCACTCCATTTAACCATTCCAAGCCTCTGTTTAACCATTCCAAGCATCCATTTAACTATTCCAAATATTCGTTTAACTATTTCAAGTATCTATTCACCTATTTCGAACATCTGTTCACCCCTTCCAAAATTTCATTTCCTATTCTGATTGCTCTTTTCACCATTCGAGGATCCTGTTTTATTAGCTAGAGATCTTGTTTCACCATTTGAAAGACTTATTCCATCTTCTAGTGAGCCCGCTTCACCATTCATTAGGCTCGTTTTCCTGATTTAAACAAAAACTAGTGGGGAACCTAAAACCTTATCATTTGCTGTGATCTAAACATTTTCATTCTCATTCAATCATCACAATTCACCCTTTAGTTCATTTGCACTTTCTGTCCAAGTCAAGTCTCAATTTTTTGTAGAGTGGTGAACCTGCCCTGAAGCTTACTACATAAGGGCAGACCTGCCCTAAAGCTTACTGCAGAAGGGTGAACCTTCCCTAAAGTTTACTGTAGAGGGGAAAACCTACCCTTGCAGAGGGGTGAACCTACCCTAAAAATAGCCTTTTTAGCATTTGTTCAGCCGTTTCAAGCACCCGTCTGCTCATTTTCATGTTCTGAGTAATTGTCCCCTATTTCAAACATCCTTTCATCATATTAAGTGATCATCCCCTTAGTCAAAGAAATCACCCCTTCGTTTCAAGCACACGTTTACTTAATTCGAGTATTCATTTTTTTTTTAATCTTTTTTCCACCAAAAGGTGAACTTTCCCTTATCCTTGGGTGGACCTGCCCTTGAGAGGGACGTACTTTCCCTCTAAAGGGGAAAACCTGCCCTCAAAATGACCTTTTTCATCATTCATTTTATCGTTTTAGGCACCCGTTTTCCCATTTCAACCAGCCGTTTACTCATTTCGAGTAGTCTTTCATTCCTCTCGATCCTCTGTTTACTAATTCTGAGTAATCTTTCATCCATTCCAAGCATCCATCTCCTTGTTTCGAGAGTTGTTCATCTATTCTGATCAATCGTTTACTCATTTATTTCATCCATCTCCTTGTTTCGAGAGTTGTTCATCCTCACAACCTGAGATTCATTCACCCATTCCAAGCGATTGTTTACCAGTTCTGAGTGCTTGTTCATCCACTCCTATCATTTATTTCCCCAATCTGATCATCCATTTCCCCAATCCGATTATCTAATACCTCGTTCCAATCACCTGTCTCCTCATTCTGACAACCCGTTTACCCACTCAGAGAGTCCAAAAAGCAGAAGGGAGAACCTGCCCTGCAGTGGGGCGGGTCCTCCTCGGAAGGGAAAGTTTGACCCTTTGCAACAAAAAGTTGGCAAACATACAATAGGGGTAGGTTCACCCCTCTGTGAGGGTGGGTCCGCCCTAGAAGGGCAAGTTCGCCCCTTTGCTGCAAAAATTTGGCAAACAGACAATAAACAGATCCAACTTCCAAATATGATGGATGAAACCAATCCTATCATATCCTTCAATGCAATCCTAATTTGAGCTTTAGTCTAACCCCAATATGAGCTTAACCAAAATCCTAATATGAGCTTTAGCCCATCTATAGCCAAGATCTTTGGGTATCGAAACAAATCTTAAGGTACCTCCTATCTTCTTCAATTTTTTCCTTTCATCCATTCCAAGAGTTAGTCTCCCCATCTGAGCATTTATTCATCCATTCTGATCAATGATTTACTCATCCCTTCTGAACAATCGTTTCCTTTTTCCAACCAATCGTTCATCTATTCTAAACCTCCTCTTGTTTCGAGTAATCGTTCACCCGTTTCGATCAATCATTTACTCATTCTGAATAATCTTTCATCCATTATGAGCTTTCATCTCCTCGTTCTAAGAGTCTGTCTCCCCTTTCGATCAATCGTTTACTTGTTCTGAGTATTTATCTATCCACTCCGATCATCCATCTCCTTGATCTGATCATTCATCTCCCCATTTTCAGAGTTTGTCTAGTCATTCTGAGAGTCTGTTTCCCTATTTCAAGAGTCCGAAAACAGAGGGGCGAACTTGCCCCACAAGGGGCAAACCTGACTTTCATCCGTCATCATTGTTTCCATTCATCAATACTTTTTGAAATTCATTGTTTCATCAACAAAATCACATAGGTGCATCTTAGAACATCATTAGAGTCCATATCCATCATGAAATCATCCATCCCAATCACTTAGACTTTGTTTTAGGGGTTTTGATTTTTATGCCGAAACTTCCAGAGGCCATAACTTTTGACTCGGGTGTCCGATTGGGCTTCAATTTTACGGTGATTGCATTATGAGGCAACATGTGGATTCCCAACCAACTTTGAGTCGGTTGGACCCTATTTTGACACTTTTTCGGGGCTCCAAACTTTCATCTTGACCCTGAAAATTGCAATTTAGTGTTTTTTTTTTTCAGTTTTTGAAAAATTATTTTCGTTAATAACTCAGAATGCATGCCTTATATTTGGGATGTTAGTTGGAAATTCATCCTACCTTAGTTTTGGGTAGTTTTTGGAAAAAAATTGGACTCTCAAAGGTATGCCTGTGAAGTTTCCTAAAATGGCAAAATTTGGCAATTTTTGAAAACTGCCAAATCTGGAAAAAATCTGATTGTCAACACCTTACGTCCTCTAGTTAAAACCCCTGAAATTGGTGTAGAATCAATCCCATCACATCCTCCAATCATCCTAATCTGAAATTCAATCCAATCCTAATATGAGCTTTAATCTAATCCTAATATGAGCTTAACTAGAATCCTAATTTGAGCCTTAGTCCATTTGCATTCTCCCAAGGTCATTCCTTCATCATCTGAACCATATAGGTGCATCATCCGAAAGAATATCTAGGTTACATATTCCTCATCATTTCTGAATCCTCTAAACTTCGTTTTAGAGGTTATTATCCGAATTGACCTAAGTGTCTGAATTGATCGTCATCATTAGCATCTGCTTAAGATTGTCAGCCCAATCAATCCAATTTTAATCTCAAGGTGGATTCGGTGCCGTAATCATCTGTTTATCCTTTAATATGATCAATTAGTCACCTAAGGTAATATTTGAACGGGGTTTACAATGCCTTTCGTCATCCTATCTGATCCATCATTTGATACTATCAATCATTTCATTAATTGATCTTATCCGATCTAATCCAACCTCATCCCTATTCGATCACCTTCGAACCAATCAATCTGCTTCCATCTCGAGGAAAATTCGGTGTCGTAGTCATCCTTTGATAATCGAATCTAATCATCGGAATCAATTCCATTGCATCATCCAATCATCCTAATCTGAGCTTGACCTAAATCCTGATTTGAGCTTTAGCCTATTTCCATCCAAAATATTTGGTCCATCCTATTTATCCTTTCATCATCATGAATCCTTATCCTCCATAAATAGTAGTCAAGGGAAACCCTAATTACGTCGATGACGATAACGAAAGTCTTGATGCTATCATCACTAGTAAGCTTTCTCCACCTGCTTGCCAAAGTCCAATTACTCCTCAGAGCTATCCTGTTATGTCTTTGCCTAACCACACTCCTTATGCTACCTTTGACAAGGGATATCTAGTATCTTCCCCATCTGCATATTCATCATTTCCTTCATCTACATCATCCTCTTATCCAACACTCACATCCCCATCATATCCTTCACTTGCCTCATCTCCTTATCCAACATCCATGTCTTCCTATCCTAATTCACTATCACAATATCCCTATCTTAATCTCCCATCCACATCCTCCTATTGCAATCCTTCATCCACATATTCCCACTATCCTAATCCTCCATATCAATCTTCCCATCCTATCCTTACATCTACGTCATCTTATCCTAATCCAACATCCACATCTTCCTATCCTAATCCACCATCCATATCCTCCTATCTTAATTTTCCATCCTAATCCTCCCATCCTAATCTGATATCCCAATACCCTTACTACAATCCACCAATTGTATCCTCTTGTACTAATCCACCATCCCAATATCCTTACTACAATCCTAATTCACCATTCCAATATCCTTGCGTTAACCCTCCATCTAATCCTAACCCTCCATCTATTCCTAGTCTTCCATCCAATCCCGTTCCTCAATCTAATCCTAATCCACCAATCCATAGCCCTAATCCCCTACCAATCCATAATCCTTCATCCACTCCTACCTCACCATCTAAGCCTAGAGTATGCAAGTTTCTCACTCCAGAAGTTCTCCAAGGACTTATGACAAAGCAAACATCCCCCACTCCACCACTTGGTGTCGTGGAACCATGCCATCCCAAACCATCATCCACAGTCACTAGTGATGAGACCCTTCTCCAAGCCATGCCTATCATTGTTGTTACCAACCCTAACACTACTCAAACAAAACTTGAAACCATCACACCCATCAAATTCATTGAACACCCACCTCCTACTCTGAGAGCTGTTGAACCCATCGAAGACCCACAAATCCAATCCACTTCTCCCACTCCTAGTATCACTGAAATCCATTCCCATGAATGCTTTGAATCTTCCATCCTTCCATCTTCCCCACTTGAAGAGTCCCTCCAAGACTCCATCATCATGCCACCCACACAAGATGAGTCATCCCAAGAGTTTGATCCAAAGTATGCCAACATATCCACTTCTCTAGATTAAGATCCTACCATCCCATCTAGTCCACCTCAAGATCACAGTCCCCCATCCATCCCATCCCATGATCCCTTTGATACTCAAGATTTGATCACTCCATCGCCTACTGCCACAACTCCAGATCCTATCATATCACCTAATCCCTCTCTTGATCCCTTACCACTCACTTGTATCAATCAAGATATTTCCACCCCATCATCTTCATCTCATGATCCTCCATCGTCACCTAAACCTACTATCCCCTCACCGCTTTTATATCCCCTTGGTACTCTCACATTCTTCCATGGTGGTCTCCTTGTAGAAGAAAAACAAAGCATATATACCACCCATCATCCTCCACCTAATAATGGACTCGCATCATTCTTCCAGAATAACAAAAATCCTATCATGGATCGAATGCTCAAGAACATGAACTATCAAGGAAAAGGTTTAGGCCTTCATGAGAAAGGTAGTTTAGAGCCCATCTAGGTCAAAGAAAAAATATGTATGCAAGGTCTTGGACCTATTTCCAAAGACTCACAATCTAAAGATGTTGGTACAACCTCTAGATATCCTCAATGAGCCTCTTCCAAAAGAAATATAGGCTCTTCCCACCACTCCACCAGATCATTTGCTACCATCCCTCCTCCTCCATCGTATTGCCTCCAAACAACCATCCATATTCCTCCTTCATCTTAACCATCCATTTTGGGTCCTTATGTCCCTCCATCCACCATCTCCCATCCTTCATCTACTCCATCCATTTTGGGTCCTTATGTCCCTTCATCCACCATCACACTTCCTCCAGGTCCTAAGTCCATTTTGGGCCCTTATATCCAAAAATCACCTCCTCCATCTCATCCTATTCATCCTTTCATCTATCCAACACCTATCCATGTCACCCATCATAAACATCCCACTCTCGTGTTCCCTAAGCAAGATCAACAAAGGCACATACCCACACATCCTCCATCCACATCTCATTCCGAAAATCCAACTTCCATCATTCCACACCATCCTTTTCCTTACACCCATCCCATTGCAATTAAAATCACTTTGGATGCTAAATTAACAATGCATAAATCTAAACATCCACATGAATCTAAAGCTCCTCATGTCCCCTCTAAAGTATATGTTAAAGTGAAGAAAAACCCAATCCAAAATCCAAATCAAATCCACAGGCCACAAAGGCCCGCCAAAGTGAAGATCAAAACCATGTGGATCCCAAAGAAAAAAGATGCAATACCTTCAAAAAAAAAAAAATGTAACAACATCCAAAGTTTCTAATCCAAAAGCTAATCATAAACACCTTCCATCTCCTAAATCTGTTTTGGGCCCTTATATCCCAAAATTCACTATCCCATCTCCTCCATTCTCCCCACATCATCCATCCATTAATCCTCCTATCCTTGCACATACACCACCACATGTTCCAATCTTGATCTTGAACTCACCACCCCATCACACACATACCCCATAATTCTATCCATATCCTTTCCAACATCCCATCCATTATCCCACATATCTCCCCCATCAAATCCCTCTAATTCGTCCTCTTGCATAATCCATTTATCCTAATAAGGTTGTACCAACATCCAACAATCGCTTCACACATGGGCTCTTAATATCTCGTATGGAACTTGATGCTTGAGTTCTTCATCCATATCCTTATCATGTATCTTCTAAATCCCCTTATCCACATCCCTATTCTTATCCATATCCATCCACCTTCTATCTAAAAATCCACAAAAGTAAAAAAAGTCAAAAAAATAAAAGAAAAGTAAAGAGAATAATTCATCCAATGGTGAAAACTTGGAAAACAAGTGCCTTGGATAATTTCCATGATGAAAACCTGGCACACAAGAGTCATGTGTAAATCCCCATCTGTCCTTTTCCACACTTGGGGGGCAACAAGTCTTGATATGCATTCCATCCATCCACTATGCTTCCTGCTATGCTTCTAGCTATGCACCCATCGTAGGTGCTATACATCCTTTTCATTCATCCCCTTCATCCCACCTATCTTCTGTATCCTACCATCATATTTCATTTATCTCCAATCCCTCCATCCTTCTTGTGATCTTGATCAAAACAGGGGCACCTATCTATGCATGCTTTGCACACCTCTTGGTATACATTCCCTTCATCCATGCTCTATTGTATTCCTTAGTCATCTATCCTATCCTCCTCTAGTTATCTCCTTTATCTTTCCATCCATTCGTCTTACATCCCTCCTTCATGACACATGACATATATAGAATGGGGGCACTTATCTCCCTTTATGACATAGTCCTTGGAGACATCATCCATCATAAAAATCTCTTCCATCTACCCACCATTACGTTCCTATCCACTCAAAAAATCCCCTCCATCTCCCCATCCTTATCTTCCTATCCAAACAATCCCTTCCATCTCCCAATCCTTATCTTCCTATCCATCATAGCAATTCTTTCCATCTTCTCCTCTTTATCCCTCCATTCATCCATCATAGCATCCCTTTCATCTCTCCATCCTACTCTCCCTATCCAACCATCTTCCTCTTCTTATCCATTCATCCCTATCCTCATCCCATCTTGTAATCCCTTGTCATTGGTATCTAGCTATAGGCCACTCCCCATGCAATCCAATGTCATCTATCTCATCATCATCACTTCTGCTTCTTTTGCACATATTTTTAGTCTCCTATCCTTTCTCATCATTCATCTATCCATCCTGTCATCCTCCCGATTCATCTTTTGATGCTTTGGATAACTATCCCATCCCCGAGCTTTGTGTAATCACAGTCATCCTATCCAATCCACTAGGTCAATCGTATCTTATAATATCAATCCCATCATTTTATCCCCTTATCAGGGTTATCTCATCATCCTTTATCCAGCGTTTGTCTTTGGTCTTTGGTCGAACTACGTTGCCTTGTGCTTTCACATAGGCAAGGTCAATCATTTGATCCGCCCCCAGGGCTTTTTTCCACCCAATCTTGGTCATCCATCATCTGTCTCCATCGTCCTCTTTCTATTTTTATCCATGGTCTTTTATCGAACTACGAGGGCTCTGCGCTTTCATGTAGGCAAGGCTAATCTTTGATTGACCCCCAAGCCCCTAGGTCTTTAGCGTGTGTTAGTTTCATGTCTTGTTTGCCTTGTGTCGTGTTGTCAAGCTATGCCCTTATCTAGCCGGTTCTTAACAAACAAGATTGACTTGTATCATCAAATCCAACCAGTTTCGAATATCTTGCATCATATCAATCTTTTAGTTTAGTATCCATCACCGGTCTCAAGAGGATGCATCCTTCCTCATCGACCTCATCAACCCATTCCATCCCCTTGATCCTATGACAAAGGATGTTTTGAAATTGATTGTGATATTTTGATGCTTCTAGCTTTTATTTATCATTTGAGCTCCCTATCATCACTTGTCATGGTTGCCTTGATCCATCATATCATGGTGTGCTTTGAATAGTAAACATAGGGGCATATCTTGATCTTTTCTTTGTCATTTTCTTCTTGGTTGTCTTGTGTAGTACCCACCAAGACTCCTGCGGTCTTGTGTTATGCTGGGGCATCCTTCTATGCTTGTGGTTATCCCAATACCTGGCCCGACCAAGGTCTTTGTGACTTTGGGGTGTTGGGATAGCCTTCTTGTTTGTTATGTTTTTTTTATGCATTAGACATGAATCAACCTTGGTTCTCCGTAACCTGGCACCTTGTGTCTTATGCTATAGCAAAAAATAGTTCTCCAAAGATGGAAAATTGCATTAGGATTGCATTTCATTTTCCATTCCATCGTCGTGCATGTATCCCCCATCCTCTCATCTATAAAAATACCCCCCATCCATTCATCCTTCATCACTCTCCCTCCCCTATCCATCCAATCTCTTATTGTCATCTCTTCAAACTTATTAGAATGATATCAATTGGTTATTCTCAACATCTTGTCCCCCATCATTTTTATTCCATCTCACATCTCAATATGATCCTCATTAATTCAATCTAGCACAAATCATCTAATCACATCCTCGGTCTTGTCCCCAGCCTTGTTACAAGCCTCGATCCAATCATCCTCATCATCGTCCTCATCCTCGGGATGTATACTATCCTTTGGTGTTGTTTCGAGATGTATCCTTTCCTCGTCAACAACCCTTTTTATCGAGATGTATCCTTCCCTCATCAACAACACTTTCATCACCATCATCAAGATGTATCCTTCCCTATCCTTTTGTGTTGTCTTGGGATATATCATCCCCTCAACGACAACACTCCATCCATCATCAACCCACTTTCAACTTGTAGCTTGACTGGGGCAACATCACTTTTGTCCTTAAATCCATTTGTGCTTCCCAATCTCACATCACTTTTTTCCTTAAATCCATTTGTGCTTCCCAATCTCACATCACTTCTCATCCTTTTTTATCCATCACTTTGCATCCTCTTTCTCATATACCTCTCGCATCACCTCATCCATTTCGAGAGAACACCCATGTTCTCTTGAACCCGCATGTCCTCTCGAGGGGGAATCCTCCATCCCTAACCTTCATCTTCACTCCCATCATCTTTCTTCCCAGCCACTCCTTTGATGACTGGGGCATCTTTCCCAATCTAACCATCTTCTTCTAGGTTCTATATTTTAATATTCTTTGAAATGATGCTACTTCATAACACCATCTCAAAGAGGGGAAAAATGTACACATAAATTTGGACACTTAATTTATCCAAATTCATCCCCTTTCATCTAAACATCCTTTTATTTTCATTAATTAAGTAATATTAATATTATTTAATAAATACCCTTAATTCTACCAAATCCCTAAGGTATTTAGTTAATAATTAAATACCTTATCTCTTTAATCCTCCTTTTCATCAAATGAATTAAATAAATATGACATTTATTTAATTTCTCACATGTCACATCTTTTTTTAATCCTAACCCACCTCCTAATCTCTTCATTAGGGATGTGCACATTCCTAATCCTTGATTAGGATGTGTCACATCCTCCAACTTTTGCAAGTTGGCTTCTAATCCTTAATAACTACTAATCGTCTTATAATCATTGATTAGTTAAGCCTAATCAGTACCTTGGTTAACACTCCCCATCCCCCAAGGAATTTTTAATTCCTTTTTATTCACCCAAGACTCCTCTCTTCCCCATGTGAATTTTTAATTCACATTTATCCTTCCAAGGATTTCCTCTTTCCCATGCAAGTCTTCTAGAATCTTTGACCTGTCACATCACTCACATGTGGCAAGTTCCCACCTTTTGGGAACCTTGTCTTATCCACTAGATTCTTCCAATCATTGTGAATTTAAAATTCACTTTTATTCTCCCAAAGCTTTCCCCTTCCCCATGTGATCATTGAGAGGTCACATCTAGGTACTTACAAGTACCTCCCCATCACATGTCATTTTCCACCTCACTTACACATCATCACATCCTAGGCCACTTCACCCTCCACATGTCAAGATGTGAGGGCTTGTGAGTTCTCAATTCACCATCTAGCCCATCTTGGCCTTGGTGGCTTAATCTCAACCGTTGAATTCTCTAGAGAATTCAAATTCTTCTATAAATACCCCCCTCTTCTAATGCATTTGACAACACTTAGCCATTTTGCACCCTTATGCTATCAATTTGATTACTCAACTTGCAAGAATTTTCCCCTCATCTAACCAAGTCATTTAGCCATTAGCATTTGCATTTTATCACATTTTTCATCTTGCATCTAGCCATTTCCATAGCCATCCAAGGAGCATACAAGCATTCAAACATCAAGGGCCAACCAAGGGATTCAACAACACAAAGGTATAATCATTTACAATCTTTATTTTGTTATATTTCTTTGTGTTATCATTCCTTAGGCTAATATTTGAAGTGTTCCTTATCTTTTTCTTTATTGCATAATAGTTATTGTGCACCTTTAGAATAGGTTAAAACACTAGGCTTCACAATTACAAAGAGGTTCACTACCTCAAAGCAATAGGAGAATCCACTACAAAAAATCTACACCATCCGCAACCTTTGGATCACTTCCTCCAACAACTCCAGGTACACTGAAATGTAGACACCTTCTTCTTACTAGTTTTGGTAGTCGTAGGCATTCATGCTCACATTCAGATCTCAATACTTGATAACATACACATCATTTCACATGACACAACACACCACACAGTTGACCTTGCATATATATCATCTGCAACCTCAATAACCTTCTCTAAGTCGACTTCAATGAGATGCATGCACCTCAAATGTGCAACCAATAAATAGGTCAACACCAAACACCTTTGTGGTGGAAAGAAGTGAAATTGGACCACACCAAGGGTTAACTAGGACCCAAATCCATACCAAAACACTACACCACACTTCCACAAACCACAAAGCACATTCACAAGTGACACAAATATGCTAGGTTGTCCAAATCAGTATTAACACTAACAAACAACCATATACGTCGTTCACCAAGTCCAAAAACAATCTGTGGACCACATAAAAACATCACACAAAATCCTAAAATATTCAAACACATTGGCACAACCATATGCAACTGAGAATAATATCATTCTATGCAACCAACTAAACTGCCATTGAGAGACAAAAAATGAATTGAACTTGCAGAAGAACTGAACACCAAACCATTCAAGGGAAGATAGATACAAGAAATACTAACAAATTCCCAAATCCTCAAGACATGAAACTTCAACACAAAGAAATGCAAAGCAAATCCATTTCTCCTTGACAACCCTCTTCACAATCCAACACATTGTCAAACACATCTTCTATTGTCGTATGATCTAGAACCTAAAACTTTGGATATAACATCTTTGAATTTTTTTGAACATTACATCCAAACTGCACAAGCACATATTCAAGCATGAAGAAATGCAAATCCTAACATAGAACACACCCTTGTCACCTAAGTACACTCTTTATATTAATTTTCTCAAAATCACTTGGAAACCAAGTGACCCTGTTCTATCTGCAACTCCAGCTCAACACCACAAACACCTTCCCATCATAACCACACTAGAGGTTGACATAGGTTGACATCAATGACAACACTAATGACAACATAGTGCAACAAATTTTATCTATATGATGCTATCTATCAATTTGTGAATATATTTAATTAATTTGTTAATCCTTTGTTCAAATCAAACCATTACAATTGTATTTATATGACTATGTGGGGTATACAATACAACACTCAAAAAGTACTTGGGGCTCAGAACTCCAGTCTATGTTTCCATAGCTTTTTTGCTAACTCTATGTATTCCCAATTTACCTAACATTAAACAATAAATCTTAAAAGATTCTCATGAAATACCAATATTAGGACATTCTATATTCCATAAAACTTATCTCTCAATTAAGAGAAACTAATTTTGGCCTCAAATGAAGTATGCGATTCATACCTATGTCCAACAATGTTTAATTTTCTAAAAATTAAAAATAAAATAATGTACACCACCTGGTCTCGTAGAAACTTTATTTATCCCTAATTGGAAATGGAGTTGATTAGTACGAACTTTATCAATGGTTTACCCTGAAAATGTAAATGTCACAATTCTATTTTTTTAGTAGTAGATAGATTGAAAAAGATGATACATTTTTTACATGTAAAAATAAAATCTTTTTCTTCTAATATTTCCCATATATTTGTTAAAGAGATTATTAGATTGCACGACCTTCCTAAAAATATTGTTTCAGATCAAAACTTGATATTTACCTCTTCTTTTTGGTTCAAATTTCTTTTCTCTAAACTTGGTACTAGTTTGAGATTTAGTATTGCATACCATTCAAAATCAAAAGGACAAATAGAAAGGGTTAATAAAATCTTAGAAAATATGCTATGAATGTATACTGGATGGATAAACCAAAGTTATGGGACTTGATTATTTACACTTAGTTGATTTGTCATATAACCAAGGATATCACTCAACTATCAAAATGTCACATTTTGAAGCTGTGTATGGTCAAAATTGTAACACACCTATCTCATGGTTAGATCCTATCCATAAAATTTGGTATGAAAATGAAAATTTGTTAGAGATGGAAGAAATTGTTAATAAATTTAAACACAACATGAAGGCTTCCCAAGATAGATATAAAAGTTGGCCTGATACAAAAAGATCTATTTGACAGTTTGATATCGGTGATCATGTTTTTCTTACAGTTAACCTAAAATGAGTTTATTAAAACTTGGTAAATATTCTAATATAGCTCCACGATTTTGTGGACCTTTTAAAATTAAGAAAAAAATAGGTGATGTTTCTCACATACTTGCTTTACCACCTCAATTATAAATTCATAATGTATTTCATGTAAGCTTGCTAGATATATATATATAGTTTAGTTAATGTACATTATTGATTGTAAAAACTTATTTCTATTGAACTTACTTGTGAATTTAAGATTGAATTAGAAAGAAAACATAATTGAAACAAGATCTAAAACTTCAAGAAATAGAATTATAGATGAAGTTAAAATTAAATGGAGTTACTATGATATTAATAGTGCTACTGGGGAAAAAATTGATTTTATTAAAACTCAATATCCACATTTATTTAACTTTTCATATGTTTTGATACAGAAGCTCCTCAAGCTACTAAGGGCAACAAGTAAATTACAAGGGGCTAATTTTATGGGATTTTTTCTCCATAAAATATATAAATAGATAAAGTGGTAAAACTTTAAAAGGTAAAAAAAAGGAGAAAAGAAAATGTATGAAAATATGAAAAAATTAAAAAAATCAAAGGAGGGAGAAAAAAAAGTAAAAATGAGTCACCTTCGAAGTTAAAATAAAGGGTGTGATGGTCAAAACTACTCTTTGGGTTATTATTTGAATTCGTGAAATAAATGTTAAAGGGGGATGGAGGAAAAAAATGAGATCATTGAGGAAATGGTTATTGGTTTGAAACCTATGAATTGGAGAAGGAGCACACAATGTGTGTCCAACTCGAGTACAATGTACACTCGAGATTGTCTTGGCCAAGGCTATTGCTTGGGGAAGCATATGTGTGGGTTCTGAATAATAATTGGTTCCTCTATCTAATATTTATAGGCTTGAATAGGCCAAATCATTAATTCATTTCCGAAGTTAGCAAAGAAAATATTTTTGGGATAGGAAAAGATATGCATTTTTCTCCTTTGTATAATTTATTTTGAAATTGAAATAAAGTGATATTTTCTTAATTTGTATAATTGAACTTTAAAATATTAATACAATCATTTTATTTTTTTTGTACAATTTAATTTATAGATATTTTTACTGCACATTTTATTAAAATTAAATTAATTATATTGTTCAATAAATGATTAATTATATTACCAAATAAATTGATAATAATCTTTTAATTTTCAAAATATTTTTAACCATAAAATTATAATGGTCAAGGTTGATCACTGCCATTAGAGAAGGAGACTAAATAGTAGCCCATGGAGGCACTACCAAATGTGTCTAAGGTGTAGATTCATTCCAAAGAGTTTGGTGTGCATTCCACAAAGTACGAAGTACATGCAAAACATCTCATACAATAAATTTGATAGGAAATTTGAGTCACTTTAGCCAATTTTAGCGGGAATATCTGATAGGATTTGATATATAGCCAATAGAAGATTTAGTGGTAGATTGACAAGACCTTCATCTACATAATGAAACACTGATGCTATATAAATGAGAAACGTCTATGTAGCTTCTAGAATGCAAATTTGACCATATTTATTAATTAATTGAAAATAAAAATCCATTGTATCATGAAATACACTCAAATGTGCATTTTTGTGAGAAAACTTTTTGGTGAGGAGAAGGTCGGTGATGGTGTTGTAGTGGTCTTGACCTTCCTAACTATATTTAGAGGCCCCATATTCATCCTTTGTACAAACAGACATATTCCCTGCTTGACTCTCATCTCACACCATTGTCTATCCAACCTCGAAAATGCACTTTTGAACTTATTTATCAATTAATTATAAATCATAATAAATGAAATTTATATATAAATATGATCAAAAATACATTCTCGAAATTGAATAGACATTGCTTTCTGTCATCCCATGACCTCGACGTATCTGCTGTAACTCTAGAAGAGTGGCCTCCTATTCTCGTCGTGATCAAGGGGGCAGCTCAGGCGTGCCCGTAAAGCACTTGCCGACCTTACTCTCGACGTGGACGACAGAGAGTCCTCTGCTGCAGTGCTCGCTTACTACCGGCACCCCGTGGGGTCCTCCAACGCCGTCCGCCGCTTTTCTTCTGTTCGTGGTCCGCTGGGCGGCACTTGCAGTCCATGGGATCGAATCTGGTCCCGCCCAAGTGTTGGAATAAATTTATCGGTATCTACACAGCCGCTCACCGCCCCTCACTTCACCATTCATCATAAATATTTCTAACCGCTGTGTTACTTAGACTGTAAGTTAATCATATATATATATACAACGAACAAGGAATATCAGAGCTCCAAGTAACAGCCATGTGATCTGTCTGTGTTTTTCTTTTCATGATCTAAAAATCTTGGGCTGTGGGATTTGAGTATCAGCTACGTGTGGTGTGATCTTTCTCTGATATTTTTCTCTTCACCAACAACACAGAGATCAACGCTAGCGACAGATTCTCTATCCCGCCCTACCCCACGAACGCCATCATTGCCTTTGGCAAGTGGGCGTTAGTGGCTGCCAGGGTCGCGACCTCCACAGCCACTTCTTTGTTCCCCATCTACGACAACCTCATGGACGACTCTAGAATAGGGGACCACCTGGGCAACTCCGACATCCTTTTGAGATAAATTGCACAGATAAGCTTGTTAGAGTAAGATGAAATTCGTAATTCATACATGTTATTCTTAAGTGGGTACAGGACTAGCACATTATAAGGAGGAAAATAAATCTTGTGTGCTATTTCAGTATATATTAGCCTGAATAACCCTTCTAAAGTAAGGTAAATCTCTTTTTGGGACCAATAATCATTGTAAAGTTTTGGCAGATGATCAGCGTTGGATTAACTATTTCCGTGGATCCATGTCTATACTGTTTATATCGAACATTGATAGATCGATCTTTTGACGCAACGACAAACATGAACTAATATAATCCAAAGTTAAAACTGATTGAAGAAAACTACATACTTTCTACATTTTTCAATATTTTTCAATCAGACCAATTTGAACTCATCTACCTCTCAAGATTATCATTCGATCTATATAAACCCTCTAGTCATAGTAATTTCTCTCATGGTTGAATCATCCTCTTTAACACCAGATCGTAGGTCTGAACTATTCGTATAATATCTTCCAATCATAATAAGGAGACAAGGGGAATGATGCTATGGTTTATCTAAGACAAATAAACTGTTAATCAGGCCATCTCTGGATATCTTAACACTTGTTTTCAATTAAGAAATACTCATTCTCCCTTTCAGTGCCATCTAACTAACCTTGTTTGGGGTTTCAGAGCGGTCATCTCAAAACAATACAGATTGAAGTCATTGAGTGCTTTTCCAACTCAACTTTTTGGCTTCTTCAAATTCTCTCTCAGTATTGGAATGAGAGTAAGATGATCTTGGTAAGTATGTTGCCTTTCCTATTCTTCTATGCATTCCATATTTTTAGTCTTAACTTTAATGTAACGGAATAGTGTTTGTTGAATGAGTTGTTACAAAAAATTTATCCCGTCAAATCATTCACTATGTTCTTCGCTTGGAAAGTCCTTTGTAATATCCATATTTAAGTGGCCTTGTCAAATAAATCGTAAACTTTTCATAGATATTAGCTCTTGGATGCTAAGGTTCAACTTCTTCTCAAGCTTTATAAGTGCTATGTCTTGTTTCTCAACGTATCCTTATTATTAATATTTATTGCACATAAGTAAATCTATATTTAAATATCATTTGAATGATATATACAATTTTTTATATAATCAAAGTATCTATTATTTCAAGTTGTTTTTAGATTCTCTCTAAATTATTAATTTTGTGAATGCCTATAATTATTTTTTTATTTTTTCTAATTTATCTCTTCTATTCATTGATACGTTGAAAAACTTATAATTTACAACATTCTATTAAGATGAAATTAGTGGAATAATAACCTCCTCACTTGATATTTTTATGAGTATAATTACTTTTTTCACCATGTCATATTTTTTCTTTTTTATTTTCTCTAACTTATCTCTTGTATTTATTGATAAGTTGAAAAACTTATAATCTACAACATTCTATTAATATAAATTTAGTGGAATAATATCCTCCTCACTTGGTAGTATTTATATGAGTATAATTACTTTTTTCACCATGTAATTTTTTGAAAAGTAAATATTTTACAACAAACAATCAACATAATGAAAAATAAGGTAGGTAGTTATTATTATATGATACTTGGTAATATTATTGTATGATTACAAGGGAATCAATTTTTAGAAGTAGAAATTATAAATTTCTAATTGTGTTTCCTTTTATCCTAAACACTAACCCAAATCATGTGGATATTATATAGTTTCTAAGAATTATTAGTTATCCAAGATAATTTATATTTATAGATAGATTGATGGTCAAAATCAAAAGGACTACCATAAAAAAATCTTGACATTTCAATTCTTAGACCAATATCATTTGAATAGTCATAAATCATAAGGAAAAAAAACTTCACATTTATCACATTTCAAAAATAAATATTTACCCATTTTTCATTAAAAATAAGCACCACTTAAATTAGAAAAATCAATCTTCCTATCATTGGTAAAATACAAATTTAAACATCAATATCTACAATCATTGTTCATAATGAAAGAGCCTTTTAAGATTATAATCTTTCTCATAAGTCTCACCTTATTATAGAATATAAATTTAAACTTGCCTCAATATCTACAATATAGATTTAACCATCAATATCTAAAATCATTGTCCATATATTTAACCATCAATATCTAAAATCATTGTCCATATATTTAACCATCAATATCTAAAATCATTGTCCATAATGAGAGAGCCTTTAAGCTTTTAATCTTAGTCATAAGTCTTGTCTTATGATAGAGTATGCATTCTTAAAGTTGCAGAAATTTTCAAACATAAAAGGTGTAGGATTCAATCGCAAATGTTTGCTCTATATTCCATAGAGCTTGGAATGCATGCACAATATCCATACAATATCAGTAACAAGGAAATTTGCACAAATTTAAGACCTTCCATTATAAATTCTTAACTATTAGTTATTATAATATTTTTAGTATTTAATATTGTTTTTCTACTTTATTAAATTTTATATCCAATTTTTATATATATGTTCAAACTACAAAAAATGAATCAATAAATCCATAAATAAAATCAAAATTACAAAAAATGATTTTGAAGTGTAGAAGGATGACATTTATTCATCTTATTATTTCATTTATCCTTGCTATGTTGTCTCTATTACAATCTTCAATAGTCAAATAGCCAATAACAATTTTACACTTCATCTATACCAATTAGTTGAATTAATGAATTCCATTTATTATCTAAATGTTGAATAAATTGACATTTGTTAAAGGAGTTCAAATTATTGAATAGTGTAGAGGTGTAGATTCATTCTTGAGTTATTTTAGGAATTTTTATGGCTCTAGGAAAATTCACGACCACCGAAAATTAACCGCATTAACATTTTTAATATATATTTTGAAAACTTTGATTTTTTAATATATATTAATGCGGTTAATTTTCCACCGTGGTGAATTTTACTTGGCGGTGAATTTTCCCACGGTGAATTGCTTGCGATGAATTTTCCGTTGGTGAATTGCTGGCTTTGGCGTATGCCCATTTTTACAAATACAATCATTATTTCAATTAAAATTATAATATGCAAAAATGGGCATACTATAAGTACATTAATGAGAATATTGGATAGGCTAACCTTCACAAAGTCAGAAGCTACTTGTGAGTAGTGAGATTATCCACCACTAAACTTGCTCTTCTACAAAAGCTTTCAAACTCTATCTAGAAATGTATTTCAAATCTAACATCCTCTAAGATATATCCATATTAAGATTAAGTACTATAATACCAAATTCAAATTTCTAAACAAGATGTAATTTAGATCTAATAAGATTAAGTACTGTTTGCCTTGCACCCACAAATATATTTTCAGTTTCTTAATTCACTATTTTAAAAATAAAGTTTAAGAAAATCATTTCACAGGAAAGGTTCTGTCAAATTCAATTGCCGGCGGTGCATATTAGGGGAGAAGACCCATATCCGCTAGGGCTAACTTCGCGCAACTATAGAATTCAAACCGTACATCGAATTGAAAAAAAAAATTATGGGTTTTTTTCGCTCATGAGTTAAGTGCTTATAACTAAGGTTTCAGCTTCTGGGCAATTTGATCGAGTGCAGGAGCGTTGGATATGCGCATAGAGGTCAAAAAGTCACCTTTTAGAGTGCTGTCCCAGTAGCCGCTCACTATAATTTCAATCAATTATAGCTGTTTTAGCACTTAAAATCCACTTAAATCATTCACTTTAGCACTTAATGAGCGGCTATTAGTGTTTTTGTAATTAGTTATTCAATAAAATAAAATTTTTTACTAGATCAAAGTGAATTTTTTTTTGGGGGGTTAAATGAGCATGGAAGTGGCGGTTATTCAATGGAAAGCGGTAACTAGGTCCTTTCCCCTATCATTTCATGAATTCATGCTGCAGCAGCTCACGTAAGTCGTACTTGTTTTACTTTTTCAAAAGTTTGGCATTTTATCTTCTGTTTCTCTGCAAAGAGTACTGATGATCCACCATATTGCAAGCATTGGACCATCAAATAAAATTAAAAAAAATCATTTCACAGACATAGGTCCTGTCAGATCCAAAAGCTGGCGGTGCATAATATCATTCTATCCATTCATGCAGCATCTCACGTAAGTTGTACTTATTTCACTCTTTATTTCAGTTAGCTTTTTATCTTCTGTTTCTCTGTACAAGAGAGCCAATGAGCCACCTTTTGTGAGCGTCGTACCAACGAATACTTTTTTGCATGCGAAATCCTTAGGCAAGTCCAATGGTTTCTGCCTGATCTCCAAAAGTGACGTTCCATTCAAGTCATCGCAATTCGTATCATAACAAATACTAGATGACATTATGAGCCTCAATAATTGTGGTCACTTTGTTTTATTCATTTGTTTCTTCGGTCTTGCAAATTCACGAATATTGGCATTGAAGGTAAACGACTCTTGTCTAATTAAATCCAAGTTATTGTGGAGGTATTTCGGAAGATTCAATACCAGGCCATGAGAGACGGTTTCTAGAAATCGATCTCTTTCTTAAATGTGATAACTAGCGGCTTGCACCCCAATGAGGTGCAATGTTTATGCCAATAGGCTAAATACTAGCAATCGCACTTTTGGGGTGCAATGGGTACGCCGAAGTTGATTTGGAGAATTCTGTGTTAATATTGAGAATTAGAAAGGTAAAATTAATGTACAGCTGTAAAGAAGAAGCCCTGTTAGTTGAGAAGAGGAAGTAAAATTTTGTACAAGCAGCAGTAAAACTGGAATAAATTGAGAATGTATAAAGTTTTGTAAATAAATGAAGTTATGCACTATATATTTTATTGTCGCTTCATTTGAATTAACAGAATATGAAGCTGCAAATTCAATGGTAAAAAATGTTGCGAGGAAAACTGTCAGCATAATAGTGTCAAGTAGAAGGAAAATAAACGCAACCATTGCATTTACAGCTACTGTACATTTAATAGTAAAAGATGTTGGCAGGAAAGCTTAATAGAAGCATTAAAATTTTGTCAAATAGTGAACATTCCTTTTTTCTTTGCATAAAATTCCTGTTTTCTTTGTGCTTGAATGGATGTCCATTCCTTGTTCAAATGCTCATCTTTTCTATGCTTCCACATTTCACATACATGTCCACCAGGCTAGTTACAACTGCAACAATTGATAAAATTCCTCTTTTCTTTGAGGCATTATGTCAAATAGTATACGTGCCTGTTCTATGCTTCCATACTTTGCATACATGTCTACCAGTTTATTGCCAACTATAAGACCAGGAAAAAATCCTCATTCCATGATGTTTTTGATTGCTGTCCATACCCTATTCCATAGCTCGGTGCTGTGCAAAACAGTAAATGAAAAACAGCTTAAATGTATAGACTCTAAAAATAAAAATGACTGAAATAATGGCAAGTGAGTTACCTTAAGATTCATCACACTTTGTTTAAGTGTCAAGGATTGCAAAGAGAAAAATAGGTAGAGTTTGCAGGAAAAATCTTCATGGTGGTGTTGATAGGAGACTCCTAATATAGTGTAGGTGAGCTGATAATGAGTAGCATAAAGAGTTTCGTGAAAACTATAATAAAGGTATGTATTTTTTAGCATTGACATATGACATATGAAAACTATCACACAAATGGGGAAGATAGGCAATGAAGGAAGAGGTTAAAGAACATGAAATATGCTAAAAATTTGAGTAATTTGCATAATTATCATAGTACACAATGTTGGTGTTTGTTCCAAGAGGACTGTATTACTTTTTATTGCTATTTTAATAGTAAATTACTGTTTTTTGTTGTTTTATTAGCACTCATATAATGTAAATTACTGTTTTATGTTCTTGGTGCTTCTACTTTTTAGATCAACGTTACTAAGTATTTATTATTTAATGTATAACAACTACAACTGAAGTTGTAAATGCATTGGTTGCCAGAGCATTTTCCAAACATTGAACTCTTCTTAAAGGCTAATTTTGGGATATTTAATGTCAACCATCTTGACACATTTTTACTTGCTTTTGTCAACTCACAAGGCTTCACCTTTACAACCAGTACAAATAATTTATAGGAAACAAATAATTTGTAAAAGATTTGAACTTGTATGTGTTGAGTATAGCAACAAAAATTGGTGAAATTGTCTGGAAGATCATTGTTTTTGAATAACAATACCAATCTAAGAACAAAAGCATTATTGTACTCATATTTTGACAAATTGAGGACATGGAATGACATATTTGAACTAAACTTAGAAACTTTGATACAGCTAAAAGTTATGCAAGTAGATGATCACCTGAGGTTGATCTATCACTGTTAGAAGTTGTTTCAGTGTCCAGTTATATTTCCGCTCAAAAAGCTTGAATATAAGGTAAGTCTCTTCATTTCTTGGGTTTGAATTGAAGTAGCAACACCCTTTCTATCCTGAACTCATATGAGAGTAAAGACAATATAAGTAAGAGTTGTGAACTGTGGACATAGAATTCCAATAAGATTGAAATCCACTATGTAGATTTGTTTCAATGAAGAATAAACTGGAAATGAACACAACGTACCTGAATTTGTTGTTACTTGACATTAGATATGTTTGTCCTGTATGACACAACCTGCGATAGTCTAAATTGTTTTGGAAAATAGAACAGAAATCAAAAATATAAAATATATAGGAAAATTGGAAAATGTTTTTATATGCATACATTGTATATTATTTCTAACAGAATTGGCAACTAACCTTAACGTGAGAGTGGATGTACCAAGAAGCTTGGAAGGAGCCTAGAAGTATGAAGAACAATAGTTTGCGTAGAAGATCCTGGAAGAGAAAAATGAAATAAGGTTGTGTGTATATAGTGTGTGTTGAAAGGGTTGATCTTGAAATTTATTTGATTTGAAGGAGGGGTTTGAAATCAAAGAAAAGTTAAAAGTGAACATGATACCTATACATATTGTTTAACTTAAAGGAAGTTGAGCATTTGAAGAGGTTGATGCAGAAAGATTGGACAATCGAACTTCCTCGTTGAGCCTACGTGCAACATATGGGCTTTGTTGCATGCGTGTGTATCTTTCAAAAGTGAATGGTGGGTGGATACGAAGGCCAGAAAGCTGAGTGACTATGGAAATTGCTGTAAATGTCATACCTTGACGATCAATGTTGCTGATGTCAATGGTGGCCATCTGAAGTGTAAGTCCTTGTGATTTGTGGATGGTTAATGCCCATGCCATTTTAAGAGGGATTTGGCGGCGACCACCACGACTAATAGGGGTAATAGGGACATCTTTGGGATTCTTTGTATCCCAGGCAGGCCCAATATAATTGTTGAATCGAACAACTACAAACAAGGGTAGTTGGGGTGGTTTTTCACTCTCCTTATAGATAATCCTTTTTATTGTGCCAAGAGCTCCATTAACAAGGCCAGTATTAGTCCACAGATTACAAGATAACATAACCTTTTGGTTGACACAAAGTAAAATCTTGGGTTGGAGTTGCTCATCATTTGGGTTTGTGTTGAAAGAGCTCCCTATTTGCTCTGCAGTGGCAATGGCAACGGGATGTGCTAGAGACAATAGCATATGCGTATTTTGGAGTGAAACTTTTTCATTGGTTGCATAAAGATGTATGGAGGATAAGAAAGCATTTTGTTTTGTAGATGATAGTGCCGAGCTTGACCTTGACATTAGTAGTTGCCAATCTGCAATAGTAGGTTGAGCGTTTCTTAAATCGTACAAGAGATCACAAAATAGAAGTTGAGTGGGATCTTCTCTGGCTTGACGAAATATTTTGTTTAGTGTAAAAACAGTATGGAAGCTCCGCCATAGTGTGCCCCCGTATGAAGTAGAAGAGTACATTGGAATGTCTTTGACCAGTGGTAGCTGGCCAAGGTCTCCAAAGAGCAGGACTGAGCAGCCTCCAAAAGGGCTGTGGTTGTTTGCTGGGAAAGCTTCACGTAAGCGATAGTCAATCCGTTCAAGCAACTTTGGACCGATGAAACTCATTTCATCTATTAAAATGTAGCGCACAAAGTGCATTCTCTCTTGGAAGCTTGCTAGTGTTTGGCCTTGCAATGGAGCCAACTCTTTGATGGGGATGCGCAGTGCAAAATGAATTGTCGATGCTCCAATGTTGAATGCTGCAACACCTGTTGGTGCAAGAAGTAAGAGCGATGTTTGCCCATTTGGAGTAGAACAATCTAGTGCAGACCTAATTTGTTTAATTAGGTGTGACTTTCCAGTTCCTGCAGTTCCTTGAACTATTATTTTTAGTGGTGGTTGGTAAGTGGTGGAGGACAAGTGGGACAATATAAATCTAGTGTTTTCTTTTGTTCCATTGAAAGGGCGTGGTGGGAATTTACAAATGGCGGAAGGGGGACCGAATATGTTGTGCAGTTGGAGTCTACAAAGTTGGATGCTTGACTGAGCTGTATTGGATTAATGGAATGAGTATTCTAGTCATGATTAAGGTCTAATTCACGATTGCCTAGCATGTCAAGTGTATCTAAGTGGAGCGAATGGCCTAGGTGAACACTTGACAAGACTTGCCATTCAGATTGGTTGCAGTGATTTGGGGGTTCTGCATCATTTGAAGGAGAGTCAGGTTCTGTATTGGAGGCCGTATCTAGTAGATTGCGGCAAACATGCCACAGATGGTAAGTGCATGCTAGCCTCTCCCACTGTGTGATAATTTGAGTTGGTGAGGAACCAAGGTCAATTGCAATGTCACGAAAGGGTTTGTAGAGAACCAGTTCACTCCAGCAGAAGTCATGGAAACTTGGGTCATCCTTGGGAGGAATGCTTGTGAACCGAGGGGAGACTCAAACAATTGCAGTAGAGGAATGCTCTTTCCAGTGGTTTGTTTTACGAGATGTTTTGAAGCTCCATTTTTGAGTAACCTCAATCAATGACATTGCCTCCAGACTAATAGGACGTGCCATGTATGCATCAATATAGTTTGTTTGTGGAGAGGTACATGTGTTGGAGAGTGGAACACGTTGATAGTTTTTTTGGTTGACATTTAAAGAAACAAATGTCCGACTACATAAGCAGAGTGGTAGTTTTAATAAAAGGTGGCAACTTTCTTGAGCACTAATATCACGATCAACAAGGTTGTCAACAAGCATTTTCCTAAAAGATATTGGTGCTGGCTTGTCAGGATCAAAAGATGTTGAAATACGTGAAAGCATTGCATGATATGTTTCTGATTTGGTTTCTACTTTAGCTGCATATTTTGTGATATATTTGAGCACTGCATCTATTGAGAGAACAGGTTGGCAATCTACATTTGCGCGCCAAATAGAGAGGATAGTGGGGTTGTGAAGATTTACTTGGTCATCATTGCGAGCAGGGGTGTGCTTTGGCTGCCCACTGTCATTAGAGAGGGTTGAATTGTCTACCATGGTCCAAGGGGCTTTATAGCGGCACTCAAATGTACCACCTTTACTTCGCAAGCATGTTTGCAAGGAACAACGTGTATGGCGCTGCACACAATTGAGCAGTTCAATGTAGTCATGTGAAGGGGTGGACAACATAATTAGTCTTCAGTCCATTAGGCAGGGGTTGTTTAAGTTAGACCTTGGAATGGATGCAGCTGAGCTTTGGGGGGGATGTGGGTTCCAAGCAGAGACATATTGGTCAATGTAGTTGATTTCATTTTGTACTGATGCAAGATTATTCCATTGCAGTTTCGCAATATCGAGCGCATCTTTCAGCCAAAGGAAACCGTGGACATGTGCAGACCCACGGTGTTGCCATTCATACCTGGACACATTAGATGTTATAAAGCAGATGATGTAAGAAAGAAGTAAATATAAATGATGTGGAGGGTAATTACATGTACCAGTAGTCCTTTGTGCAAAGAATCTTCTCCAAGACCTCCTCACAAAATGTAGTAAATTGACGATGCATGTAAAGTGCACTGAGGTGTGGGTTTTGCACTATATTTTGGATTCTCCACCTGGCAGCTGTAGTAGGATTTGTTGGTGTGGTAGATGGCATGACATTGTGTAAGTCTGGCCATTTAGTATCTGCTGCACTAAGGGTGAAGAATAGAGTTGGGCAACCAACTTGAATAACCATGTCAGATAGTTCCCCCCTACGAAGAGTCCAGAATGGGCGAGTGCCACGAATTGTTGACCCAAACCGCATAACTTGGTCTGCAAGATGTTCATCTAGGAGGTCCTTGAGTCTTTGGCGTAAGTCACAAATTGTTGTTGGCAGTCTACTTTCAAAGTGTTTTTGAACAAATACAGAAGCTGTGGCTTGGCTACGGTGACGCATTAGAATATTAAGAATGAAGTATCTAAACTGTGGGTGTTGGCCAAATCTATTATCATGGTATCGAAGAAGATGGAGTGCATATTCTTGTAGCTTGACTTCTTTCATACTTTGTTGATTGAAAGTAGCTCTACCTTTTGGAAATAATGTTGGGAATTCCATAACAAATAATCCTTCTGTGGTGTATTCATTGAGGGGCGTAAGAGAAATTGGTGGCCAATCAATAGTAGGAGTTGGGTGTCCTTCCTCTAATTGCAACAAGGCTCGCAATTCTTGCACTTCTGTATGTGCAGGGGGGCAGGTTTTCCACAAATGATGTTGTTGCTTGCACATTCTCTGCTAATTGTTCTTCAGCTGTATTATCTGTCTCCATGAAGGTAACATCAATGGGGTTTGAAGTTCAGGTTGTTGCATTAAGCAAGTCAAAGATGTCAGTGGAGGCAATAGGCAAGCATAAGAGAGAGGTCTCATCTAATTGGACATCTTTGTAGTAGGGGTCATTACAGATCTTATATTGCAAAGCCTCATGAACATGTGCTCTGCAAACATAGAAGTTGTACTGTTGGGAATCAACATTTCTTTTATTAATAATGAGTATATCCAAGTCATGTATGTGGTGTGGCAAGTAATTTTCAATTGTTGTAATATCTTGAGGAAAACAAATAGTGTGGCCACTATATTTGAGTTGTCCTCCTTTTGCATAAGTAACCTGGAGGACAGGGCTAACTCTTGATATAAGCATCTCCTCAATCTGAGATAGGCGTTGTAGACAAGAAGGCTGCTCTCTAGGGTCCATGTTGTTCCACTTTGAGAAGCAGTTGCCATTTTTTTCAGAAATGCATCTTGTACAAGCTCTAGTACCATTGAACAGGCTAGTTTTTATTCCTGGATATCGTTCCATGCATATCTGGCATGTTAATATGTTTGATAGGTTGTCCAACTTTGAACGGAATGAATTTCTAGCGATGTAATAGTTTGCAGGAAATAGTGGAGGATGGAGGTTTTGGAAGGTAGAAGTGGGGTTAAATGTAGATTGTAAGTGAGGTGTTTGTGGTTGCAAGGAGCTAGGGTTATTGGAAAGACAGGGTGGGGTAGTGGAGGAGCTGGCAAGGTTACTATGAAGGTTTTCTCTTCTTTGTTTATTAATAGAATCCTTATTTGCATGTTACCACAATCGTTTTAGATGATTACGATGAGACCGATGTGCTTCCATACTTTCAACTTGGTTTTCCATGGTAGAGGGTGCTGAGGAACATACCAATGCAATATTATTGTGCAGTAGTTAACAATAAAGTTGAAATAACCCATGTAAGGTAGGTGTGCAAAATAAGCTAGATGAAAGCTTGAAGTAATAATCCGTTGTATTGAATAATATGTGCACAAGATAATATTGTCGAATCAATAAGTCTTTCTATTCATTTCATTAGTAATTGTATGCACACAAGATTACATATAAAATTGAATTGCAAAACATGTGGAGAAGATAACATTGTCGAATAAAAAGAGTATTTCTATTCATCTTAGTTCTAATTGTAGGCACACTTGGTTCCATATGGTTGTATTTACAGTAGCAAAAGCTGTAAAACATAAACAAAGAGTATACAATATTGTGGAATGTAAGAGGTACATGCAAATTTTAAACAGGTTTTAATGTTGTAATGACAAAGGTTTGTATTTCTTTCCCAGCAAATGAATTCAGAGTGATGGCCACTTCAAAGAAAAACTTGTGCCCAAGAACTTGATCCAACACCTCTTTAGCAGCATCAGGTTCAGCTAGAAGTAGTTGAAAATCTTCAGTGGACACTCCAAACAAGTTGTTTGCAGGACCTTCAAATGCAGTGACTTTAACAAGAGCACCTGTTCCATCATCCAAATCCACTTTGATCATGTAGCTAAAATCACATCCAGGGAGATCAATAGAACACTTTGGGCAATGAAAGCTATTGGGGTTTTTTTCTACAACCTTTTTCTTACACTTCTTATTGCCCACCATAAGAGGACAAGAGAGGTAATAAAAGTTTTCCAAGTGAACTTTTGAAATGCTTGCTTTTACGCAAACATTGGTTTTTACAAGATAGTTTGTATTGTTGATCAATGCGATGTCAATTGGATTTGCAAACTTCTCGGAAGAAAGATGATCTATTGAGAGTGAAAGGAGGGGTGTTTCATTGCCTACAGTCGTGTACCATTGAAGCAACATTGTTGCTTCTAAAAGTTTTGGATTTATGACAATTGTAGTTGCATATATAGTATCAAGAGCCTTTCCACGCCAGGAGGTTACACGCCCAGATTTGATTAAGATAGTTGGAGGGGTTGGTAGAAGAAGCAAAGTAGATAATTCTTTTCCTTCAAATTCACAGTGACGACCCCAAAGTGTAACATCAATGGACAAGCATGACATGTCGGTGATTGTTGCAGTACACTTAATTGTTTCGGTTCCATCTCTCTTACGGATAATTGATGCAGGGGAGATAGATAAAAGTATGCCAAGAACATCAACAACGGAATGAATAGGTAGTGATAGTAGGGAATCTATGCTCTTGATATGCAAGCTATGCATGGGGATTGTAGACTCGACACATGGTGAAAGTGTAATTGTTGATGATTTGTGTAGGAAAATTTCAAATGGGTTCATCGAGCTACTATATTTTTTATTAGCAACTTGTATGCGACCATTAGAAATGATGTATACACTATTAGAGTGCACAACATTATAGAACTCATCAACAAGTTCATTGAAGCACGTGACATGTATTTCAGTGCCTTCTTTGTCAATGAGGTCAAAACCAAAAACTTTTCCTTCTTGGTTAGCATTGTGAAACTCATGGATTGGACTCTTTGTTAATGCTCTTCCCTCAATGGACCAACGCTTATAGTATGGGGTCAAAGATTTGATGGGAAGTATTTCAGAAGTGGGTATGGTTGATCCTTGGGTAGATGTTGCAGCTTGTTGTAAACCAGATGGGCCTTGGGAGCTAGTGGATGGCAAATGAATTGTTGCTTGCAGAAGAGGAGTTGGCGTGCCAATGAGTGGTATTTTATTAGAGACCATTTCAAGATTGTTGATAATTATAGCCCTACAAGTGAACAATGCAAATGTTTTAGGAAAATCACAGTAACGAATGAGAAAAGGATTCAAAAATAGAATAAGGTTGGACGTACATGTATTTGTCGAACACCTTTGATGTATATTCTGTAAGGCGGACAATAGACCCATTGACCATTGCTTCTTCGACAACAAGATTGTTGAACTGGCTGGGAAGCAAAGTTGGATGGGTATGGACACCATCAGAGAGTTCAATACGATATTTAGCATCTGTTGAATGAGCCTGTTGTATAGCATTTATGGATGTGACCTGTAATGAAGGGTCAAGATCGAACATGCCTACAAGAATTTCTTCAATAGCATTTGGAGTTAGAGTTGCCATTGAGAAGGTGAAAGCTAGTTGAAGTTTTGTGCCTGCGGGGAACTTGTGAGTGTTAGAATTGGCATTAAGGGCACGTCAAATAAAGGTCAATTTTCTATTTCTTTGTTTTTTTTTTAGAAATCGTTTAGTTTTCCTCTAAGATTGTTGTGTTCTAAAATTGTGACGATTCATAAACCATAGGTTATGAACCATACATAACAAGAAGTTTAAAACCACCAAATAAACATAAAATTCATATCAAAAGTTTTGGAAATTTGTACATGAATAAGCAAATAGGGAGCACAAGATAGTATATTTGAATTTTGTATATCTTTGTTCCAACATAAAAGGAAATCCATTTTTTTTACACTACCAGCTGCAATCAAGAAAAGCGTATACATGTTCTCCCTTCATATGTTAACATCTTTTGATAAAGAAACGGTAGATTTATATTATGTGTCTCCTGGCCAATCATTTATATTTGGTAAGAAAGTACAATCAATTGTAAATTTGATTTTAAAAAATATTTTCAATCAAGAGCATGGTTATCTGTTAGAAAATGTTCTATCCTTGATTTAATTTTGTTTATTGCACCCTAACTTCGCACTTCTAATTATCCTATGATTGGTTGCTTTGTAGATCAAAGGATACATTTTGTTTAACTAACAACTTTAAAGTCACAACTATTGGTCCAATATTGATAAAAATATTGGGCATTATATAAACAAATAACAACTACTATCACAACTATTGAAACATGCTTAGGTATTGGGTTCTCTTCTCTATGTTCTAATACTTGTCTAATACCTCTCTCTTAACCTCGTGAGTAGTTCTTCATCCATACCTAGTTGACTTTTTGCGAATGCTGCAAATAGATTTGGTAATAGATGGTTCACCATACCCAGTAGATTTGGTAATGCATGCCCACCGTAGAATTGGTAATAGATGGTTCACCATACCTAGTTGATTGTTTGCGAATGTTGCAAATAGATTTGAGGGTGGGTTGTCAAAGGTCCATTGCATGGATTGATAAGAATGGCTCATGCTAGATTTGGTAACTCTATCCATTGCTAGATTTTGTGAAAAAAAGGTTTCCATCTTAATTTAGTCGCTGGTGCTAGAATTATAGCAAATGGATGTGAATAGCACTGCTCCATTTATATTGGCGTTTCCTTGGAATAAGGAACGACTTTAAGCCATAGTAGGTAGTGATGTGAAAAATAAAAGATAAAGTTTCCTTAACATTATTCATATTTCTAACCTTAACTTTTTAGAAACTTCACATATTATCCATGTTTAAAGATCCCTTAAATAAAGGAAGGGAGAATATATGCTCTTCCTTTACTTAGCTTTTATCTTTAAAGGAGAGAATAAATTAATAAGAGTATATGTAAAAAAAATCACATAGAATAGGAGTTACTACATTTTCTTTAGAAAAAAAAAAAGGGATTTCTTTTGTTATTTTAAGTTTCTTTTTTTTGAGTAAAATAAAATATATAGAAAAATAATATATTAGGGAGGAAGTGGTAATTTGTATTATTATAATTTTTTTTTTTTTTTGTTAAAGTGCATAGGGTATATATTTAAAGGGTATATATATGCATATAGAAGTTATGTATTTTCCTTTATATATACAAGAAGGTAAATAAACAAATAAATAATAATAGTCAAGGAAAAATATTAAAATAGTAATAATTTACCACATCTTTAGGATTGAAGGGTGTGAGAATCAATAATCATTTTGGTAGTAGTATTAGGAGTAGTGTTAGAGAAAATGTCAGGCAGTGTTATAATCGGAAAGAAAACACGTATGAGTTTTGAATTGATTATTAGAATTATAGTTTTTGTGATAATTATTACACAAATGTATATATGTAGAATTACCAACAGTGGAAAGTTAACATCGCCATAGTCTTAATTAATGACATTGATAATTAGGTCGGAAGTAACATGGATGTCAACATCTAATCTTAGACTTGCATGGAGAAGTAAAAGTGAACATAGTAATGTGTGGTAAAACTTTCAGTGAGTGTTTTGTAACCATTCTTAAAAAAAAAAATTGTTGGGTTTTCTTGAAGGAAATTTTACGGCATCAAATTTGTCATTGAGGGTAATGTTGATGAAGAAGTCGCACCTAAAGTTGAGGTTGAGGTTGAAATTTGCATAAGCCCAATTGAGGCCTCAAATGCTGAGAATTGTGACAGAGTTGTTGCTAATATGGAGGTTTCAAAAACTGAGCAAGCTTGTTTTCCTGGTAATTTTGGAGTTTCAAAAACTCAGAAAAATAGTTTTCCCAGTCACTTAAAGCTCTTTGTCCAAGGTTTGAAATTTGAAGCCTGTCGCTGATGTGGTATCAATGAATGGCCCTAAATTAGATGAATTGATCAAGAAATTTGAATGTGTGGAAGGTCAATTAGTGATAGGTTCTGGTTTATAACTAATGAAAAGCCAATACTTAGACATTAAGTAGCAATTGAAATAGAAACCAAAGTTTGTATTTATGATCATCATGGTTTAAAATGTGAAAGCCCTGCAACATGCTCTTAATTTCATATTCTATCCTTACTGCTATCTTCTTATGCTTGATTTTGTCTTCCAATCTGGAGATTATAGGCATAAATTACCTGAAACATATTTCGAGGATCCTACCCTTGTTTAGGAGTTTCGAACACCATTGCAAGGAGTGTGTAGGAGATTATAAAGTGTCATGAATGCATAGCACATTTATTAAGAAACAAAAAATGGGTAGATGGAAATGGAACCTACAAGTTTTTCTGACTAGAAGAAGAAAAAGCATGGTGCAGATAGGGAATTTAAGCAGCTTTTTCAAATTTGATACCCAATTAACCTCCATAATTGGAGGTATGTGAATTGCATAATTTTTCCTTTCAGATAAAGCCCACATCTATCGCTTTTCAAAAATTTGAGAGCATTGGTTTCCCCACAAAACCAGTGATAGTACCAAAAAAATGTCAGATTAAAGACATGAAATTTCCATAGTCCAAGGGAATGAGTTGGAATGTTTTTGGTAAAAACTTGTGTAGAGTATTTTGTATCATGCTACAGCGAATCATGCTTCTATCCAAACTACATCGACTCTACTAAACTACAACAACTCTACCTAAGAAATCATGCTTGTATCCAAAATAATCCTCCACAAACTGATTTACTGGTTTGGAACCTTCACCAGTCACTTGTAATTGGTCTGTGACATCTCCATACTGTGAGGCAATTAGACCATACACAGTCCATGAAACATGGCATATTCAATTGTACCAAAACCACCATTTTGGAATTTTCTGCATCAAATATAAAAAATGAAAAAAACACAGTGCTATTCTGCATACTATTCTTCTCTATCAGCTTCTATTGTTTGTCAATGTTGATAATAAATTCTTCAATGACATGAAAGCTCAATTACAATCTATCAATTACAATGGTGTCGGTGCTTATCTTGCTCCAGAAGATTGATCCTACCTGAGGTATGAAAGATTATGTTCAAAGATAATCTCTTTTGGTGTTGCTTTCTTTCAAATGTTTGCATTCTAGAAAGTTCTTTTCTCTAATATTTATCCTTTTTTCTAAGAAGAGATGTTTGACTGACTATTATTGCTTATTCTCTACAGTGTTCTTTTTTTAGATTTAGACATTAATGGTGAATAGTATGTCATGTTGTGCCGAGTTATTTTGGGGAATGTTGACATTCCCCTTGGCTCTCATCAGTTTCATCCCAACTGTGAGAAGTTTGATTCTGGCATAAATGATATCACCAATCCAAAGCATTACATTATTTGGAGTACTCACATGAATACACACATTTTACCAGAATATGTTGTCAGTTTTAAGGCTCCTCACCAGTCGCCTCACCAGTCGCCTGGTATTGTTGAATTTTGTTTTTTATATGCAGAAATACAAGGAGTAATTTGCAATATGCTCAAGTAGCTAATAAATTTTCTGCTTATGAGATGGTAATCTTAAATGGTCTTTACTGGGCACAGTTGCTTTTCTATTAGCAATAGGATTTGTTTGGTCTGTATATTTCATGTATTTGGAATATAGGAGAGTCAAAATACCTTGCTGATCCTCATGGTAAGGCAAGTCCAATGTCATTTTGTGCCTAATTTTGGTCAGCAATCTTCCTAAAATAACGATTATTTTCTCTGATAAGTAATTGTGAAATTGGAAATGTTGGTTATTCTTAAATCTTTTTGTTTTCAGAGCCACTTGTTAACACTCATACTCATGCTGACTTTAATTGCTATCATCTAATGAAACAACTAAAACCCATCCATCCTAACTAGAGTTTAGACCTGTGCAATTGTTGAATCTTAATTTATATACATGATTAAAACAGACAACAATGTGCTTATTTTATCCTAAGACAGTGGCATGCATTATGTAGTTTTTTTCAATATACCTGGAAATAAATCTTACAAAATTTACAGATTACTGTTACAAACAAATTAGTGAAAAATGACTGCTCTAATTCAATCTTATCTAAAATAACTTGAAGCAAATCACTTGAATATATGGGTCTGCGTGAAGTGATATTTACTAGGTATAAATTCTGTATAGGATGTCTGGTAAATTATAAAACACTATTATTACGATTACACAGTAAATGGAAATGGGTAGGTAATTTTCTTAGCATGCTATACCTATGAGAACAATAGAGATTCAGATTTGTTATAAATTAACAATAACCATATATTTGCCTTGTTTTAATATTAACAATAACCATATATTGCAACTATAGGCTGCACAGTTGAATAACTATTGACTCCTAAGAAGATTACAAATCCATATAAAAAAAGTAGGGGTAGAAACAAGGAATTTGATATTTTGCTAGTCTGTGTAGCTAAAATGTTTGGAAAGTAGGATTTTCATATTCACAAGTTCTAATTTTTAATATGCCCCTGTTGCTACTACTTATGCCTTAGCCAATGCTATAAGGCTCGACTTTCTCATCCAGGAGGACATGATTCCTACCAATTTCTGTCATGTGATTTAAGAAAGGCCATGGAAAAAATCAAAAGGATAGCCAAAGTTTTAAAAACTTTAAAGCAAATGCAATTGGCAGGCATAAATCTAGACTCCGCAACCTCCGTTACCATTCTCCCTACCTGTGCAAAAATGGGGGCACAAAAGAATATATAAGAAGTAAATGCGTACATCTAAGATGCCCTACACTTAGAAATTTATCCGTAAACTTCCATTGTCCTAAAAGATACAAATTAAAATGCCACAGAGAATGGATTTTGAAGACTCGTCTTGCTGTTCAATTTCAATGCTAGCGAACATTATGAACAACTTGATCTGTATTAATGGGCAGAACTCGGTACCTGAATTTTCTGCACAGATGGTGTCAAGCTGTGAACGATTTCGATGTGCAAACCCTAATATCAGAGACCCACCTCAAATGCAAATTTTTCTTCAAATTGAAACAAATATAATGATGTTGTGTTCTCAAAGAAACCGATATCTGTCTTCAAATAGCAATTGAGATCTAAATCTATCGTGCTGTCAACAATGTCGATATTTTCTGCAATAAGTGCTCCTTAGATATTTTTCCCACCTTTGTGCAATAACTTCTCTATTCCCAGTAGACTTGCTCCTCGGATATTTTTCCCAACTGCAATAACTGCTCTGCTTTGTTTCATCCATGAAAAATGACGAACGCCTGGGATGGATTTCATAGCAGGCGATTGCCTGTCGAGCAATCTACACCGTCGGAGGTAAAAATGCCTTCAAAATACTAAGCGTAGGACACCTTCGGTGTAATAAATAAAGCATGGTGTACGAATCTAAGCGGAAAATCAGTCTCACCGAATGTCGGCATTGGATTGGAGGAGATCCCAGTGGGGTTCCCCCACATAATAGCCTATTGGCTAATTAAATTGGAAGATAGGTGTATTTAATTCTAAGATGTAGGATGTAGAAATGATGTATTAAATTGATTTGTTATTTCGAGAAAATTAGCGGTTTCAGTTTGATGACTATTTCAAGATTTGAATTAGAGTATTTATAATGATGAATGTAGATTGTGTTAGCTCTCAAAAACGCAGGCTGAATGCCTCAAGAGGTTGCCAATCTCTTGATACGCTTTAGGGTAATAGACAAGGCCAAGAGAACTCAACCCAGGCAGGTGTACCTTTTGAATTGAGTAGACTTATCTTATGATTATCCCTCTAAAATGCTTTGTCCACAATGGCAGATGACAGTGAACAAAATGAAATCAAACTTGATAGCAATCTTTTGATCTAAATCCTAAAATGCTTAATAAACAAATGTAAAGAAACTGAATGAATTCAAATGATGAAATTGTAGAGACCAGTGCCTTATTGGGTATGCGGAGTCAAATGAAACACAAGTGGGCAACTTATTCTGGTAGAAAATCAAATTGCAGGCATATGATCTGTTCATAACTTGTATAAACAATGCAAGACTATGACCACTGAGCTCTTCTTTAATAATCCAGATGAATCTTCCTGATTACTGTGATCAACAAAAATGATTTAATCTCTACTTGAGAGAACCAGTCAATTAATCACACAAATACAACAAATGTGCATTGATAAACCGAAAGTAAACTTGTTACATCAATTTAAACAACCAGAAAGAATCAACTTGGAGACAGCTTCAGCAATACTTTTCAATAAGTTCAACATACAATTGACACTAGAAATAACCTGCCACACCAGCTGATTTCCATTGAATTTTCCATTTTAAAACATGCACATAGTCTTTGATAAGAGAAAATTATTCTACTGTAGCCATTCCTAATCTACTATATGTGATCTAAAATCTGATCTAAAAACTAATCATCAATTACAATTCGGGTGCCTATAAATACACCAGCATCAGGAAAATAAATCGCTTCGAGCACATGTCGGCCACCGTAGAATTCGGGCAACCATTACAATCAGGCACTCATGTCGGCCTTCAACAGAATTTAGAATTTCACAAATGTCGGCCCACAATGTTTGAATATAATTTCTGAGCCATTTGCTGAGACATCCTAAAAGTATGCCAAAGGAAAAATATCGTTCACCGCTCCTGCTGTGTTCCCCAATTCATCGCCGTGAACATCTGAATCGTGGAGACATCCTGTAGATCCTTTTATGTTTTCCCGAGAGCTCCTTTACCTTTCACGTGTCGCTGTGAATTATTGCTCTCAGGGAGACGTTATACAGACTACCCCCATGTTTCATCGAAGACCCACATGATACATATTGGTCACCGAGACATATGATTTTTCTCACTGATGAGTGCCTATCATCACCTTCGCCAATACATTTTGGTTTTCTCACCGACTGAAATAAGTCTTACCGATGAAGCCATTCATCGGCAAGACAATGAGCCTTTGAAGAGACTCACATCGATGCCAAATGTTATACCAAACTCATTCCTCCACTTTATTCACTGAGACTCATCCTAATGTGCACTGTCAGTAAAACACCCTGATTTCGTTGAAACTCTCGCCGAAGACCACCTCTCCCACCGATGTACATCTCTATCAGCATAACTTTTGAATCGGCAAGACATCATAGTTTCTAGCCGATAGCCTTTTATGAAACCCCCTCACATCATATCGGCGAGACTAGTTGCCTTCGGCAAGACACTACTCTGATATACTTTAGTCTCACCGATATACACTCCTCATCGCCGATTGGTAAGACAATGCTCAATCGCCAAGACCCCTTGCCGAAAACCTTTAGCTTGGCCGAAACACCTCCATATGCGCTAGTCGGTATAACATGTTGAGCTCGCCAAGACATCACATCGATGCCTCCATCTTTTTCTGAAAACCCTTTCATAAGCCTTTCGACAAGACAATAATGTTTCGCTATGACCTTAGCCCGACCGTCTGACTCCCACCGATAAACCATTCCATGTGCACAAGTTGGGGAGACATGCAGAGCTCAGTGAGACACCACCCCGATAGCCACAACATATTCCGATAGATGATCCCATCGTCGCCACAACCACATGAATGCCTCACCGATAGCCTGCAGGAGAAAACCAGTCGCTGTGACAATAAATGAGTCTTGCCGATAGGCAATGCAGACTCATGCAAACGGAAAACGTAGAATTGATCGGGGAGACAAGAATGAACCTATGCCGATATGGACCCAGACATGAAAAATGCATAACTTGATTGATTCAATGGGGCAATATGGCAAACCATAAATGAAATATGCATACTGTCAGACCAAAACAAGAAATTCATGAATGAAATCAACTGTAAAAACACCATATTTTTATAGTTCCAACAGATTGAATGTCATGAGTTCGATTTTAAGTGTCATGAGTTTGATTTTAACAAGCTCTAGTGGTAATGAATTGAGACTTTCAACAATTGTTATTGACACCTATTCAATGGTTAATGACACATAAACAACAAAAGCACATTTTTTTTGTTAATTATTCTAACACTTCCTCTTAAGGAATAATTGAATTTTGATGGAATCCTAATACATTTTTGACATAAAATAAAACAATAGAAAATGCATTATGTAGAAGCAATTCTTTGAAAATAGTTCTTAGACCAATACAAATTCTTCAAGCTACTCCCAATTACAGGTATTGTCATCTAGTTGTAATCCAAGTTCCCAGCATCATTGGACACCATTTGCACATGAAGTATCTCATTACTCTCGTAAAGGTATGATGTTAAACTTATAGATTTTGGATCTCCCTTGAACTATTGGACATCAATCCTCACATGTATGTTTCATAACCTAATGAGGTATAGCTTCTTTGATCCACTAGCATATCAAACTATTGAGCATCTATTTATCCTCTATTATATCCCTCTCTATCTTCAAAGTGTTTCCCTCTTCAAAATAAGACAAGTGCCTCATCTTCAATGAAATCATCATCAATATTTGATGGTTCTTTGATGATCTCACTCTTACTTTACATTCTATTTCCCAATCTTTTCTTTGAGTATAATGCAAGCTCTTGATCTCGAAGGGATTTTATTTGTAGGTCATCATTCTTAATAGGATCCATTAAGCTTTAGTAGTGGAAAATTCTTTAACAATCATCTCCTCCAAGATACAACACACAAAACATTAAAAAAGTGCTATGCAGACCCAAAGGATATTTTACAACAAGAAAGACTCATAAACAACACTCAAATCGATTGGAACAGTTTGACAAACGGCACCTCAATAATAAGAGATCATAAAAATTACTCAAATGACCTTCCTTTGATCTCCTTTGCATATTATACAACAAGTAACTCTGTAACATATCCCTCTTAGGTTGTAGGGACCACCTCACCATCCCCAACAATGCACTCTTTGACATTTAAGGATTCTTGGCTAGGTCTCTTATACAACTCTGATACCAAATTAAAAATATAACATAAAAAAAATAATGAACAACAAAAAAAGACTCAATAATTTATTCATCAACAAATTGCATATTTATAACTATGAATAACTCCAACTACTTACAAATCTACTAACTAATATGACAACTTACTGTAGATTTTTCACAATAAACTTTGACAACAAAATGGATCTAGTGACAATGAACTGAGACTCTCAATAGTTGTTATTGACACCTACTCAATACTTAATGACACTGTAGTGTAGGAAAAAGTATCCCTTTTTCACACTTAATTTGGAAATAATTAATAATAAAATAAGCTTAATTATGCCTTAATTTAGTGTTGTAATATGTTTTTCATATTCACATTGAGTTTAGGGCCCTTTTAAATAAAATGGACTTAATTGTGCCTTATTTTTGGTGTTGTAAGGTGTACCTTTATAATTTCACATTAATCTAGGGCTTTATTAATTGATTGAGTTCAATTTGCCTTATTTGTCCCCTTTAATTTGAATTTAAACCTAATTAATTGCAATTTCCAAGGGATAAAACCTGACATTCATAAATGTCATCTCACAACACTTAACTTTGGAAGATGTGTGTCCTAGGTAAGTGACCTAGGACCCATTTTCCATAGGGCGAATGGGTCCTCACTTAGACTTAGGACCCTTTTTCAGCATAATGTTCAACCTTGAGTAATGTGTGTCCTAGGTAAGTGACCTAGGACCCATTCACCCTATGGCGAATGGGTCTTCACTTAGATCTAGGACCCCCCATTAAAATATGTTTTTGGTGGTATTTTAAGGTTTCAAATTCAAATTTCACATGTCAGCTTTTAGGATCTAATAATTGGAAAATTAGAGAAGGAAGCCTATAAATCTAAGTTTCACATTCATTTTTCACTAGCAAGAAAAGAGTTTCATATGAAATCACAAGCATTTGCATTCAAGAGCAAGGAGAAATCAAGAGTGAAGTCTTGGAGCAACATTTTAATGTTTTTGTAGGTCTTCAAGCTCATTTTGTCATCAAAGATCAAACATTGTTGAAGAATTGATGGTATATGTCTATGGAGAATCATGATGGATTCTAGGTTTTGGGAGAAGCACTATGAGATTCAACCAAGCCTAATGACTTGTTTCTTAAGTGATTCCATCTATGATCATTCTATTTTCAGCCTAAGAGAGGTATATTCAGATTTGTGACTTATTAATGGGATTTGAGGTCTCCTAAAGTAGGTCTTATTCATTGTTCATGTTTCATTCTATGATCCTATTCTAACACACTTGAGTAGAATTTCTTTGCATTATTAGAAGTCTTAATCTTAGACACACTTAAGGTTAGGATCACACACATTTCATGTTTCAGTTTTCTATTTATCATCAAGGTTTAATTACAAAACTTGGGGTTTGACCGAGGCAAACCCCTATCCACCAATAAACATCAAAATTGTTTTGCATTTTTTTCACAAATCCAAGTATGGGAGTGGGGATTTCAAGTTATAGGAAGGAATTGTAGGTTTGGAGCTTCAAATTCAGATTCAATTTTTTGGAAAAGCCTACCTGGACCCATTCACCATAGGGAAAATGAGTCCCTATTCAGGTTGCAAGGACAACAAGTTTTCATAGCTCCTAAGCTTCAAATTTAGATTCAGAGTTTTCGAAAAAGCTTATCAGGACCCATTCACCATAGGGCGAATGAGTCCCTATTAGGGTTGCAAAAACAACAAGTTTTAATAGGTGCACAACATTTATTACCTTTAGTTTCTTTAGAAAGTTTACTGATTCCTTCTGTTTTATGTTAAATCTCTTTAATGCACTTTTTAGGTCTAAATTTGAAGTTGTTTTTCCATTTTAAATCTTTCTAGCCAAAGTGCTATTTGATCTAGATGCCCATCCTAGCAAAAAGGGAAATTTGCATACTCACACCTTGATTTGATTCACCTAAGGGTTTGTCATCTCATTGTGTGGATCTCATTTCTTAATGATTTGAGGAAAGATATGACCCCCTTGTCCCTCTTTGGATCCACTTTTCCATTTTGGGACACCCCTATATCCTATTTTTCACCTTTTCATTTTGGTGAACTCGACCTTGTACAACAATATTATGAAAATTGGAGTCCTTTCAACCCTAGATCTTAGTTTTTCAATAGATTGCATTAGATTTGCATTAAATTTGGGGTTCTTTAAATTTTCATTAGTGAACATTGCATTTAGGGTTAAATTTGCATGTTTGCATAGCTTATAATTATTAAAAATAAAAAAAATTGCACTAGATATGAATTTATTTTACATAGTATTAGCATTGAAATCATCATTCAATCATTTAGATTCATATTACACATTAGACTTAGTCACATTGTTCATCATTCAACCTTAGTCAAACTTGCATTTAGAAGCATTAAACTTGGAAAATCTATTACATAATTGTCTGTTATAGATTAGCAACAACAAACACATAGGATCACCTCAGAAATACAAAAGTCAAATTTAAAAAACCCTAATCTAGGACCCATTCGCCCTAGGGTGAATGAGTCCATGTACAAACATTTTTAGCAAAATTTTTGAGTGGTTTTTAATCTCTGATCTGCATTTCTATTTATGTTATCAAACCTGAGAATTAATTTTCTGAAACAATTTTCTTGTGCATTGAAATTGGTGTTCATTAAATTAAAGATTTTGCAACATTGGGAAAAGAATTTATTTCATATTTCAATTAAAAGTAGCATTAGAATTTTGCATTTCTCTTTCATTTCTAGCATTATTGCATCATTAGATACATTAGAACTTACATTTTGCAATCATTAGAAAACAAAAAGCAAAAAGCAAAAACATCAAAAGAAACAAACAAGATCCTTGAGGAAAGCATAGTTATTTGATTATGTCAAATTCCCGTTTCCAAGTTAGCCTATCCCTCAAGCCCTTTAGTAGTGATGAATTTGACATGTTAGATGAAGCCCTTGAGGATTTCATCTCGCAAGGTTCATCCACTAAAGCTTGTCATGACAAACTGAAACATAGACTGTACGTTAACGCAATTACACCTCAAAATATCATTTAACCTCCCTCACAAAAACCTCAAGTTCCAAATAAACCCATGCTTATCCTAGAACCACCCAAAACCAAGCCTTCACTTGACAATAACAATGTTTCATAACAATTAGGTTACAATACCATTGCTCACACATACAATACAAGGAATAATAGACAACAACAAACCACTCTTGTTTTATTACCTTTGCCTCAACCTATCTTGCCTAGTGCTCCTCGTTTACCTTCAAATAGTGGAAAGGAGTATGATCTTGTTGAACAACTTAAGAACACACCTGCTAAGATATCCCAATGGGATCTTATTTAAGCCTCACCAAATTACATTAGTATGCTTCAAACTGCCTTGTAACTGTTGGCAACACAAGGACAACCAACTGAGAGGGAAGTAAATCAATTGTCTTAGAAATTATAAAAATTAAACTTATTCTCAAATTTGATATATAAACATGAAAACATAAATCATCACCACATCAGAAACACACATAACACCAATTTTTTTTACGTGGAAACTCTGTTAGGGGAAAAACCACGGTGGAGGTTAGTTCACAAGATTATACTTTGTTAAAAGTATAAAAGAATTATAAATGGGGAACACACATGCATTCAGGCACACTGCCTAGAGCTCACTGCTCAATTACAAAAGGATTACTACCCAAAGGAAGACACACTGTCTTACAAAAACATTTGGATTACATCTGCAAGGTTTTGAACTAAGAAAATAGCATCTACTAATGTTTGATTATAGTTCCGGTTAAGCACATAAAATCTACTCACTCTTCTTCACACTTTACTTCTTCCTTCGAAAGATTAGAACATTATTCACACATAGGACTCGCACATTATGCACACCACTCGCACACACATTCTTCAAATGGTATAAACAATTGCACATATATATCCGCTACAAGGAACTACATCAACTATATGTTGGCTTTAACAAAATATAAAACATGTTCAAACTATCGGCCCAATCCATACAAAATTATCAATGCGAACCAACCAATGTCGGCCAAAACATAGTGAGGACCCAAAACAACATCCTTGAACATGAAACACGTTAAATAGTTATGCCTCGAAGATCCACAACACGCTACAATCACCCTGTTGGCCATGATCATGAAAAACATGAACTCACAAAAGAAAATCACCAATCGCGAGCACAATGATCAATGTGGACCAACAACACAAATAGAGCACGATCTAGAAACATCCACAAGCATCATGAATCACCACATAAGCATCCGCAACAATTCAAATTACTAGAATCACATCACCTTCTTTTAGGAACACCAACTAAAGCAACAAAACAACTGTCAGAACACAAATACTCATAACTCAATCAAATCTTCATGCAAACCTCTGGAACTTCATGTGGATAAACTAGATATATTCATCAACAAAACCTTTAATCCACAACCTCTTATCATAAATATACCGAGTTATCCATCAATATGAACTTCATTGCATCACAGACAACCTGCAACTTATTTTATTACAATTTTCTCAATAACCTTGACATATACAACCTTAAAGAAATTAATGCCAATAGTGTTGACATCAATGAAAATCACATATCAACAATATCCAACAATCTCCCCCTTTGGCATTGATGGCATGTTCACATGATGTGAAAAACACCATCAACACAACTTTCTCTTAAAACTTTCTCCCCCTTAGATTTTGACTCTTTCATAGTTTTTCACATGACTCTTCTCCCCCTTTGACATCAATGACAAAGATACACATTATCTTTCTCCACACAACCTCTGAACCACATTTTTGAATAGTTGACTACTCCCCCTGAGTAGTAGCCACCACAAAATCAATCTGGATCACAAGATATGACTATTAAATGCACAGACTGATGCAAGTCAATGCATCTTAATTCTGATTAGGAGGGGTAATCACCCCAAGCTTCCCTCTGAGATATTGAAAATTATCCTTAGGTAAGGGCTTGGTAAAGATATCTGCAATCTGTTCCTTAGTGGGTACATACTCCAATCTGACTTCCTTTTCACTCACCCGCTCTCTCAAAAAGTGAAACTTTATAGATATATGCTTGGTTTTTGAATGCAACACCGGATTCTTAGAAATGTCAATTGCACATGAATTATCATAGAATATAGCAATAGGTTCATCATACACAACTTTGATATCTTTCAACATTTGCTTCATCCACAATACTTGAGTACAATTGTTAGCAGCAACAATGTATTCTGCCTCTGTAGTAGATAAAGAAATGGCATTCTACTTCTTACTTAACCATGAAATCAACTTCTTTCCTAAGAAAAATGCATCACCACTAGTACTCTTTCTGTCATTCACATCTCCTGCCTAATTAGCATTAGTAAAAGCACTCAAAGTAAGGTCATCTTCTTTGGGATACCATAGGCCAAAATCAACTGTCCCCTTTAAGTACCTAAAAATCCTCTTCACAACTATCACTTGAGATTCCTTAGGATCAACTTGAAATATTGCAACAATGCATATGACATTCATGATATCAGGTCTAGTTTGAGTAAACTAGAGCGATCCACCAATTATGGATCTGTATCTGGTCTGATTTTTTTTAGGAGAATCATCATCTTGTGTCAACTTACATCCAGTCACCATAGGTGTACCAACTAACTTTGAATCTTCCATACAAAACTTCTTTAGCAATTCTTTCACATATTTGGACTAAGATATAAAGATATCTTTATCTAGCCAAGTAATTGACAATCCCAAAAAGAATTTCATTTCTCCAATCATAGACATCTCAAACTCACTTTGCATCTCATCAACAAACTTCATGCACAAACTATCATCTCCGAAAAAAATGATATCATCAACAATCAAATCTTTATCATGATCAATCTTGAAATACAAGTTACTATCAACCGTACCTTTATTAAATCCAAGCTTCAACAAATACTTGTCCAATTTGGCATACCATGCTCTTGGGGCTTGCTTAATTCCATACAATTCTTTCTTCAAACTGACAAGCCATATCTCCCTGATCAGTCAATTGAAATCCATTAGGTTGCTCAATATACACTTCTTCTTCCAGTTCACCATTTAGAAATGCTGACTTGACATCCATCTGATAAGCCTTGAAGTTTTTGCAAGCAGCATAAGCAAGAAACAGTCTCACAACTAAAATCCTAGCAACAGGAGAAAAAGTTTCTTCAAAGTCAATTCCTTCCATCTGAGAATATCCTTTACACACAAGTCTTGCTTTGTTTCTAACAACTTCACCTTGCTCATTCAATTTTTTCTGAAAGACCCATTTAGTTCCAATTACATTTTTGTCCTTAGGTCTAGGAACAAGAATCCATGTATCATTCTTCTCAATTTTTAGTAATTCTTCTTTCATTTCTTCCACTCAATGTTCATCTTTGCATGCTTCATTGACACTATTAGGCTCAGTCTTTGAGATCAAACAATATTCTTCTGCAATTCTTCTCCTAGTTTGAACACCTTTGTTCTTATCACCTTTATAATCTGGTCTTCTGAATGATTTAGTCTTACATACCTTGGAGTTTTAGGATGTTCTTGAACTTCAGGCTCTTGTGATCTCACTTCTGCACTTTCACTAGTTCCTTCCTCTTGATTTTCCTGATTCACCAGAATGACTTGAACTTGATTTGGAGTTTGAACTTTCTTTCCTTTATCTGAACTGTCATTCTGATCGTATGAATCATATCTACAGGTTCTGGATGCTCTAATTGTGTCTTCATCAACCTTGAAATTAACACTTTCAATTACTTTCCTCAATCTCTTATTGTAGCACCGGTAGGCTTTACTTTTAGTAGAATAGTCAAGAAAGATTCCTTCATCGCTTCTAGCATGAAACTTTCCAATATATTCATCTCTTTTGATATAGCATTTACTCCCAAATATTTTTAAGTATCTAATAGTAGGCTTATGACCGTACCATTGTTGGATGCTATGGATGTGTTGCTGATATGTGGTTGTCATTGATGTCAACACTATTAGCATTTGGTGTATCAGAGGCTGTATATGTCGAGGATATTGAGAAAATTGTAAAAGAAAGTGTTCTAGGTTCCTAGTGGAACTATGCAGATCATGAAGGTGTTTTGTTCTCTACGTTGAAGATCAGTTGGTGTGGATCAAATGGCTTATTGTTGAGTATATCTAGATCATCTACCAAAATTTTTAGAGGTCTGCATGATGTCTTGAGTATGTTGTGGTCTTACAGTGTTTTTGTGGTCTCTGTCAATGTTCTTGAACGAAGATTGTGTGATTATGTTGATTTCAATTGTTGTAGATGCTTCTCTGTTGTTTCTTGGTATTCTTGGATGTTTCTAGACCATGCTCTATCTTTGTGGTACGTCCACATTGATCGGTGTACTTGTTGTTGAATATTTTTTCTCCGTATGTTCAGTTTTTCATGTTCTTGGCCGACATGATGGTGGTAGCATGTTGTGGATCTTAGAGGAGGAATCAATTGAAGTCTTTTTGTGTTGGAGATATCAATTTGCGCCTCCACTATGTTGTGGCTAACCTTGGTGGATACACATTAAAATTTTAATTGAAAATTTGGGTTGACATTGCAAATATATTTTATTTTTCTTGGCCGACTAAGATGCGATGAAATCTCTTGTAGTGGATATATAAGTGCGATTGTTTCATTGGTGTAGTGAGAAGAGAAGGTGCTCTTGTGTGTGTATGTGCGAATATCTTTCGGTTGCAGAGCAGAGTGTGAAGGAGAGTGTGTGAAGTGTGAAGAAGTGTTGAGATTAATTGGATCTATAATCAGGCTTGTGCATAAGCTATTTTCTCAGTTCATACCCTTTGGATTTTTAATCCTGTTCTGTTGGGCAGTGAGCCCCTTTTGTATTTGAGAAGTGAGCTCTAGGCAGTGTTCCTGAATGCATGTTCATTCCCCTTGTTATTTTTCATTATAATTTTAGCAGAGTATAATCTTGTGGACTAACATCCACCATGTTTTTTCCCCTAACATGGTTTCCACATAAATTTTTTTGGTGTTCTTTGTCACTCTGATGTGTTAATTACTTGTGGATGATTTCTTATTCATTAGATCTGATATTTAAGTTAAGTTAAGTAAGAAAAGTTTAAATTTTTGAGACACTTGATTCACCCCCCTCTCAGTTGTTTGTCCTAGTTTTTCCAAAAATTGGTATTAGAGTATGTTCCTCTGAAGAAGTCTAAAAGCTTGAGGTGATCCGGGATGACAACATTCAAGAAGGACAGTCCTAGATTTGATGGCACTAACTATTCAATGTGGAAATTCCAGATGCAATGTCATCTAAAGTTGATTGGTGATGCTTACTAGAAGATTACAAAAGATCCATACACTATTCCTGAGAATGGTCCCTCTTCTGCTGATGAGATCAAAGATGCTGAAAGTAATACCAAGGCGATTGAAGCTTTGTTGAGTGCTCTAAAAAATTTAGAGATGGCTAATGTGATGGGTCTATAGATAGCTCATGAGATTTGGATGAAACTGGAAACTTTGTATGAAGGATATGCATAGGTGAAGATGGCTAAGCTATAGAGCTTGAAAGGCAAGTATGAAAATTTGAAGATGGGTGAAGATGAAAATATCACTTCTTTTATGCAAAGAGTAAATGGAATAGTGATGCGTATTAAATGTGTCAGTGTTTCTATGGATGAGGATGAAATTGTAGCTAAGGTACTCAGATCCTTTCCTCCCTCCTACAAAATGAAGGTTCATGCTATTGAAGAGTTCAGACTAGTAAAGAAGATGACTAGAGACACACTGATTGGGAAGCTTGCTGCTTTTGAAATAAGTGAATTTGGTGAATCTACACCGAAGACTCAATCTTCATTCAAGGCTACTGTATTCAGAAGTAACAGACAAAAATATAGTCTGGGAGAGAGTTCCAAAAAGATATCTGAGTATGATGAAGAATTGAAACACTTGAAGATAAAGAAAGAGAGGTAGAAGAATTGGAAGCACTGATTGCAAAGCAAGAAGGGAGAGGAAAAGGTAAGTATGAAGATGTATTTCCTATTAAATGTTTTTCATGCAATAAAATAGGTCATTTTCCATCAAGATGTCCTGAAAGAGTTCCTAGATCTAAGCCTAAAAAGTCTAGATTCCAAAAACGATGCTACTTTGCTGAAGAAGCAGTGATTGATGATGAGTCTGATAAAGATAATGGAAAAGAAGATGAATGGGATTTCATTGCTACCATTTAAAATAATCCTATTGCTATTGAATCTACTAAAGATGAAAAAGCTCTTGCAGTCCAAGTTGAAGAAAAAGATGAGTGGGTCATTGACAGTGGATGCTCACATCATATGACCAGTGATAAAAGAAAATTTGTGAGTCTAGAGAAGTATGACAACGGGGTTGTAAGATTTGGAGATAACAATGCTGGTGTGATTCGTGGCAAAGGATCTATTTGCCTTGGTGGTAAGGACAACACTAATGATGTCCTCTATGTTGAAGGCCTGAAGCACAACTTGTTGAGTGTTGGAAAAATGGTTCATAAGGGATATGATCTTTAGTTCAAAGATGGAAGATGCAAGATACGTGGGAGTTCCAGGAATATGATTGCAACATGCAAACAAACAAAAGGTAACATTTTTCATCTGAATACTGCTAGTGGAAGTTGTTTAATTTCTCAAGTAGATGAAAGATGGTTGTGGAATAGGAGATTGTGTCATGTAAATTTTGAAAACATTATCAAGATAAGTTCTACTCAAGCAGTAAGAGATCTGCCTAGGTTAGTAAAGCCTGCTAATATAATCTGCAAGGAATGTCAGATGGGTAAACAAACTAGAGTCTCTTTCTGGAGCAAATAGTTTCATTCAAATAATTTGTTGGAGCTGCTACATACTAACCTTTGTGGTCCCTCCAGAGTTAGAAGTATTCATGGAGAAAGGTATTTCATGCTGCTTATTGATGATTACTCTAGAATGATTTGGGTTTCCTTTTTAAGAGAAAAATGTGAAGCATTGGAGAAGTTCAAAAGTTTCAAGGCTATGGCAGAAAATGAGAAAGGTCTGAAAATTAAGTGCCTAAGATCTGATAGAGGTGAGTTCATTTCCAAAGAATTCAACTCTTATTGTGAAGAGCATGGAATTAAAAGATAGTTATCTGCTCCCCAAACCCCTCAACAGAATGGAGTTGCAAAAAGAAAGAATATAACAATTCTGGATGTTGCTAGAATGATGATGATGGAACAAAACGTATCTCGGATGTATTGGAGTGAAGCGGTAAGCACTGTTGTGTATACTTTGAACAGGGTAAATGTTAATGGTAATTCTGGTAAGACTCCTTATGAGTTATGGTTTGGTCACAAACCTATTGCTAAGTATTTTAAGATTTTTGGAAGTAAGTGTTATATCAGGAGAGATGATGATATAGGAAAATTTGATGCAAGAAGTGATGAAGGAATCTTCCTGGGTTACTCCACTAAAATCAAGGCCTACCGGTGCTACAACAAAAGATTGAGAAAGATGGTTGGAAGTGCAAATGTCAGAGTTGATGAGGACTCTGTTAAATCATCTAGACATTGTAGTTATGATTCAGATGAAGACATTACAAGCCAAGGAAAGAATGTTCAGACACAAAATCAACTTCAAATTGTGCCATATGTTCCATATGTTCCAATTGTTCCAGTGAAGCAACCTCAATTTGTTCTGGTAAATCAAGTTAGCCAGGGGGCTCAAACAAGTGCAAGTATAGAAGAAAGATCAGAAGAATCTGAAGCTCAAGAGTGTTCCAAAACTCTCAGGTATGTAAAATTGAATCATTTTGAAAATCAGATCATAGGAGATAAGAATAAAGGAGTGCAAACTAGAAGAAAAATTGCAGAAGAATATTGTTTGATCTCCAAGATTGAACCTAAAAATGTATTTGAAGCCTGTAAAGATGAACACTGGTTGGAAGCTATGAAGGAAGAATTGAAACAGATTGAAAATAATGAAACATGGCTACTGGTTCCGAGACCTAAAGACAAAAATGTAATTGGTACTAAATGGGTATTTAGAAACAAGCTGAATGAAGAAGGTGAAGTGGTCCGAAATAAAGCAAGATTGGTATGTAAAGGGTATTCTTAAATGGAAGGTGTTAATTTTGAAGAAACCTTTTCCCTTGTTGCTAGGATTGAAGCTGTTAGACTATTTCTTGCTTATGCTGCACACAAGGACTATAAATTCTATCAAATGGATGTAAAGTCTGCATTTCTGAATGGAGAACTAGAAGAAGAAGTGTACATTGAACAACCGAATGGATTTCAGCTAACATATAAAGGAGATATGGTTTGCAGGTTGAAGAAAGCTTTGTATGGACTTAAGCAAGCCCCTAGAGCCTAGTATGCTAGATTGGACAAATATTTGCTGAAACTTGGTACTGCTGATAGCAACTTATACTTCAAATTAGATATTGATAAGGAGTTAATTATAGAAGTTTTTGTTGATGACATCATCTTTGGAGGAGATGATAATCTATGTATGAAGTTTGCTGATGAAATGAAGAGTGAATTTGAGATGAGTATGATTGGAGAAATGAAGTTCTTTCTGGGATTACAAGTTACACAGTTGGACAAAGGGATCTTCTTATCTCAATCCAAATATGTGAAAGAACTGCTGAAGAAATTTGGGATGGATGACTCCAAACCTGTTGGTACCCCCATGGTGACTGGATGTAAGTTGACACATAATGATGAATCTCCTAAGGAAAATCAAGCCAGATATATGTCAATGATCGGTGGATTGCTCTACTTGACTTAGGCTAGACCAAACATTATGAATGTTGTATGTATGGTTGCAAGATTTCAGGCTAATCCAAAAGAATCACATGTAACTGCTATCAAGAGAATTTTTAGATATCTGAAAGGAACAATTGACTTTGGACTTTGGTATCCAAAGGATGATGATCTCACTTTATGTGCATATACTGATGCGGATTGGGCTGGTGATGTAGATGACAGGAAAAGTACTAGTGGTGGTGCTTTCTTCCTAGGGAAGAAGCTAGTATCCTTGTTAAGTAAAAAAAAAAACTCAATTTCTCTATCTACCACTGAAGTAGAATACATTGTTGCTACCAATAATTGTACTCAAGTGATGTGGATGAAATAGATGCTAAGAGATATTAGGGTGACATACGAAGAGCCTATTGCTATATACTGTGACAACTCAAGTGCAATAAATATCTCAAGGAATCCAGTGCTACACTCTAAGACTAAACATATATCAATCAAGTTTCATTTCTTGAGGGAGAAAGTGAATGAGAAAGAAGTCAGACTAGAGTATGCGCCTACCAAAGAACAAATTGTTGATATATTTACTAAGCCATTGCCGAGGGATACTTTTGAGTATCTCAAAAATATGCTAGGGGTAATCACCCCTCCTGATAAGAACTAAAAGATGCACTTGCTTGCATCAATCTGTGAACTTCATTGCTATATTCTGATCCAGATTGATGTTTCTGTGGCTGCTACTCAGGGGGAGTAGTCAGATGTGTAGATATGTGGTTTAGAGTGTGTATATGGAAAGGTCACTGCTACCTTTGTCATTGAAGTCAAAGGGGGAGAAGTGTAATGTGAAAAATACTTTCAAGAGGAGAAGTACAACAAAAGTCAGTGTATTGGGTTGATGGTATTTTTCACAACATGTGTTGCCATCAATGCCAAAGGGGGATATTGTTGGATGATGTGGATGCATTGCTGATATGTGGTTGTCATTGATGTCAACACTATTAGCATTTGGTGTATCAGAGGTTGTATATGTCGAGGATATTGAGAAAATTGTAAAAGAAAGTGTCCTAGGTTCCTAGTGGAACTGTGCAGATCATGAAGGTGTTTTATTCTTTACATTGAAGATCAGTTGGTGTGGATCAAAGGGCTTATTTTTGAGTATATCTAGATCATCTACTAGAAGTTTTAGAGGTCTGCATGATGTTTTGAGTATGTTGTGGTCTGACAGTGTTTTTGTGGTCTCTATCAGTGTTCCTAAACGAAGATTGTGTGATTCTATTGATTTCAGTTGTTGCAAATGCTTCTCTATTGTTTCTTCATGTTCTTGGATGTTTCTAGACCGTTCTCTATCTTTGTGGTATGTCCACATTGATCGGTGTACTCGTTGTCAGAGATTTTTTCTTCGTATGTTCAATTTTTCATGTTCTTGGCCGACATGTTGGTGGTATCATGTTGTGGATCTTCGAGGAAGAATTAATTGAAGTATTTTTGTGTTGGAGATATCAATTTGGGTCTCCACTATGTTGTGGTCGACCTTGGTGGATATGCATTAAAAATTTAATTAAAAATTTGGGCCGACATTGCAAATATATTTTATTTTTCTTGGCCGACTAAGATGAGATGAAATATCTTATAGCAGATTTATAAGTGCAATTGTTTCATTAGTGTAGTGAGAAGAGAAGGTGCTCCTATGTGTGTATGTGTGAATATCTTTCAGTTGTAGAGGAGAGTGTGCAAAGTGTGAAGAAGTGTTGAGCTTAATTGGATCTGTAATCAGGCTGTGCAGAAGTTATTTTCTCAATTCATACCCTTTGGATTTTTAATCCTATTCTATTGGGCAGTGAACCCCTTTTGTATTTGAGCAGTGAGCTCTAGGCAGTGTGCTTGAATGCATGTGCATTCCCCTTGTTATTTTTCATTATACTTTTAGCAGAGTATAATCTTATGGACTAACATCCATTGTGGTTTTTCTCCTAACAGGGTTTCCACGTAAAAAAATCTTGGTGTTGTTTGTCTCTCTGATATGTTAATTGCTTGTGGATGATTTCTTATTCATCAGATCTAATATTTCAGTTAAGTTAAGTAATAAAAGTTTAAATTTCTGAGGCAACTGATTCAACACCCTTCTCAGTTGTTTGTCCTTGTTTTTCCAATAACCATAGCTCATAAGGAGTCTTACCGCTATCACCTTTACATTGTACCAAGTTGAGAGTGTAAACGACAGTACTCACAATTTCTCTCCAGTAAATATGCAGAACATTTCCTTCCAACATCATAGTCCTAGCAACTTCTTGAATTGTCCTATTCTTCCTTTCCACAACTCCATTTTGCTGAGGGGTCTATGGGGCAGATAATTGTCTCTTTATCCCATGCTCTTCACAAAAAGAATTAAACTCACCAGAAGTGAATTCACCACCTCTATTTGATCTCAGACATTTAATCTTCAGACCTATCTCTGTCTCAACCACAGCCTTAAAAATCTTGAATTTATCTAGAGCTTCAGATTTTTCCCTTAAGAAAGTAACCCACATCAATCTAGAATAATCATCAATAAGTAACATGAAATACTTGTCTCCTTGTAAAATTTTGACTCTAGAAGGACCACACAAGTCAGTATGCACAAGCTCCAACACTTCATTTGAAAAATGTTGTTTGCTCTAGAATGAAACTCTAGTTTGCTTCCCTAACTGACATTCTTTGCATATAGTATTAGTAGGTTTTATCAACTTAGGAAGATCTCTCACTACCTGAGTAGAACTTATCTTGATAATATTATCAAAGTTTACATGACACATTCTCCTATGCCACAACCAACTTTCATCAACTTGAGCAATCGGACAACTTTTACCAGTAGCATTTAGGTGAAAGATATTACCTTTTGTTTTTGTACTAGATGCAATCAAATTTCTGGAACTCCCCAATATTCTACACTTTCCATTCTTTAATTGAAGATTGTATACCTTGTCAAACATCTATCCAACACTTAAGAGATTATGCTTCAAACCTTGCACATATAGAACATCATCAGTATTATGCTTACCATCAAGAGAAATGGATCCTTTGCCATAGATTTCACTAGCTTTGTCATCACCAAATCTTACAACACCACCATCATACTTTTCCAGGCTCACAAATTTACTTTTATCACTTGTCATGCGATGAGAGAATCCACTGTCAATCACCCATTCATCTTTTTCTTCAACTCAAGCAACTAGGGCTTTCTCCACATTTGTGCAACTAGTAGATTCATAAGGTACTGGACCATTTTCCTCGATAGCAATAAATACCCATTCATCCTCACTTACATTCCCTTTATTAGATTCATCACTTGTCACACCTTCATCAACAATAAAATAACACTTTATTTGGAATCTAGGCTTGTTAGATCTTGGCTAAGGAACTCTTTCCAGACACCTTGAGGCAAAATGACCTATCTTATTACAAGAAAAACATTTAATAGGAAATTTCCCTTTATACTTACCTTCTCCTCTAGCTTCCCTTTTGACAATAAGTGCTTCAAGCTTATCTAGTTTTCTCTCTTCTTTTTCAATCTCTCTCATTTCCTCCTCATACTTGAACATTTTTCTAGAACTTTCACCCAGATCATATCTCTGCTTATCTTTTCTGGAGATAGTAGCTTTGAATGCATATTCTGTCTTAGGAAGAGAATCACCAAACTTACTTAACTCAAAAGCAGTAAGCTTACCAATCATGTCTCTGGTTACATTTGTCATAGTCTGGAGCTCCTCAATAGTAGTAGCTTTGTGTTTGTATGCAATAGGCAAGGATATGAGCACCTTGGCAACAATCTCTGATTCATCCAATGTTCCACCAACACATTTGATACTACACACAAGAAACCATTTAATCTCTACATAAAAGAAGTGATGTTCTCATCTTCACCCATTCTCAACATTTCATATTTCCCTTTCAGGCTTTGCAGCTTAGCAATCTTCACATGGGAATCACCTTCATACAAAGTTTCCAAATTTATCCAGATCTCATAAGTAGTCTTCAACTCCATTACATTTGTCATTTCAGAATCAGTCAGAGCACTCAACAATGCTTCCTTAGCCCTAATATTGTACTTGGATTCCTTAATCTCACCTGCAATAGAAGGACCATTTTGTGGGATGATATACCTATTATTTGTAATTGTCCAGTAAGGTTCACCAATGCATCTCAGATAACACCCCATTCGAGTCTTCCATAGAGAGTAATTAGATCCATCAAATCTCAGACTATCCTTGTTATATGTCGCCATATCGGATCACCTCAAGCTAATAAACTTCTTTTGAGGAACCTGCTCTGATACCAATTGTTGGAAACATAAGGGAAAACAACTGATAGGGGGGTGAATCATTTGTCTCAGAAATTATACAAATTAAAACTTATTCTCAGATCTCATATATAAACATGAAAGCATAAATCATCACCACATTAGAAACACACATAACACCAAGATTTTTTATGTGGAAACCCTGTTAGGGGAAAAACCACGGTGGAGGTTAGTCCACAAGATTATACTCTGTTAAAAGTATAAAATAATTATAAATCGGGAATGCACATGCATTCAAGCACACTGCCTAGAGCTCACTGCTCAAATACAAAAGGCTTACTGCCTAAAGGAAGACACATTGGCTTACAAAAACATTTAGATTACATCCTTAAGGTTTTGAACTAAGAAAATAGCATCTGCTAATGCCTGATTGCAGTTCTAGTTAAGCACATAAACTCTACTCACTCTTCTTCACACTTTACTTCTGCCTTCGAAAGATTAGAACATTATTCGCAAACAGGACTCACACATTTTACACACCACTTTCACACACATTATTCAAATGGTATAATCAATCGAACATATAATATCCACGACAAGGAATTACATCAGCTGCATGTTGGCTTTAACAAAATATAAAACATGTTCAAACAGTCGGGCCAATCCATAAAAAATTATCAATGCGAACCAACCAATGTTGACCAAAACATAGTGAAGACCCAAAACAACATCCTTGAACATGAAACACCTTAAACAGTTATGCCTCGAAGATCCACAACACACTACAATCACCTTGTCGACCATGATCATGAAAAACATGAACTCACAAAATAAAATCACCAATCGTGAGCACAATGATCAATGTGGACCAACAACATAAATAGAACATGATCTAGAAACATCCACAAGCATCATGAATCACCAAATAAGCATCCAAAATGATTCAAATTACTAGAATCACATCATCTTCTTTCAGGAACACCAACTAAACCAACAAAACAACTGCCAGAACACAAATACTCATAACTTGATCAAATCTTCATGCAAACCTCTCAAACTTCATGTGGATAAACTAGATATACTCATCAAAAAACTCTTTAATCCACAACCTCTTATCATCAATATACTGAGCTAGCCATCAGTATGAACTTCACTGCATCATAGACAACCTGCATCTTATTTTATTACAATTTTCTCAATATCCTTGACATATACAACCTTAAAGACATTAATGCCAATAGTGTTGACATCAATGAAAACCACATATCAACAATATCCAACATCAACAAGTTATGGTTCATCCTAATACAAATTCAAATGATGTGGCAACACTAGTTCGAGGAATGAATGTAGTTAATTTAGATATTGCTTTTCACCAAAGAGAGTTACCCTCCTTGGAAGTTCAAAAATGACATGAAGCATTCATGATAATAGCCTTTATTAATCAAATGGCGATAAAGAGAACCCTTGTTGACAATGGTTTGGGCCTTAATGTATGTAGTGTAAGCCTTTTGGAGAAGATTCATATGGATAAGAGTGACATTTTCCTAGATTCTTTGTCTATTCATGGGTTTGATAACATAGGAAAAAAACCACTTGGAGTCATCAAATTACCCATTAAAGTTAGGAAGGTAACATTACAAACCCTGGTCCATGTTATGCCTCATGATCTTTCTTACAATCTCCTCTTGGGGAGACCATGGATTCACGAAATAAACGTCATGCTTTCAACCCTTCATTGTGTCATGAAGTATGTCTATAACAACTAAGTTTACATAATCAAGGCTGACCCTAAACCTGAAAGTTGTTTGCATGTAGAGAAAGATAAACAAAGTCCTATGAAAACATTGATACCAACTACAAAAGTGGAAATCACGAAGGATGAAGAACAAGGGAAGAACATTGATGAAGTCACTAAGTTATTAGAAGATGATTGGGGTTCCTTGGATTTCACACCAACATTCATGGGATAATACAAAATTGCAATGAAAGAAACTGAAAAGAAAAAGGAGCTAGTGGTAATGTCAACAAAGAATTTGAAAGAAAACTCACAAGCATCTACTTCATCCATTCTAGAAGAAGAAACAAGTTATACAATGAAATTTGATGAGATAGACTACCAACAACCACCGAATTTGAAAGAGATGGAGAAAATTTATGGAAGAGGTTATGAGCTTTTGTAACAACATGGTTATAGTGGAAAAGAGTGTGGAAGAAAAGAACAAGACATTCGTGTTCCTATAGAGCCTAACACGCAAGAAAAAAAAAGTGGTCTTGGATATTGTCCCTCTAAGATAACACAAACAATGAAAATACCATCACTTAACATCAACACTGTCATGTGTAACTCCCCTAAGACAACTCTCACTTTGAAGCATCCTGAATTGATTGATACAACATGCGAAGAATCATTGAAATACTTTGAAGTTGATGGAGCTTTGAAATAAATGTTAGGAGTTTATGACAAGTCATTTACTCCCCCTAAGAAAAAATGGGTTACTTGTGCTATGGTTACTACTAAGCAAGTGGATGACGAAAAGGAAGTTAATGAGATTGACAATGAAAAAGACGAGCATAATTCCAAAATTTTGAGATAAAATTCACTTCCTTCGGGAGATACAATCAACATACTGATGGATACAACTAATGAAGAAAAAGTGATTCAAATAGGAAAGTTCCTTGATGAAGATGAACAAGAAGATCACACAACATTACTACACGAATTTCATGAAATTTTTGCTTGGACTTATTCAGACATGCTGGGTATTAATGCTAAGATAGTGATGCACAATATAGTTCTTGAAGAAGATGCTAAACCTGTAAGATAGAAGATATGAAAGATGAATCCTAAGATAGCTAAACTGGTCAAAGTTTAGATAGAAAAACTTCTTGAAGCTAGTTTTATATGACCTATCAATTATTCTCCTTATATCTCAAACATTGTTGCAATCGTAAAACTTGATAATCGTATTAGGATGTGTACAGACTTTCATGATTTGAATAAAGCATCTTTAAAAGATGATTTCCCCTTCCTAATATTGACATGATAGTAGATCGACTGCGAGACATTCTTTGTTGTTGTTCATGGAAGAATTTTTTGGATATAATCAAATCTTTATCAATCCTCAAGATCAATACAAGACATCATTTACTACAGCTTGGGGAACATTTTTTGGGTGGTTATGCCTTTGGGATTAAAGAACACATGCACAAAATATCAAAGAGCTATGATATTGATATTTCACGATTATATACATAAGATCTTAGAAGATTATGTTGATGATATTCTGGCTAAATCTTTAACTTGACAAGACAATGTGAATATTCTTCATAAAATCTTTGAAAGAATGCAAAAATATAACATGAGATTGAATCCAAAAAAGTGTGTCTTTAGTGTCGATAGTGGAAATTTTTTAGGTTTTATAGTATCTCATAGAGGAATTGAGGACACGAACAAAATTGATGATATCATTAACATGCCACCTCCTAAAGACATTTCTCAATTGCATACTTTACAAGGAAGAATTCAAGGTATTTGTCATTTTGTAGCATCCTTAGTAGACCGAACATTACCCTTTATGCAACTCCTTAAGAAAGATGTTAAGTTTAAGTGGAATGAGGATTGGAAATAGGCCTTTGAGAGTTTGAAAGATTATCTTGCTACTCCACCTATTTTACAACCTGTTATGCAAGACAAACCATTTATTCTTTATACAACAACATTAGCCCATGCTCTTGCAACATTGTTGGTCAACAAGACAACAATGGAAGAGAACATCCCATTTATTACATTAGTTGAACCCTGGTTGATTACGAGACACAATATACAATGATAAAAAAACAATGTTTATCTCTTGTATTTGCTACTAGTAAATTGAGACACTACTTGTTAAATGTAGAAATTCATGTGATGATGAAATTTGATCCTTTAAAACACCATTTTGCTAAAATAGATTTATCAAGACGCTTAGCTAAGTGGGTTATGTTGTTAACTGAGTTTGATCTTAAATTTGTTTCTCAAAAGGAAATCAAAGGACAAGCCTTGACCGACCAGTTAACTAATGCCCCCTCTCCCTTAGCGTTACCTAATAGGGACTCATTCCCTGACAAAAATGTATTGACTATTCAAAAAGAAAACGAAACATGGGAATTGTACTTCAATAGTTCTAGGTGTCAAACTTGCTCCAAAGTAGGGGTTATATTAATTCCTCCTTCAGGTAAGCCTATTCCCTTATCTTTCCGTCTAAAATTCCTATGTACAAATAACACTGCAGAGTATGAAGCTTTAATAGCTGGTATACGTGCAACGTTAACATTAAGTGTCTGACATATATCTATATTTGGTGATCCCCTATTAGTTATTAAACAAATAAATGGTTCATATCAAGCAAAAAATGATAAGTTCATTTGATATAAAGACCTCACGGTGACATTATTAGATAAATTTGGCTCATATATGATCGAAAATATACTGCGAAAGGATAATCAACATGCAGATGCAATGGAAAGTGTTGCTTCCCTTGTGTCTCCTGACGATCCTTTTGTTGATTTCACATTTATAGTCCAAATGATCCCTACCATCGATAGATGAAAAAATAAAAGAACTGTTATCAACCAATACTGAAAACTCTAGTGAATGGTACACAACGATATTCAACTATTTAAAAGAAGGTCCTTTTCCTGAGCCTACAACTAAGAATACTCAAGCTCATATTTGAAAACTGGCATCTAAGTATATAATCCTCGCAGACATGTTATATAGAAGATCATTTAATGGTCTTTTACTTAGGTGTCTTAAAAAATTTGAAATCCCTATAGCACTTGATGAAGCTCATGTAGGTGCTTGTAGGGGAAATTTTGGAGGAAGATTGTTAGTTCAAAAATTAGTTTGTATAGGATACTATTGGAGACATATGGAACAAGATTATTTTTCCTACGTAAAGAAATGTCATAAATGTCAAGAACACAACAATTTGATTCATGCTCTTGCTTCCAAGCTTCGTGCCCAAGTTCCTATTTGGCCATTCTCAATTTGGGGTTTGGATCTCATTGGAAAATTATGACCACCTTCTTCCCCACTAGACATACATTTATCATTATTGCAACCGATTATTTTACAAAATGGGTAGAAGCTATTCCTCTTCATTCCACCATAGTTGATGCAATATTTCGTTTCATATTGGAACACATTATTTATCGCTTTGGACTCCCTTCCACATTGATTTTAGATAATGGAACTCCATTTAATAACAATGAAGTGAAGAAATTCTTGGAAACCTTTCATATTGAACATCACTTTTTGATGCCATATTACCCACAAGAAAATGGACAAGTGGAATCAACTAACAAGACTCTTGAGAAAATTTCTTGAAAAACAATAAGTAAACATAACAAAGATTGGCATACTCAACTAACTTATGCATCCTGGGCCTACCATATGATTATTAGAACATCTACCGAAAACACTCCCTATAACCTTGTTTATGGTACTGAAGAATAATGCCCTTGGAGTTAGAGATTCCTTCAATTAGGAATTGCTCTTAAAGGGCTTATTGATGATACTACTTATGAAGAGCAACAATTGCATCAACTTGAAATGCTTGTTGAACAATGTATCAATGTTCTTGAGCATCTCCAAGCTTATTCCAAAACAATGCAATGTAGTTATAACAATAATGTCATCCCTCATGCATTTAATAAAGGTGACTTGATGTTATACAAAAATCAACATAATGTCAATGCGCTTCCAAATGAAAAAGGAAAATTCAACCCTAATTGGTTAGGACCTTATGTAATCAAAGAAAACCATGGGTTTGGTGCCTACACATTAATGGAAATGCATGGTACACCTTTAAAAGAACCTACCAATGCCACACACTTGCATTGGTATTATACATAGCATCCCCTCTTTTGAATAGTGTGTTAAAGCAGTGATTGTTAGATTAGATAGATGGTATTTTATTTTATCTCGCATTGCTTCATTCTTTGACAAACAATATTGGTGTGCCTTAGAGTCTAAAGTGATTGATTCAATTGGTTTGAATTATTACTTTAGTTACCATATTATTCAAAACAAAATCTTGTGTGTTATATTAATTTTGATCCTTATATGCATTTAATGTTATTAGATCATAGGTGCATTTAAGTTAACATAGCCTACATCATCACAATGTAGTATCTAATTTAAACTAAAAATGTTTTAATTAGATCATATAAACATTAAATCATGGAGATATTTATTAAACATTCTTACAAAGGATATTTAATAAATCACATTGACATTTAATTCAACATAAGACCATAAAAAAAATAAACATCAATACTCATATATCATATATATCATCAAAATTTCAAATACATATATCAATGAATACAATGCTAATAGGGTCTATGATTGCTAGACCCCTTGGGGGCTAGTGGTGCTCGTAGCTATCACAATATAGTAGAATGTGATCGTGACCTGCTTGTGGATTCCCGTAGGCCCTCTTCTAGTCCAACTGCTCTTGCCTCCCATATGAGTACCTCGATGTGCTTTCGATCTATTTGCTCTCTATCTACCTGCACCCTAGCAAGCTCCTCTTATAGCCTCAAGATCTCTACTCGTAGGGAATCCTCCATCCTGTTGTCAATAGGACCTCAAAATTCTCAAAGTGATAAAAGCTTTGCTAGAAGTTGGTCAGCACAACTGGTGGCACTCTCATATGTTGTGCCTAATATCGCTACTGACTCGAAGAGGTCTACATGTTGCCCCACAGAAGGTAGGGAATGTACTCTAGGAGTGTATCATCCTCTATGCACAATGGAGGCACTATCTCAGTGGTCACTCATTGGTAGAGCTCACACAACTCTTGTGTGGACCCTGCAAGATAGAAATCATAATAGGTATCAATACACATCATCATCATCATATATAAAGCATATACATAAAGATAGAAGTGTAATGAAAGAACATAAATATTGAGTATGGATTTTAAGGGTTGAACATGTAATTTGTGCCCAAATCTATGTTTTATAAAAGACATACAAAAACCATACAAATATCAAGTATGCTTTCCATCATATTTGTATGTTTAAGTCCACTATTTCAAAAAACTCTACAATTTCAAGCTCCATCTTAATTTATAACCATGTATTTCTACCTAACATTGAGATATGTTAACCTTTTGATCTTAAATTAATTTTAATAGTGTCTTTATCTTTCAAAAAAACACATGAATCACTTTTTTGTGTAATTTTTGATCAATACATCCAAAAATAAATAAAATGTGTTTTTAGAATGTACACTTCATTCTCTACACATTAAAAATATATTTTTATTAATTTCCCTAAAATTAAGGTGGAGCATAGTCAATTTTTTATTTTCTAGACATGTCCACATAGAAAATAAGTAAAAAACATACATTCATTCAAATTTTAGTAAAATAATATTTAAACTACTACGTAATCTTAGCTAGCTTTTCATAGAGGGTGTTTACAAAATACTTAACATAACTCAAAAATAGGGAAAAGCATGGCCAAAACTATGTTATATTTTTTTGACAAAAAACAAAACCACTTTTTATGCTCTTAACATTTAACCTTCTTAATATCTACCATTTTATAAAAGTATTAGTAGTTTAGAAACTAGATTCCAAGCATTAGTTTTCTAGTTTTTTCCACATCTTTAACATTTGATCATAGACATCTCAAAATTACTCCTTGAATTTATCTTTTATTGATTTCATGAAAAAAGTGATCACTGACTCTACCTCCCAATTCCGTCCACTTATCCTAGAGTGCATCTATCTTTACAATTCCTAATCTTGTTGTAGTTTTTTCATTGCACTAATGATTTATTAAATTGTTTGGGGACTCTTCTTATATATAAGAACTACATTATTTTTTATGAATCATAGAAGCTCAAGGACCCTGTGATTAATTACCCTAGTGATAATTTTGAGTTGGCAACTGTTTTCCATCCACTTGTGCAATACAAACATTTTATTTTGGGCCAATTTTTGTGTTTTTTACTTATCAATGTAGCCTCTAGTGTATTTTTTATGTAACAAAACTTGAAAACATATTAGTGGAATTAGATGGAGTTTCTTTGTGAGTGCAACTTTTGTTGTATAGTACAATAAAGGGAAGGAACATTATCACAAATTCCTTGACTAAAAAAAATATTATGAGAAAATTCTATAGGATTCATGTTATTAGGAGGTATAAGGAGAGATAGAGACACAAAGGACCATTGTGGGTAAATTCTTGTCTTTTCTATTGATTCTAATGGACTATTGTGGCATATTGATGTATATAAATTTCATTTTCTATAGGTATTTTCACTCTTATGTTGCTTGAGGTGTATTGTGCATCTTATGTAGTACACCATAGTGTTAATAGGATACATTCCACCTTCAATAGTTTTATTAGTGGGTAGGGATGATGTGCAACATTGCTATTTTTTTATTTACTTCCTTGAGTGTTAGAGAGCGATGGAAGAGCAGTAGCATCTCTCTTTTGTACTCAAATGCTATTTATAAGTAGAATTGGTACACTATATCCATGGATTTTATCATTGATTTTCCCATGTATTCCTTTGATCATGATGCCATCATGGTTATAATAAAAAAAAAGTTGACAAAATTTGGTCATTTTTCACCCATCAAGATGTCCTATAATGTTGTATCAATAACATGAGTTTTGATGAAGAATACCATTTGATTGCATGTATTTCCTTGTAAAATCATCTTAGATTGTGATCCCATATTCACATATTTATTTTGGATGCCATTGTAGCATGCATTAGGTACTCAACTCATCTTTACTTCTACCTACCACCTTGATATAGATGAGCATTCTAAGAGAGAGAATTAGGTTTTGGATGACATGATCTATATGTACATGTGATGTACCCAAAATAATATTATGTACCTAGGTATATGATATTATAATATATAGGTTGATGAAGTTGTAGAAATGTGACACACGTCACTTAAATTAGTTATATTGGGTCATGTAACTTGTGTAATTAGCTATATTAGGTAACAAATAGGTCTACATGGGTTTAGCGGTTTATCCCTCAGTTATGTTAGTAGGTGTAAGTCTATATAAAGAAGATGAATACCATTGTAAGGAGTATTATATGGTGTTACCTTATCTCGATGGTTTACTCTAATTTTGTATATATTAGATATTAAGGAATCTTGTTTTGTGAACATGTCTTCTGGTGAATATGATCTATCTTATACATTTTCTTATTTCAACAATTATATGTGTGAATTTTACCAAGTGGTATCAAAGCAACAAATTGAATAAAGGTGAGGATGAAACCCTAATTTTTAAAGATTCACTTATATTTGACAAATAATTGGGATTTTTTTGTAATTATTTTACTAAGTTTGGAGAATTAGGTAAAGGAGCTATACTCTAAAATTCATCTTTTATTGTTCCATATTGAGTAAATTATTATAATTATAAGGTTTTCATGCGTTTATCCTACAAGTTGCATTTTTGGAATCTTATAGATTCTTTTAAATATTTTAGAAAGATCAAAAAGAATAATCAAGGTTTTGTTCTTTAAAATGGTTGATAGAATTCTTAATCATTCAATCAAAGTTTGGTCAATGACATGTACTAGACTGATGATCTATTGGAATATTTTTTAAAACCCTTATTTTCATGGTGGTGGCTAAGTAAGAAGATTTTAATGAAATACTCAAACACATAGCTACTATCATGATTTATGTGGATCATATCATTTGCATATATTTATTAAATAACCTATGAGAAATAAGAATGAAGAAGAAGAAGAAGGGGAAGGAAAAAGCAAAGAAAATAAGAGAAGATGAAGTATAATATTACACACATTTTAGCTCCAAGTAAGGAAAATTGAATCCTTCAATTTAATGAATGTATTCAAAATGAAAAAGGTTAGTGTTTCTATAATTTCTATCAGTGTGTATAATTTCATTATCATGGAATTATCCAAAAAAATATAGGTACAAGTAAATAAAATCAAGGGATATTAAATAGAGGGAAAGGGTATTCAATTTTTTGAATATTTGAAGCTCTTGATTGATAAATATGTTTTTTATTCAAGATCTTATGCTTTGGATATTAATCTTCATTATCCTTAGTTAAAATCCTTAGGGACAACAATCATTCATGTGCAAAAGAATTTCATGAAGCTTTGGTATGCAAAGGAAAAAGTTATATGGTAAGATATCACACATAATGAAAATTCACTAAAGAAGTGCATAAGAAAGTTTAAGAATCTACTATTATAGATTGCACTAAAGAATCAAATGGAAAAAAAGAGTAGTATGATGTAGAGAAAAAATAGATAAGGACTATTTTCCTTCATGATCCAAAGAGATACATGGCAATGAATGGTGAATCAAGTAAGGTCCTAGAGATAACAAAGAGTGTAATATACAAACATTCAAATTATTGTACGATATAAGAAACATGGAGGAAACCATCATGGAGGTATGATACTACATGAAATTAACGAGATAATCACAATAAATTTACATGAAATCAAAGGAGAAATTGCAACAATTAGTGGCATCATAGAAGTAATGATTTTTCATGGAAGAAAATGAGGACTTACTATGGTGAGGAATGAAATCAAATGCAAGAAGAAAAATATGAATCAAGGATGAGATCTAGGCACCATCAAGCTAAAACCACCTTGAAGATCACCTATAGATGGAAAATGATAAGGCATGACATCATATTTGTAATTACTTACAGTGATCTTACTATTTGTCTTCTCATATTCTAGAGACAAAACATGTCAAGGAGGAATGACATGTTATGTATCTAGGAATATTGATGAAAGCCCATTTGAATCCACAAGAAATCCCACATCATAAAAAAACTGTAGGCTTTGATTTTAGTTTCTTATTCATTTTTGATGTATTTTGTTGCTCGGTAGCTTATGTTAACCTCATTCTCAGGAAAGAATACTAGAAGGTTTTTGTGTTTTATACTTGTGCTACCAAATGTGTATAAGTTATCAAAGGACTCTCACATGTTACTACAAGATTAAATTAAGTTAGTACAAGAGTGTTATTTTATGTATTTGGATTGATATAGAAGAGAAATATGAACTATACATTTCAACTATTAGAAAATTGTGAATATATTTTAATATGTAATCATTAGAATTAAATTTTTGATGTTTCAAGACTACAACAAGAAATAAAAGAAATTTCTATAAATATTAAATATATAGATACTATATAATTAGTATTGATTAGACAAATGATTATTATTACTTTATACAATAAATAACCAACTATTAAAATTATATGCTTTAGAATCTTTATCTACCAAGAACCAATTATTTAATTGGAGGTTTTGTATGCTTACAATTATAGATGAGACAATAGTTCTTCCTATATTAAGTGGTCTATTTGTCTCGAGTGGTAGTTAATTTTTTGGAAGGTTGTGTCTTATTATTTCCCTTGGCTCATGATTGGATGGAAAGATCTTGTGGACCATTGATTTGGACTTTGTATTGTCCACGTGTCATGTTATCGTTATTCTCGTGGTAGTAGGTAAAGTACGATTAGCCATTACACTTTGATGTATTGTATGTGGTACAAAGCTTAGACATTTCTTACGTCTAGAAGGTCGCATTACTAATTTCATTTTCAGCCATTATTTTTATCTATCATTTCTCAGGGTGTTTGGCTCTTTTGGATTAGCTTTCTCTAGATCGATTCTTTCTTTGGAATGATGGTTTCCACTCCACGTTGTGTGACTATTCATTTTCTAGTTGTTGAATTTGACCATTTTTTAGTTGGACTATAACCATTCTAGAGATGATAATATTATTTTGTGGAAAAGGACTCTCTTGATTAGATAATTTGTGTTAGAGAGAGGATAGAGGGAAATAGACGATCTTTGTAGAAGGGAATGGGAGCATGAAACTCTATTTGAACAAAGTTAGAGATGAGATTAAAATCAAATAGTAAAGGGGGGTGATTGTTGTGTTAGAGAGAGGATTAGGAGTGAAAGAAAGAGGTGATAGGGAGTTGTAGATTAATGCGATGTCTTGTAAGTTGTAGTTAGTTATAGTAAATTAATATATTTGTGATTTTGAATTCAATTATTTTGATTGTGTATGGAGTTGTGTGGGATGAGTGTGCTAGTTGTAGGGATTGACTATCGTTAAGTGGATTCCTAATTCTTGACTACAACATAAATGGTATTAGAGCTAATTGTTTGTTAGGAATGAAAATGAGACTATGACAAATTATATTAGACCTAGTTTGATGCTTGGGTATGCGAGAGTATTGCATTGAAAGTTGTAATATCTAGTATGCTCGTTGGGTTGAGTTTGGAGAGGGTTTTGGATTTTATTGTAGATTATTGTAAGTCTTGTAATTATAAATATGTGTATGCATATCAAAGGAAATGGTGTGAATGGGGGAGTGTTATGTGTAAGAGTGTGTTTGGCTATCCAACAAAGATGGTAATGGGTAGAAGGTATAGGAACATCCTCCATTATGTGGGAAGTATATAGATTAATTTTTGGGGTACATCTTCCAATGTTATTGTTGGGTTGATGATATTGCATGATAAGGAAAATCAACTATGTTTTATGAATGAGTGTGAGAGGGGTTTATCAAAAAGCATGCATCTTTGGGTTAGTGGGTAGAGATTTCTTCAAAAAAGAGGATAGGGGTATCCTTGAGAAGGGTTATTCAATTTTCTTTTATGGGGAGGAGAGAGAGTTTTTGGGGAGAAGAGTTGGGTGAGAATAAAAAAGAATGTATGCAAAAATGTTTAGGATGATAGGAGTCCTAAAGGAAAGAAAAGTTGAGATGAGTAAGAAGAAAGAAGATGAAAGAAGATGTGAGTAGTTGAGTGCATGAGTTTTTGACATTGGTCTGTGTGCAAGTATGGAGAAAGGTGGAGAAAGACAACAAGATGGAGTGAAGTGTCACACTAATAACAAAGAAGAAGAGATCCTCATGCAAGAGGATATTAAGAAGAGAAGATTGAGATTGTAGAAGTTCTAGCATGTATTTTAGAAAGCATGAAAGGGATGGAGAATGAATTTTTAGCAAGAGGAAAATGTGTCATAGCCAAGGTTTCTAAGGAGGAGGAAAAATTTGCAACAATAAAATTTCCTTTGGAGGACTTGAGGATGTTGCTAGATGAGAAGAAAAACGGTGTAGAAAAAATCTTGGAATAGTTAGTAGACATAGTGTAGTTGATTACATGAGGAGAGGAGGATGAGAAAATGAAAAATGTAGAGAGGTAAGTTGTAGCTATTGAGCCTAATTTGTTTATAGATGATGGAATTAGTGAAATAGCAGAGATGGTGAGTGTATAAGGAGCGGACAAGGAAGTGGTGATGAATTTTTTTTATTTTCATAATGTCAATGGTGTTGATTTGTCTACATATGAAGTGGAAAGTGAAGAATGGAGAAGTGAATTTTGGTATATGAGGTAAAAATGGTGGATTAAATTCCATGAGGGAAGAGGAGAGGATAAGCGTTAGGCGGAGATGCATTTTGTGGAGGAGGTTGGGCTATGGTGGATAGAGGCCTATAAGAGGAGGAAACATTGATTACCAAACTTGAAAGAGGAGGATGGGATTTGTCCTAGCTAAATGCTAGAAGAGGTGAAGGAAGAAAGTTTTTGATACACCTATTATAGTGATAGAGTTTTTTGTAAATTATTTTGCACTCAATGTAATAAGATTTCCACAATCCATATGAAATTAGTTTTTTTGTTTCTGGATTCGATTGTGTTCTAATTTTTACATCAACGTTTTGGATCACACTCCGTGATCCATCATCAGGATGAAGAGCTCTCCATCCTGATGATGGATCACGGAGTGTGATCCGAAACGTTGATGTAAAAATTAGAACACAATCGAATCCAGAAACAAAAAAACTAATTATTTTGCACTCTAGAAGGGTGGTATACCACTCAACTCTATTTTGTGAGTTTGTCCTAACAAATTCTATTAAACTTGGTGTGTATGATGTAAGAGCATCCAAGTCCATAGGTAATGTTACATCACCAAAAATAGTTGTAATTTTTGTTTTCAATTTATTGATCTTTGTTTTTGTATTTTGCTACTTGGTAGCTTCTATCAACTCACCTCTCAAGAAAGGTAACCAAAAGGTTTGTATTGTTGACTTGTAGCTATGCTACTATATTTTTATAAGTTTCTACAAATGCCATATGTTGTTGCAAGATTAAATTAAGCTTCTACAAGAATATTATTATATATATGGAATACTATAGAAGGGCAACATTGACTACATCTTCTCTACATTTTATCTATAGGAGGACTACAATTATGTTTTAATATGTAATGTTTTGAATTAACTTTTCAATGTTTCAAGGCTAAAACAAGAAATAAAAGGTGATACTATAGACATCGTGTTAAATTCATATTTATTTTTTATTATATAAAAGATTATTATTGTATTATGGAATAAACACTTGAATATTAAAATGATATGCTTCAAACTCTTTATCAACTAACTGTAACTTATTTTGAATCATAGATGTATGCTTCTTCTAACTATGGTGACAATGGGATTCAAAATATTTTCTAATGACTATTATTCATAAATCAATATAGTCAACATACAATGGTTCTTCATATATTATGTGCCAAATTTATGTCATGTGGTAGTAATTTTTGGAATGTCGTGCCTTATTATTTACCTTCTATTTTGGGTGGCTCATGAATTTTCCCATTCCATTGGGACGAATGATTTCATAGAGTGATTTTTTATGGCACGAAAACACTCTATCTTCCTCTTAGTTTCCTAATTCCTCATTGCAAGTCATTGGTTTGGAATTTGTACATTTCTAAGTTATTGCATTGATGTTATTTGATTGTGGCGTCTTTTCCTTTCCTACATCATGTTATTATTTGTTCTCTCGACAATATGGCAAAGTATATTTTGCTACAATGAATTTTATGTTGGTATTTGTTGTCATTTATATCAACACTAAGGAGATTGTTGGTAATTGTTTTCATTGATGTCAACACTAAGGAGATTGTTAGCAACTGTTAGAGTTTCCAATAAACTCCATAAACTCAAGATCACCTACAAAACTTGGATTATCCTTCTACACGGAGAAAATCAAGCATGCAAGAGCAATTTGCATAAAGATGTGCAAATAATATCATTGGGAATAATGAATTACGTGAGATGACTTGCTTTTATAAATCAATATGCAAAACCCTAAAGGTAAAACCTAATTAGGACCTAAGTAATCTTAATAAAGTGTAATTAAATATTTAATTACACCAACACCCCCCCTGAAGTGCAACTTAGGGAGAAAAAGAAACATGCAAATAATGCAAGGATGGGTCCATGAAAGCATGAATGGGTCCTAGCTACAAGACCATGTTAGGTACCCATGTACATATGCAATACAAAAGAAATAGAGAATGCAACCAAGTGATGAAAGATGGAGGACTCCATAAGATCCCCCAAGTACACCATCCATCACATAGATACATAAGAAATGCTCCCCCATAAGAAGGAAATATATGATGAAAGAATCTAGAACCTATGTGTCTCTCGATGTTGATGTCAAACTATGACTAAAATAGATCCATAGGAGCAAGTACCATGAAGATTCTGGAACATTAACCATAAAATGAATGGCCCTCAAACTAAGATGTGACTTGATGAGAATATGATGATATTCAAGATCATTAACCATAGGTTCTCAATATAAAACATGCCCTGATGCGAACCAAAAATTTTCAAGTTATGAGCAAGATTGTGGCCAAAAGAAAATGCAAAATCCAAATACAATTCATGCGAGTTGTCATCAATATGAAAATGGGATCAAAGTGTATGCCATGAGACTACAATCTAATCAAATTATTAGGCAAGAAGCCCCCCTGATGGAACTTTGTTGAAGTTAATTTATTACAATACCCCAAGATTATAAAAGGAGAACATGCAAAACATGCAAAAATCAAAGAGAAAATGAAAACATAAAGCATGCAAAAAGGAAAGATTGCATGCAAGGATTAATATTCACATTTTCCTCCATGCAAAAAAATTGACTTTAGATCTGTGTTGAGGACGAAATCAAATTTTGCAATATAAAGTTTTCGAAAAACGAACACCGTATGCTCAGGTTATGATTTTTTTTTTTTTAAAAAGGGGTAAATTTTGCCAACCAACAATATAGACATGACCCTTCTAATTTGATTTCTGAAAAATTTACTTGTTGCATGCAAAAAAAATGAATACCTAGATAATATTTTGGTGTTGCCAACTAAACCCAGAAAACGTTTTTGAATACAAAAAGTACAACATGTGATTTGGTAAAAATCAAAAACTTCACCTGCAAGGAAAATAGTTGCGATTTTGATAGTCGTTTTTGCAAGTTCTACTCACTGTCTACAAAATCTAGTAGATACCCAAATGGTATTTTATGATTTTAAACAAAACCCAAAAATTATTTTTCTCAAAAATACACGAAGAAAAAGATATTGGCCATTTTTATTCAAAATGCATCAAAAATATGCTCAAGGTCAAATTCTTTGAGGATCCCAAAAAAAAACTTTTTGATTGAATTCCTCCATATCTGAGAAGGGACTTGCAGATCAGTGCTTTGATACCATGTTAAAGTTTCCAATAAACTCCATAAAACTAAGATCACCTGCAAAACTTGGATTAGCCTTCTACAAGGAGAAAAAACAAAGATGTAAGAGCAATTTGCAAAAGATGAGCAAATAATATTATTGAGAATAATGAATTACATGAGACAACTTGCTTTTATAGAGCAATATGCAAAACCCTAAAGGTAAACCCTAAAAGTAAAACCTAATTAGGACCTAAGTAAACTTAATAAAGTGTAATTAAATATTTAATTACACCAACAGTTGTCATCGATGTCAACATTGATTGTTGGTTGTCATTGATGTCAACACTGATTGTTGGTTGTCATTGATGTTAGCACTTGATAAAAGATGTTAAAGCTCATGGTTGGATGTCATGCCTTATCAAAAAGAGTTGTGTAGGTGTTTTGCAGAGATTTTGTAGTTTTGTGTCATTTTTTCTAGGTTGAAGCCAGATCTTCCTTTTTTTTCCTCTAAGCTCATATATTTTTGCTCTGGACTCCAATTTTCTCGGTTCTTGCATCACTACAGTTCTGTATATTTACTTTTTCCTATTTTTGTCTAGTGGGTATATTGAAGGATACTTGGATATTTTGGTAGTTGGGAGGGTGTTGTTTTGATCATTGTAGTTCATTTCAGCTATATTGTATATGTTGATATTAGATTTGTCATTTGAGAAGTGTATTATCATTGTAATCATGGGTTATGCAACTCATTCTTCTGTAATAGTTATGACTAAGGATAATTATGAGTCATGGCAAAAATACATCATAACACATTGTGGGTGGCTTAATCTTTTTCCTCATCTTTATGGACCCATTCCTGAGCCAGAAACAACACATAAGAAATATGTTTGGGCTAATAAGAATGATCATATCATAAGATCGGTTGGTTGTAGTTTCAGTGCAAGCATCTTCAAAGAGACCTGACATAAGATTTCAAGGCTCTCATTCCCATGCACAGTTTGGACTAGTCAAAGTTTGGGAGTTTTTTGGGGATCCACACAAGCCTCCATTCCCAATAGATCCCACATCAAATTGCCTCATTCCACTTGATGATGTTGACAACATACCCTTTGATGATGAGACCTTAGAGGAGTTGGAATATGATGCATAACTTGAGCGTCTTGATGACCCAAAGACTTCTCCTGTAGCTCCTACTTCTCCAGATGAGATCACAAATTCATTTTCCATTGATGATTCATTAAGTACTTCTAGTGATTCATTCCAATAGGTATCCAATTGTCCTCTTGATTAGAATTCCTAATTTATCAAATATTGCATCTTTGTTCAAGTGGAGTCTCACATTTTAGATTTGGAAGACCAATTTGAGAGTTTAACTCTCCTATTTGATGAGTCATGGATCAACTATTGTCGCTTCATGTTTGTCTTTGGAGTTACTTCAAGATCAGTTTCCACTAGTTCCTAGTCATAGTTTGTTGTGATTGGGCATGTACCCGATTGGATTGTGGCATCATCTTCATCATCTAAAAACTTGGCAACATATGAGCAGATTTCAGAGACACAATCTTCATACATTTGGATTACACTTCCTACCAATTCCTATACGAAATGGGAAGCATCCCTACATTTGTACTTGGTGTATCTTCTTCCCAAGGGGAGAAACATTTTTTGTAGGCATTGGATTATGTTTTCTTTTTAGACATTAACCATATACGTAGGAGATCATTCATTATGGGTGGGATATCTTGTCTCTCTCTTTTTCCCTCTTATTGGGGGGGTGAGGGGGAGTGGCGGTCTTGATTGCATATACATGATGGATGTAGTCCTTGAGGGGTATCATTGAGTCCTCCATACATCATTTTTTTTTTTGTTTTCTCTTTTGGAGAGGAGTTGTGTCCTAATGGATTTTCTCCTTTTCTCTGTTTGTGAGAGATTGATTGCATTTATTGCATTTGCTTGTAAATTGATACCTAACATGGCCTAGTAGCCAGGACCCATCCTCATAGTCATTTTGCATAGTTTGCATAATAATCTTTTCCCTAAGTTGCACTTAAGGGGGAAGGGGGAAGGGCCGAGGGTGGGGGCGGGTGTTGGTGTGAATAAATGTCTTGTACCTAGTTAATTCACTCACTAGGGAATTGGGGGCATTCACATGCTAAGTTTAATTAGGATATAAAATTCTTTCCTTTTCTAAAACTTATTGTATCTAGCTTTATTGCATGATTCCCGAATAGTTAGGTTGTTAGTTATCTCATGTTATAGGATTAAGACACTTGTCATAATCTTGTCTAATCCTATCTATCATCTTGCCTTTATAAGCAAGGCATTTCATGTGCATTTGCATATTCAACTAATATTCAATCTTGCATTCTTGAAGCAAGTATTCTTGTCATTTTCTCTCTTGTGGAAGATATTTTGGTCTAGCAACTGTTATTGGGGGTGTTAAGGAGTCACTATTAACTCCTACATCTATGACTATATCTCTCCTATTGAACCTAGTGATGAGTTGCCCCATGACAGATATGAAATCTTTAATCTTCCATTTGTGTAGTTGTGCATTTATACATTGTTGTCATGTTTAACACCCTTGGTGTGTATGTGTGCATTGTGATATGTTTATGTTATAATTGGTAACACAAAAATTATTGGCCCTATTTTTATTTGTTAAATGCCCTAGTAAAATTTAGGCATTGTAGAAATTCGGTCAAATAATTTTTTCTTAGAGTATTGTTCTAACTATAATGTCAAGATTTAGAAGCTATTGGTGATAGCATACTAATGTAGTCTAGCCGTGTTTGCTAAAATTCAATTTTTAAAGAAGTCATTAAAAATAACAATCCTTATAATTAAAGAAAAAAATAAGAATTTTGATGAGTTTTGACTGATTTTCTTCTTGAAGCGGAGTCAAAAATCAATAGATCAAGTAATCAACAAGTCATTACCATCAAAAAGCTTACAAAAGTTACTCATGTTAGAAGTTTAGAGCAGGTTAATTGTTGTGAAATGGGTATCTAACACCCCAATTACAAAAGTTACTCATTTTAGAAGTTTAGAGCAGGTTAATTGTAAATTGTTACTCATGTTAGAAGTTTAGAGCAGGTTAATTGTTGTGAAATGGGTATCAACACCCCCAATAGAAAGGTAGAACGTAGAAATTCTCAACCAACTCTCTTGAGAAACTATTAAATTGGTGTTTTAACTCGATGATTCTTGATTTGAGAAAAGGAAACAATTTTCTCTTTGTGTGTCTAGCCCCAAAATTCTAATTCTCTAATCATTCACGAATTTACCATAGAGAAAATGGTCCTCTAGTATATTATCTGACCAAATGAAGCAATTTACTTTCATTATTTAGGACGTATGCTTTTCATACAAGAAAATAACGGTAGCTTCTAACAATCACAGCAGCAAGTATTTCTTTATACGGTTGCCATTATTTCTAGAATTTGATTCCTTATAACTCTCTCCTCTTTGTACCAGTACCGCAGCATAACTGTCTAACAAACCACAGTTGCTGCCAATTGCCCTTGGGTAACTTGGTTGTCGAATGAACTGCTTCCATAACAATAAAGCCAGGTTATAACGGTTGAGCAGTTGTAACTGAGTGCAAGAAACATGCTTGTTTCTAGGCAATTAGTGGGAAGCACATTTCTTATAGCTATGCTTCATTAAGACACTCCTCAACAGTTTCCACTGATTTGGCAACATACATTCTTTATACCCAAAACACCTGTTTTGAAACAAGGTATCCTTTGCCCACTATTTACAGGTTTTTGAGCCTTTGAGCGATTGCTAAAACTGTTTACAACATGGAAGGTGATGCAAATTCACATCAAAAATATTGTGTATATCATAAACACTAGATGTGTTGTTCACTGGATCCTATCAAGTCTGCTCTAGTAGACTATAAAATGCACAACCACATAATTACTTAATTTATCAATTTCCTCTTTCCAATCTCCCACAAACTACACTGATCTAGGTAAAGAGAAATTCTTTATATCCTCTTTCCGATCTCCCATAACGCTGATCTACACAGAGAATGCCGTATTATGTTAGTTCCATAAAGAAAAAATATTACTGCTAACATAGGAATCAAACAACATAAAAGTAAACACAGTTTTATATTTATAAATTTCGAAAGGAGATGACAAGTTTTGCTTTCTACTCCAAAGAACTTGTGCAGATGTAGGCAAATACTTGCAAAGTAGTGAAAGGCTGAATCTAAAAGTAGCATTTGTTGTAATAGTACTTGACAGAGGACAAAACAAGAGATTACTTCTCAAAACAAAAATGAAAAAATCAGAATAATGGGAGGGCACATAGCATTTTATTTTGGTTTGTGAAAAAAAGATAGATGTTAACCAATTTTGGGAGATTGGAGAAACTATCCAATTTTGTGCAAATTATTCATTTGAATTAGATCCAGCAGATTTCTACAATAGAACAAAGAATTTGTTGCTAAAAAGTTATTATATAAGTATGCATTTTGATTGATAAGATTTCATATATGAAATATGGGCAGATATGGAGAGCGAAACATATATTGTGATCAAAGACATGGACACCGTTCATTTTGATATGTACAGATAAATGTTTTGAAAATTCCATAAGCTATTTGTATCCTCAAACAAACCCCCAAGTAGCTAGACTGAAGAAAATGACAGCATAGAAAGAAACATAACTTAAGAATAGATATTTTGGGTTTACCAGGCCTTCAAAATTTTGATGGTTTGCATTTGGGGTTAGTGTGTGGTTCATAGCAATAAACATAATTTAAGACTGTTTCTGTCTAGTTTCCTTCAACACTAAACTACAAGGTGAAGAGTGTGAAGTCTCTTCAACCTGTTGAGGAAAGACGGAATGACAACTGGAAGAAGTTTGTGAACTTCAAACATCAGTATATTAAATATGCTATGAAAATTTGAATATTTTAGTTCAAAAGATGAAAGGACTGTGTATTCTCTTGGAGGTAAGAATCAACTGGTGGACTTCCTTTAGCGACATTTTCTAACATGTGCTAGAAATTGATTAAAAAAGACATAAATTTACTGCAAGCAAAAGCCAATTATTTGAAGGGGCGGGTCAAGCATATGAAAACCTACATTGACATAGTAAAAATTCTCAGTAACCTTGACGAACGAGTACAACAAATAGACCTTGATTCTAACACTCTGCTCTCAGATAAATTTGTAAGTGTAAACCCCAATTAGGATAGGGAAAACATGCAATGTTTGACCATGACAACAGAAAACTTCAGAAACAATTAGAGTAATTTTGACAAGCTGTGTTTCGTTGCAATCGAACTTGAAACACCCTAGGCTCTAGCAGCAATGAGTTTTTCGAAAATATCTTAAAAATAGAAAACGAGGAAGTTGAAATAGATTCATAAAATCTTGATACAGTATAATTATGAGGGAATTAAATTGAAACTGGTGCTCTTCTTTGCAAATCTAAACAAGTTTCAAATTTTGTTCCAGTAATTCTTCTCCCTTGAACACCTTTCGAAGAATCAAGATAACTGTTATCTTGGAATCAGGTGCACGAAAAGGCAGTGCAGAATGATTGAAAAATAAATATATACTAAAATATGCACGTCGTGTATTACCTGAATTCAGTCTCACCATTTCCCACTTAGTATTTTGAGTAATTTGCTGTTCCCTGCTATCTTGTTTAGAATCTTCTTTGCTCCAACTACTTCCATCTCCGCCAATTTCTCAAGATGCTGGCAACCTCCTGCATGGACAATTTTTTTCTTGCCGCTGTCGCTGTTGGAGAGGGCCTCTACTGCCAAAAGAGGATATTTCTTAGGCACGGTCTCATTTTCAGGATTGAGCAGCCCTACCAGGCAAGAGACAGCCACATCATCTTTGATGAATTCTTTTCTATTGCTTCTGACAAGAAAAAGACTGGAAAGTGCCCGCGCAGCGATTTCCTGAGAAGAACCAGACTTGCCATCAAGCATCCTTGCAAGCAGAGGAATGCACCCTGCTTTCCCCAATACCTTGTTTGTTTCATTTGACCCAGCTAAATTGCAGATGGTCGCGGCTGCCAAATTCTGAAGTGCAGAGTAGCTACTATCAAGAGCCTGTATCAGCAGCTTGAGAAATTTAGGAGAATCCATCACAATTCTTTCAGCCGAGGGGGATTTAGAGAGGCTGTGAATTGCCCTCAGTGCAATCTCCCTGGCCTCAAGACTCTCTGCTCTTTCCAATAACAGGAACAGGGATTGAAATCCCCCTTTGCTTTCAATTAGCTCCCTCACTTTTTTATCATCAGATGCCATCAAATCTATGCATCTCGCCGCGGATTCTTGCACAGAGGGAGGCCCTGAATTCAGCAAACTGACCAACACAGGAATTGCCCCCTCCTCTATAATTTCAATCCTGATTTCCTCCACCGTCCACAAATTCGACAGGATTCTAACCCCAATCGCCTGCAACTCCGCGGCTGTACTGCGGCACACATTGACAAGGTCTGAAATCCCTCCATTTGCACAAACCGCCCATGAATTCTCAGAATTATCCACAGTCAACGCATGTAGAGCCTCTGCGGCTTTCTCCTTTGCCAGAGTGCTGCCGCTCTCCAAAACCCTAACCAGGGGCGCCACAACAGACCCTTCGCCCAAAAGGCAACAAGCCTTACAACTATCAGACCGGGCCAGAATCGAAACGGCGACCGCAGACTGCTCTCTTATAAGCGCCACATTGGAATCCAACAAATGCACCAGGTAACCAATATCCTTTTCCTTGGCGGCGCTCATAACACTCTGCCCGTCCTGTTCGAGAAGCTTTATCAAAGCACTCAGCGCCTTGTCTTTCTGCTCTGTATTTCCTATCTGCAGCCTGGCAAACACATCCTTGACAAGCAAAACTTCTTCCCCGCCCCCTGCACCATCCAATTCTGCCCCCAAAACGCCGCTCTTTAACAGAAGATCCGAATCCCTGAGGTGCAAATTCAGCTTGCTCACCACCACATCCAAGTCGCTCTGCATAAGCAACTTCCCGCTGAAGTTAAGAGCTGTGCAGCTTCTGGCCAGGTCTCTGATTTCCTCCAGGCTCGAGACCACCCGAGGAAGAAGCTCCTTCATCAACGAATTCTCCGCCCAGTGAGAACAATCCGCAATGGTAGAGAACGTTGTGCTGAGCTCCTCCAGCTTTGTTCTGATCGCCTGCCATTTGCTCGAAAATACCTTGGTCGACGAAGTCTCTGCAATCACCTGCGGAATCGAATCCTGTGCTGTTTTCAGCAACTTTTGCGGATCGAACCCAACATCCCCTTCGTACGTATCCATCAAAACAACTAATGCCACTGCACTCCAAATATATTACCTACTTCTTTAAATTCATCATCGATCAATCAATGTGCCTCCACCGTCTATGTATTTTCTAGTTCTTCAAACATTTGTTAGAACCAGCTGCGGAATTAGTATGCATTCCTGAATCCGCCTCGACATATATGTTCATACTTCTACCTTAGCCGGCCGCATATAATTCCACGTCTTGCTATCACCTGATGTTTGAATTGACAAATTCCAATGGAGAAACAGTCACTCAGGCACATCACGCGCTTACGCCATCTCCTCCGCGTCAACAGCTTCATCTTAGTTTCCTCGCAATTTCCCCCATCCCTCCCAATCAAACCCTGGACTTGTGAGGCTGTGCTCTGTAATGCAGTTTGTTGTGGTGTAAATAAGGAAACAAGCATGTTACTGTCTGCAATACAGGCCGGACAAGTTAGAGCGAAAGTCTTGTCTTTACTGTTGTCGCCATGGACAGATCATAATTACATTCGGCCTTCTCAATTTCACTGCCAGGTCAACGGTTGTTAACGTACAGTTTGATGTTTTTGATTGATTGATTACCTTTCATGGCCGACTTCATAAACATCGCTGGCACGTGAGACACCGCTGAATGATACTTGTAACCGCACAGGGCGGCCGAGCATTTAGATTTTTGGCAACGACTGGGGTCCGGAACCTTCGTTTCGATGGAGAGATATTATATATAAAAACATTTTTTGTTCGGTAGGCTTTACATTCATTTATAGAAGGAACCCTTTTACTAGTGATTATATATTTTTTAATATTATTTTAAGTCTTATAATGTTTTATTGGCAATCGGTATATTTAGTTTTCTTCCTTTCAAATAAAGGGTTAGAGGATCCTTAAAGTTGAGCCCACACAAATATATTATTATAAAATTGATGAAAAGATTTTTATGATTTTTATGTATTTAATATTTATTTTTAAGTGGAATATAAGATATGGATGCATACTTTTTTTAAATTTTTCTTTGTAGATGATGTTATGGGTAATTAATGTAGTCATTGTTAGTTTACATAGAGTTTCTTGTTCTAGGGGATTTAGGTTTGGTAGGGGAATTGTGGTGATTAAAGATTTGTTTTTCCCTTCATCTAACAAACAATGGAATATGAGACATGGATGCATATTATTTTTTTAATTTTCTCCATGAATGGGACAATGGGTAACCAATGCAGTCATTGTAAATCTACATAGACTTCCTTGCAATAGGGGTTTTGGATTTGATAGGGATATTGTGACAATGAAAGATTTGTTAAGTAATCTTGTAAAGGGTAGATTCTCTTTTTTCTTGGCTTTAAAAGTATAAATGTGATAGAATGGGAAGTGGTTGTCATATTGTAATTTCAACTAATAAGTAGCTTAAAATTAGGGAATCAAACATTTAAATGGCTATTTTATTTAGAATCCAAGTGGCGATCAAATATGAGAGGAATTAGAATGTTGCTACACAAACAAGTAAAGATACTTATATGTTAAATGCAACACAACATAGAGTTTTGGTCTTGGAAAAACATTAATGAGTGGTGAAAAACTTATTTACCATAGAGGTCATTGCTCTCTTTTAGAGTGTATTGTCAAAATAAACATGTACAAAAAATGATATATAATATTTGTCAAGCTTATCACTACTTCAACTTTCTACTCCTAAAATATCTACAATATTTATTTCTTCTCCTCCCCTTTGCTTTGGACTATCAATTGGTTCAACTGGTTCTTATAGAGTGTTGGAAGACTCTCCTTGTGTGAAAAAAAATTCTATTAAAAACTAAAGAGGCAAGCTCACTCAAATGATTCAAGTCCTCTTTATTTTTTCAATTTAGGCAAAACTAATGCTTTCAATAGGAGGTGATTACAAAACCACAGGTGGCGATTTCAAAATAGCCTCGGGGGTTGCAAAATGGCTAGTGACACTTAAAAAACTATCATAGTTGATAGGTTTCTCCCTTCTTCCAAAAGTCATAACTTTTGCTTATGAACTAAAAATGAGGTATCATTTTTTGAAATTACATAATTTTTTTAGAAGACTATGAATATGTAAACATATTCAAATTTTGGTGTAATATAAGTATAATTTTTTTCCTTGCAACATGCTAAAGTATCTTTACCCTTAAGATTGAGCTTTACTCTTAGATATAATGTGTATCATGCACCCTTTATTAGATAGCATTTGGTTCCACAATAGGCTGCATATGAAAGAAAATGCATTCTCTCTTTGAAACTTCTATGTTCAAAACTAATTAAAACAAAACTACTAGACATGCTCCTAGGCATGTGCACAGAGATGAGGGACCAAAAAGTGGCCACAACCAATTTTTGATCCATCAAAGGGAAAACATAAGCGTGTTATAATGTGGTCACATGTTTCTTATGATAAAAAAAGAGAGGTTGGGCTCATTTGGTTCCCACCCCATTTCTACCAATGGCTTTGTTGGTTGTTTTTAATTTATCTAGTTAATTATTTGGTTGTCTCTAAAGATAAGACAAATCTTATAATCAAGACTCTTATGTTGGTGACCAACGAACAAGAGGCAATTTTGCAATTGTACTCCTATGCACTTTAGGCTCTACAAGACCTAGGGGGTAGACCTTCACAATTTTAATGGGTTTACCTTTTCACATAAAAAGATATTAACTTAACATAGATGTTCTCATGAAATACACCAAGAATGCACAGAAATCCGTCAGAATGGGCTAAATTCTTGGAGACTTATGTAATACTGGCTTTGAAAACATATACATAACTTAAGAACAAACTAAAAATATAATTCAAGTGATTTTATCATTTTAAATGACCTTGAAGTTGTAACTAATATTTTCTCTTAGATTAGTGCCTTAAACTATTGGCAATAGAGTCAAAAGATCATGCAAATTCTTTTTGAACAACAATATGGAAAACAAGCTCAATGGAAACTACCTATTATTGCCTTGCAATAATAATATTTCATGTACTTAGATTCATATTCCATTCTTCTTAACAATCCCTAAAATTTTTAAAACTATAAACATTTCAAATACAACAAATTAATCTATTAATTTAATAGAAGCCATAAAAAAAAATTCATTGTATCATAATTCAAAGATGAACTCCAAAGATCCTTGATCAATTTTATTCATAAGAGTAATAAAAATACAATGGAGAAAATTATCTTTGAACCTTTTCAAAATATATTTGTATCATTTGAAATTGTGTATTACTATACAGAGAAATTTACATTTGCATTCACTTTCTTTCTTGAAAGACCTGGTATAAGACCTAACTAGTCTAAGACAAAAATCTCTAATTACAATCTATATAAGATCCTCAAAAATGGTTCGAAATTCCCTTTCATAGACACAAGGGAGAAAACAAGCCTAGATCCATGAACATATGTCACATTTTCATTGACAACTTGTTCATAGCACCAAAGCATGACTGATGCAATTGCCTTACAACAAGAAAAAATTACAATGCTAGAAGAAAAAATTATTGTAGAAGATACTCCTGTAATATGCATAATAGGACAAAATTGGGTAGGTGAATGATTTTGTTAGTTATACTTCTCCACCCATGTTGCAAAGGTATTTTTTGAAAGCTAAGGAAAATATAGAATCCATCTGACATGATTTAGATGAGAAGAATATTTAGGTCATTTGTCCATATTTTTGTAGCCTAAGAAAAGTTTATCAAATCAACTTCCAATATTATTAAGCTATCCATTGCAACATTGCATTTGTCTATTTCTATATTATCTTCTATAAAAATGGAACTCATGAGGGGAGACAAGATAATACTAAATTTAGTCCTCCATGCTTTATAGGCCTTGACCTCTCCATCCTTAGACAAGATTTTGTGCATTATACCCCATTCAAGCTCCTCAAAAGACTCCAAAGACTGTTTAATGGCCAATTGCAAACTCTCATGGACAATCATACTATCCTCTATTGTAATTAAGTTCTCAAAAATAACAAATATTGTACTGAGAGCATTAATATCAAAATTAGCCATATTAATCATCTTCTCAATTAACTACTCCACAAGGTACCATATATCTTGGAGAATCTTGAGTTGATCTTTTACTTTGACACAAATAGAATGAATATTAGCTAATGCATTATATCCATTCCAATTGTTCTCAAAACGTCCTAAGATGTAGGATAACCTATGGACAAATAGGCTATCCGCAATCTCTGAAAGCTTTTATTTCTTCATCTTCTTATTTTGTGATGCTTCTTAGATCTCTCTAAGATTCTCCTTTAAATTGCTAACCTCTAGAATTGGAGTAATCTTCTCTGGAGTTTATTTATCATCAATAGCAGCTTGAGGAGGTGGGACTAATCCTGTAACAACATTGACTTGGTCTTGATGCTTTAAATTCAAAGCATTCACCGTAGCTAGTTTTTCCTCCAATTTATTCACACCTAATTCAATGAACATAGAAATGTTCACTATCAATGTCACTACTTATAAGACACTAATTTCCCCTAATATTCAAAAAAATAAATTTATAGTTAATTCATTTGTATTTATGATTACTTGGGGCTTCTTAGTTTTAGGAAAATAGACCAAATTACTAAGGTCTCATGCCTTGGATTAAAACTTGACCCAAAATAAAGTGCATATGAATGCTCCTCAGAAGACAACACTAGGTCATCACCTTCTTACCTCTTGATGGTATCAAATATTATGGCAGATGATATATCCCACTCTTGTAGCAGAAGACACCCACTTTTTCTTGCAATCCCCCTTCCCTTTTCTGGGGTCATATTCTCTAGGTCAACATTGACCTTAGGCCATATTTGGGAGACAATTTCATCCTTACTTTCTTAGTCATTCTTGTTTTTTCTTTCTCTTCTTTTCTTGAAAGCCTCACCTTTATTCTTCAGAAGTAAGTCTTTAAATTCTTTGGTGGTGATGATTTGATCATTTAACATAAATTTAATACATGTTAAGTCTTTAACATCATCCAACACTTTCCCATATAACTAGCATATCATCACCTCGATCACCAGCTCACCAATTGGGATCTTAAAAGGACACTATAGGTGTCATATCAGGACTTCCCCGAGAGGCTGGTGGTGGGGATGGAATGACATGGTTGCTTTCTCCATGCTCATAGGATTGGGTCCTCTCTAGAGTAGTAGGATGTGCTTGCATGATGCGAGGATGAGATGTAGGTCTTTCCTTGGGGGCATCTTCAACCTCTACTCACTCCCTAGGGACTCCTCTTGTTGGTTGTTGATACTCATCCTCTCCCTCCTCCTTTGCGTCATCATCATCATAATCATCATCATCTATGTGTCCCCATCTACATTATCATTGTTCCTCTTTGTGTCATCCCCGTGGTGATGGGGCCAAGGTCTGGGATCGCCTGCAAGATAAATGATTGGGAAGACTAGTTTGGGGTGTGAAACTCGCCGCCACTTATCTTATGCAATCGATGTGCTTACATAATCCTCATCAGATGTTGGGAGTACATCTCACTCCTCATCCTCTGGATCACTGAGAGAAAATTTTATGAGTGTGGGATGACGAACGTCCTGCGGCCTAGTGCCATTGTATGCAAATCTCAGATATGTAGGCCTTAGACTAGGTTTTGTTTGTATTTGACCAAACTATCTCATCACATGATCATAATAGAATGGCATGATGATGTAGTTGTGTCTCCCAACTAATAACTTGTCTTGCTGCATCTTGGATAGCTGATGTGCTAGACCTACCCATTGATGTAGAGTCCTATATGGTCTCCATAAAATATCACCATCCCCTAGACAATTAAAAGCCACTCTCCAATATAACAGGTCTCCACATTGCCAAGGTCACCTGAGTGTATAACAAAAAATTGGTGGATAGCCATCAAGGGTTGCCATGGGATATCCCTCCAATCTAGTGCATGTGATTTGCTCAAATTCCCATTCTTATAAAAGTTTACAATGAAGAATATTGTGGGCATCCCAATATACAAAGCGACCAAGCTCATAATATATATGTGCAAGCACTCTTTATCCCAAAGCATATACTATCTAATGTTGCTCCATATCCCAGATTATGTGAACTAGGCCCCCCTCAAGGTGTGCACCTCATCCTCCGGGTGCTAGAGCTAAGGAAACAACAATAATAAGGATCTGTCAAATCAATGGTACAAAAGGACCTGTATGAAGTAACCATTTAAGCTCGATGCGGTTGCTAGGACTAGAATCACGATCCCTATGATGACCAGTACAATAGAATAGATCTCTCGTCATCTCTTGAGGGGTCTAATAATCATCATAGTGTATGGTCTCACCTTGCATGGGTAGCCTGAAGATGTGGTGTATATCCTCAAGTGTAATGGTCATTTCCCCTATTGGGAGATGAAAGGTGGAAGTATCTGCATTCCACTACTTAGCAAGTGGCCTCAACATAGCATCATGATACGTCATCAGTGGCATGAGATATACCCAATAAAATCCAATGGTGTGTAAAAGTTTCCACTCCTCCTGCAAAAGACGTGAAACCTTCTCTTGAAGTAATGAAAATAAGTGTCCTCCTAGCTGCTATCGAGCACATGGTAGAATCTACAAGAAGTAAAAGGAATCATTAGTTGTTAAGAAAAACTAGTGATCAAGCATTTAAAAAGAAGAACAATTTTGAAAATTGGACACAAGTGGCCATTTTGGGACATAGGCGTCCAAAATGCACACAGGCACCCAAAGAGGACATAGGCGCCATGATTTTTGAAATTTTTTTTAAAAATGATATAGTGTTGTAAGCAGTAACAAGGAAAAGGAAAAGCAACATATCGTCAGTGCTACCTCGCCTTGTGCAACGTTTGCTTGCAGGACCTTGTGTCTAGGGGGCTTGTATGGTCGTCAACTTGGCATCATTACTCCTTAGGTTGGTAGTTGTAATCTGTAGCCCTTAAGATAGCAAAAAAGTGAAAATGAATGTCAAAATCATAGTTTTTCTCTATCTTATAGTTAAATCTAGTAAATACATTATTATAGCACATATCATTCAATTCATCATAATGGGGGCTAGCGAACTTAGATTTCAATGCCATTTGTTGCATTGAATTCATGGTTCCATTCTCGTTCTTACCATATGCTTCTCGATAGTTGTTGTTATGATACTCATGACCCTATCATAGACATTTCTATAACAAAGACATAACAATTCTATGTGGTTAGATTGCTACCCTAATTCCACCTCCATAAAGCAAGCGGAATCAGGGAGGCATACATGTACCCTCAAATTTAGTTCTTCTTAGAAGTTGATATGATTGTTCAAGATGAGTTTTGAATGTACCTAACAAATCAGTTTTGCAAGATGCAGTTCCTAACATTGTGGTTTTATAGATGAATACATTGGGGGCTTCATTCTCCCATGCATGAATGAATCATAATATCCATAAGAGTATCCTTTTTATACAACATGATTTACTTTCAATACTTGAGCTTGCATATGCACATAGTGTCATATGGCTGCTAAAGTGGGGGCTAAATGTAGCATCATAAATTGTACTCCCTTTTAGGAGATAATATATTTTCATGCTTAGTTTGTACCTAATTTAGTGCCTCTTGAATATATGCAAATTTAACACCCCTTAATCAAGCCTTAATCTCATAAATTATGCATTTTATGGCCTATTTTTGACAATTTTCAAAGAATTGCAACCATAAATCAAATGGAAATTCATCTAATACATTATCCTTGACACTTAAAAACCCAAAAAATAGGGCTAGGACACTCGTGTCCCAGGCATGAGTGTCCCCCTTATTTTTCTCAAATTTGAAATATGTCAAAGGCAATAATTTGCTATTTGAATTTCAATTATCCAAAGTCAGCTATTAGGATCTAATTTATGAAAGATCAAATTAGAGACCTATAAATACCTAGTATTTTCACCATTTGAAACTAAAGAAGAAAAATAAGGAAAGAATTGAGAACTTCGGAGAAAAGAAGAAGCAAGAGATCATCAACTAGATCCTAATTTGTAGGTTTTCAAGCATAATTGCAGATTTGATTAAGTCTTATAGCATGATTGAAGGTTGATGCCAATAGAAGAGTATGATGGATTCTAGGTTAGGGAGATGCATTTGGCCATTTCCTTCAATATAATGACTTGTTTCCTAGTGTTCTCATCTTCAAGCTTCATCTTATTTGTAGCCTCAAGCAAGGTATCATTGTGTTTTAAATTTTCTAAGATTTTTTGACTTCTCTCTTAGTTAGATCTTGTCATTATCATATATGAATCTCTCTCTAACACACTTGAGTAGGGTCTCTTTGCATTTTAGCTCATAACAATCTTAGAAACACTTAAGGTTAGGGATCACACATTATATTTTATCAAATCTTTGGCTTTTTGTGGAGGTTTAATTACCAAAATAGGGGCTTGATTGAGGCAAGCTCTTATATAGCCACCCCAACATCTCTTTTTGCAAATTTCTTATAGGTACAGATCTAAAGACATAAGTTAGAGGGTAGGAAATTGGAGAGCAGATAGAGAACTACATGATTAGCTTTTGAAGTTTAGAAAAGGCCTACCAGGACACTCATGCCCTAGGTGTGAGTGTCCCCCAGTTTTAGCCCCAAATTTGCAAGACAGGTGCACAAATCTCTACTTTTCTCAGTTTTACTGTTGCAATTGCTATTGCAATTTTCTTGTTATCAGAATCTTTCAGTTTTAGTCTAGGGCACATAGTTTAATAGGGTTATTTTAGGAAATTCAACTCCAATCCATTTCCAAGACTCAAAAGGATCAGATCTAAGCTTGATTGACTAACCTTTTTGGTTGAAATTCAATCCAATTACCTTGTGGATTTGCATCCCAATGAAATCCTAGAAAATGTGGAATTGACCTAGTTTTTGGATATTGAACTTAAGGATTCCATTTCTCTATATTTCAATAACCAACGCTTTGTCATTGTATTTTACACTCTTCATATTGTATTGATAGACATACTATTGTGTTTATTTTGTTCACTTGTGGAAGTTTGTTTCATACTCTTTCTCTTGGCATTCTCCAATAATACAAATCAAGAATTTTCTTGGTTTAACTAGATGTCATTGTCCCAATAGCATTAGAATTGAAAATTATTACAAAATAGAATCATTTTTAGTTTTTCTCCAAACCCTAAGTCTTTTTCCTTCTTTTAAATTGAATTAAATTAGGATTAATCTTAACTCAAAATTTGGAAATCTACTATTAAAATGACTAGATCTAAGATTTATATATAACTATGTCATTAAAAAATATCAATATTACAAAATTGAAGGGGCAACATTCATCTTGATCAATTTATTGATAAAAAAAAATATATAAAAATCATCTTTTTGAGTGAATTTAAGAGTTGTTACAAAGATTAGATCTAGGGTTTGAAAATCTAAAAATTGCTAGATTTGAATCATAAGTCCTTGGATACAATTTTTGATGTTTATCAAATTAAATATTCATCACTTGTGCCTAACTACTTGTTTGACATAATTTTTTGACTTGATTGTGTATTGAAAATTCCATACTAGATCCATTGAAAAGGGAAAACTGCATAGATCATTGAGTTATCTTACGTCACCATGACCTAGTAATGTATACCTAGGGGTGGATTAACTTCTTTTGGACATTAGTTTCCTTTCAAGAGAGATGAAGTAACCTTGAGACTTGACCTACCTATTGTTGAGTGTGTGAAAACACTTGTAAGTAGGAACAAAAAAGATGTGGGAGAGAGAGAAATATGATTTAGACCACACAATTCTACTCCATGGATTCAAAATGATACATAAATTTTTGGAGGGTGAACCCACAAAAGTGGTTTACAATTGGAGTGAGGAAGGAATATTTGAAAAATATGACCCCATGCTAAAAAAAAATGTTTTTGGGGTTCGAGCAAACTAATAGATTCGAACGAACCAAAAGAGGGATCGCTAGAACCTGGGTTCACTCAAACCCATTCAATGCAAGTTCCAACCATCTCGCCAAAAAACACAATGAAAACCCATTTTTGAAAGGGGGTTTGAATGAACCCTAGTTCGCTTGAACCCTCCTTTTCCCACCTTCCTGCTCTTTGGCACCAAAAAAGAAGAAGAATTTTTTCCCTTCGAAGCTCGGGTTGAGGATGAAAATGGAGGAGACTTAACAAACCCAACTAGAATTAGGTAGTCCATGGAACAAGCTATCCAATGACTATAATTTTAATATGTTTTGGTTTTATTATGTATTTGTTTTTATAGTTTTATTAAACATAGGCTTTTCACCGAAAATCAAGCTCTTTGTTTTGCACATGTAGAAAAATAGCAAATTATCAATTTTTTTTTTTTTTAAAATATAAGTGCACCAAATATTGAAGTCCTTGATCCAATAAAAAAAGAAAAATTGAATTTTGATACATACAAAAAAAGTTACGTGTTATACGGTTCGCCTATGTCTGAATTGTAATTGGTTTGACTTCAAAACTTGATTAAAGAAAAACTATTCAATAAAAAACTATCTAACCAATTGTAAGCACTAGATATCAGAGTTTCAAATCTAAATTTGAAGGAATTAGAATTTTATACTTCATGGAAAAAAAGTTATGCATTATACGGTGATTGTCACTCCTTAAAAATGTTCTTTTCTGAAAAAAACTTGTTTTCGAAGGAGATGTAAAAAGAAGTGCAATTTGATTCCAAAATTTTTGAAAAAAATATATTCAGAATCTATAGACAAAATGTCACAAATCACTAGTTCGCATGATCTCCAAATTCCTCATGGTTTAGCCGCTATAGGTGCCCGAAAGGGAAGATTTAGTTAGAAAAAATATTTTAGTGTCCAGTTTGGCAAAAAATTGTAAACTAGAATTGTGGGATCACCCTGGAAGAATGAAGAAGGCGCCCTCCAAGTTTGTTGTCATTTATGCCAACATTGGTTGGTAATTGACTAAGTAAACTCTGCATCCATGTTGATCCGATATTTTGGTTCGGAAATCTTCTTAGTAAAAGGAAATCCTATGAGTTTTTGATATGTTTCTCGGGTGTGTCAGTTACAGGTATAAACGAGTTTTCAACAAGATTGTGTGATCTGGTTGAGTTATTCAAGTGACAAGATTTTGGTATTCTTTTGGCCAATAAGGTTAAGAACTATTTGTCCTTTGCATGTTCCTTATTAGGTCTGGGCCGACCTAATGTTTTGACAACACGTTTTGTTCTGCGTGCTAAAAGGAATTATGTATTGAGCTGACAAGACATTTTGAATTTTGGGTGTTCATATTCAATTAGGATGACCTAATTGATAAATGAAAACATGACCATGCATATATGTGTGTGTATGATGGACAAATTGAGATATAGAAAAAGAGTATGGTAAGCGAGCGATGCGACAAGTGTAATAGTGCAAAGTTACTAATGTTGTTTGTACATTGGCAACTGAAGCAAAACTTTGGTTTTATTAGAGCTTAATCAGAAATGTTTTCTGCACTCTGTAGGTGCACTTCTCTTGTTCACTTTTGGCAGTGAGCCACACCTTTTTGTATCTTGGCTATAAGCCATATTTTGTATTCTAGCAGTGAACCTTTCAAAGGAAAGTGAGTCCTGGTAGTGAGCCCTATAATATCTTATAATCTATTATAATATATTGTGAGTTAATCCTCACTATGGTTTTTCCCACCGTGGGTTTTCCACGTAAAAATCTTGGTGTCAATGTGTTATGATCTCTTTTATGTTTTGGCTCACTATTGCATTTAGATGTGGATTGATAATTGGATGGTTAATTATTAATTTTGCTAGTAGAATATTGATTCAACCCCTCTCAGTATTTAGTGTATTCAACAATTGGTATCAGAGCTCGGTTCCTTTGAAAAAGTATTATAGCTTGAGGAAGGTCCCAAAATTTGAATACATGGTTAAAAAAGACTATTCTATTCCTCTGGAAGAAAACTCTGTATCTGAAGAAATCAATGTCGCTCTTGAGGAATTGGACAAAAGTCAGGATGAGAAGGAAACTTTGAAAGGAAATATGAAGGAAGCAAATGATTGCATTAGGAAGCTGAGAGAGCAGATTAAAAGGTTCAAGGAAAGGCACATAGAAGTTAGTGATCAGTTGAAAAAGGCTAATGAAGACATTACCAGACTAAAGATGCAAGTAGAAGAGATGAAAAGAATTGAGGAATGTCAAAACATTGAGATCCAGAACAATTTTTTAATGAATGTACAAAGCTTGAGCAAGAAGTGATAACCCTAAGAGCTAACATGGAAAAAGAAAAAGCTCATGAAGAAAGATTCAAGACAAGTTCTACAATGCTTGATGAGTTGGTTACATCTCAGAAACCTTCCAAGGATAAAAGTGGTCTAGGACTTGAAGTAGGACAAAGCTCAAAGGCCAAATTGATTTCCAACAAAGTGAACAATCAAAGGAAATTTTAAGGCAATACTTATCAAATTAAGAACCAAAAGAACAATACCAGAAGGATTCCTATTTGACAGCCTAATGCTCAAAGGTACCCATCTTTTAATGGTTTTGTGTCTCATGTAATAAATTCGAGCATAGAGCAACAAAATGTAGAAGTAGGATGAACCAGAATAGAGTGAGTCAGAATGTTGGATTCTTTACTGGACAATGCTATGTTTGCAACTGTTAGAGTACAGAGAGTAAGATTTCATGCAGACATGTCTACCTATTAGGGTTTCTTTTAGGGTTGCACAATATCCTTTTGATTCATCATTGTAATTTATCTCTCGGATGAATACATTTTTGCTTTCAGAGCACCCTTGCTTGTTTGTCTCCATCTCTTCTTTCTGTGATAGGTTATTTGCATGCAGGTGATCTTTGGGGTTTGTGAAGTTGGCTTTCTCAACTTCTATAGCAACAAGTTTGGACATAGAGCTACCGAATGTAAAGCCAGATGATGATGAACAAGTTTAATGCTAACAAAAGGATTCAGTATTTTCAAGGCTACTGTTACACATGCAATATTTTTGGACACAAGGATAATTAGTGCAGGTCAAGGATGAATGCAAATTCATTTGATCAAGGATATGTTGTGTGTTACACTTGCAACAAACTAGAACATATCTCAAAATTTTGTAGAAGCAAAGTTAGGAAGAAACCTAACCTGGAACTGAAGAACAAGCCTGTGAACAAAGTAGATCCTGAAGAAGTAAGGAAACAAATGGACAAATTTTGGAGAAATAAGGAAGAACCTAAGAACAAGGATGAATCAAATACCCATGTATCTGCATCTAGTGTAGATACCTCTTCCAAGAACTAAACCTAGTAATGGTTTCAGGGGGAGTAGTCATAGAAAAATTTAACAAGCCCCTGATATATGTGGTGTCAGGTGATGAAACAAGGATATGTGATGTGAGCCATCATTTTGAAGGCATTGGAGAAAATTTCTGCAGCAAATAAGCAAACTAAGAGAATTGTGGAGCTATTCTTAGTTTATAGTGTGTTTCATAAAGTGGTTGGCAACTTTAAAGCTGAGAAGTAATAAATGCGAATTAGGGAAAAGTTTGTAAATAATAAAGCAAGAGACTAAGTTAAAGATAAGCACATTTTCACAACTTGGAAGAAGTAGTGCAAGCTAAAGTGAGATTGAAGGTGACTTAGGGCATCGTAAATCGAAACCCTAGTTCTCAAAAAACATAAAAGGTATTCTTTGTTAACTAAATTCTATGGATTTTGAAGTTGAAGAAATTTTTTGTTAAGAATTTTCAAGATTGTTTGGGAAATATGGCCATGCCTATTGTTGTGGAAATCTCTAAGAGGCCCCAACCTAGATTCAGAAGATGTTCATGGAAAATATATGAAAATGACCCCATGGGTGCGTTCTTGCACATTCCAAGTCATGTGCTACCCATTGAAGACCCAAGAACTTACATTCATGGGAAATTAGAAGAATTCAATCATTAGGAGCTAAAGGATTTGTGGGACAATGAGTTGATTATTGATTTGATGCCTAAGGCAAAGTATGAAAACCTAGTTCGAATGAAGTTGAATGTTTGGAATTGGTTTATGGACTTCTCTAGTGAGAGTGAGGTGAAGTTTGTCAGAATGGCCCTCAGTAGGGTTCATAGCAATCTTGTGTGGATAAATGAACCATGGATTATCAACAAGGAGGCAATTCTTGTTGTTACTAGTCTTTGTGAGACTGGTGCCATTCTAGTTCTAAAAGCTGTGAAAAATGATGAAGTCACAAGGTTGACTGGTGCTAAGTTTGACAGGAGAGATTTAACCACAAAGTCTATTGTAAACCCTACCGTCAAATACATTGCCATCATGATTGGGCAAAAAATATACTTCACTAACTGAGCAAATCCAGTCTCAACCACAACAATTCATACTGCTTATGAAATGGTGGTGAATGGAAATTATTTTAACCTTTGTGAGTTGCTTAGGTTGCAACTTATGGAAAACCTGAGTATGACAAAGGTGAAGAAGCATGTTTTTAAATTTGGCACTCTAATTGTTTTTTTATTATTCTATTTCCTAAGGGAGTTACCAGGAAGAAAAGGCTTAAGATGGGTTAACTTCAGGCTGGTTTCTCATCAGATTTTTGACCATATGCATAGTTTGGGTGATTTTAGGGCATAAAACAATGTCCTAGCTGCCTTCTTTGTAGTCTTTTAGAATGAAATGCATGAAAGAGACAAGATTCCAAGGAGTTTGGTGAAGAAGTATGAGAAGGAGATAACATTTATTGTATCTACAGATGAATGCATCATTGAGGTTGTAGAACCTAGAACCTGATGGATTGAACCTCTGGGATATGAGATTGAAGAATAAGTGGTAGAGAGGTACATTGAGATTCTGTTGACCAATCCTAAAGACCCCTCTCTACCTAGGCACGGTGCATATCAGGAGAAATCTACTAAAATTCATCTGGAGGCTACTGCATCTAAAAGAATAAAGAAGGTTGAAGCTTTCTTCCAAGGTGTAACATACACTAAGGATGATATAGAAAAATTGAAGGAGGCGATTGATGAAAGGAGATCCAAATTTGTTGAACAACCCTCTAGACCCAGGAAATCAAGAAGACTATCTTCCGGTGCTACTCCAACACCTATTTGCAGTTTTTCCACCCCTAGTAGTGCTAATGTTGAGAAAGGGAAAAGGAAAGAACAAAGTGTCCTTATATCTGTTGATGTTGCTGCCCCTATTGGTCCTAGTGTCAAGGCATCTAAGAAAAAGGACATACTTGTTTCTTCATGAAGAAGAAGAATAAAACAAAAGGATGACAGGAAAAGAAGTTTGAGTGATGTTGAGGAAGAAATTGAACTTGGCTTAGAAGAGGAGCAACAACTAAAAATAAATAGAAGAGGCAGTACCTCTAGTGAAGGAACCAAAACTAGAGTTGAGATCTCCACTGATGAGGAGACATAGGAAGAGGAGAATGCTTACCAAATCCATGTCTCCACACACTCCCATGCAACTCAGTAGCTATTATAGACCATGCTAAATCTAAAAGTGCCATGGAGTTCCAAGTAGGACAGCTACTAACCCATGACGAATCAATGAAGATGAAGTCACCAATCGACAAATAGAAAGCTGCCATATCATAATAAATTAGTGACATAACCAAATATGAGTTATGGATGCCTTTAACACCCATCAAAGACAACTCTTGAGTGGCTGGTCCACTATGGGTGTCAAGAATAAAATCATCAAATCCATGAAGGAAATGATCAACAACTGGAAATTTTGAATTATCCTCATCTATCCATGTGTCAAAACATGTAGGCATTCTCCTATCCTGTTCCATCATGCTTGAAGTTTTCACTAAACCATCCAAATGATATGTCTCATCAATTTCATCACTACAAACATGCAAACAACATGAAATTTTTGATTCATGGAAATTCACTCCTTCATTTTGTTTGGATGTAATAAGAGGCTTGTTCATTATATGTTCAACCTCATTAACATCATTCTTTGGAAAGAGAGATCTAAGATAAACCTCCCTTTGTTGTTTTGTCTAATCTAAGTGGTTATCTTGTTCTTTGACTTGTTGAAGATGTTGTCTTTCATGGGAAGCCACTAGCTTAGCGTCCTTGGCCCTTTGTGACCATATATCACACCAAATTTGTGTCCTTTCCACATCCTCCCAAGTCTGATATGTAAAATCAGAATTCTTATGACTTGAATTCACTACACAAAATCCATTTTTAACACCCAAATTTTGAGCACCATCCATAGAAAACTCTATGGTACTATCATCCTTATGTGAACTTGTTACCTCATGATAGAGTGAAGGAATATGACAACTGTTATAAAAATTAGAATACCTGTCATATTCTTGTGCCGTGTCTTCAAGCTTCACAAGTGCATCTCCATTGAAAATTTCAAGCCCAACACTTACACATTGTGTACCAACACTTGTAGACTCATTTTCACAAGTTCTTCCATGTGTAAGAGTAGCAATTTCATAAGAATGAGGAAGAATATCGCTGTCCCAAATCAGACCTTTGGAGTCCTCTTTTATGCTTACATTGTAGTCATCAAACACCATCAAGTCTTGATTTGTCTCATCTTCTTCCCAAGTGATTTGGGGTGGAAGTGGCTCAAAGAATTCTTCATCACTAAATGTCACTAGGTTGCAAGGTACCTCATTGTATGATTCTTCAATCCTTTCCTCAACTTGTTCAACTCCTACACCATTTGCCTTGTCATCTTGTACCCTAGGAGTAGTTTCTATAAAGGACTGATTTTCTAAATTATGAAAGAAGTGATTATGCCCACTCAAAAGTAGAAAAAGATCAACAATCTCTCTATCTTGATCTTTCACCATTTGGACAACCATGTCTCCATCTCCAACCATTTGTAAATATTCTTCTTTTATCAACTCCAAAGCCTCTTTGAAAGAGTGCAAATGTGTATGAGGAATACCATGCCTAATGCATGCATCTTGTGTACCAATCAAAGTGGAATCAATATCACTCGTTCTCTAATGACTAGCAATTGCAATATCATGAGAAAGTGATGATATACCGCTAATGTTTAAAGTCAGAAAACTAGGACTGAATCTTTGCCTTTTATCCATGCTTCTCAAGTCATCCATGTTAGAGAAAATGAACATACTCTTAGCTGTCCCCTCCTTTGTCTCATTCTTTAGTGTCTTAAGCACAATATGTTTACGCATGTGAGTAAACTCTAACACCATCTTGTTGAAGTCTTGGACAAACCTTCCAAGAGATTTCAACCATTGAATACCTAGCACCACTTCATTCTTCTTAATGTTGATAATATCAACTACAAACTCAGGATTAAAGAAATCCTGCTTCTCATCATGTATGGACTGGTGTATGTTACGAGTTTCTTTGGACTGATTTATTGATGTTGTTATAAAGTGAACAAATTCAGTCCTCTTGGAAGAAACAACATCATAATGCCATGCTTAACCAATGCATCATGTATGTTATCTTTGGGAAGCTCATTGTCACCAATTACTCCATGAATAAAGGTTGTAAGTTCATGTAGATGAAAAAGTATAACACTGCTGTCCCAAACTAGAGATTCAGGACTGATTGTACCTTTTCTTTTATTAATCTGGAACTCTTTAATGCAAGTGCACACCTACATACACTTGGCAGCCCAATCTTGTAGCATGTCAAGTTTTGAAGCTATGACATCCTTATACTCAATCAAAGTATCAAAATCATAAGGGTGAGGCATCAACATACAAATTGATTCATGTTCTATTCCCATTGTTATAAATTCATATTGTTGGCAAGTAGAAGTTGCCACCATCACCTCATGCATATCTATCTTTTCATGAATGTCTACCATGCTACATTTCTTTTCACAACCATCTATCTTGGATTCATGCTCATGTGATGTCAAAATTTTTCTGTCCCATTTTCTAATCCATACCATCACCTCCATAACTGATATGTTTTCCTTTACTAGAAAACTCCAAGGTGTAGCATGCAAGATGAACCAAAAATTATCAAATAGCAAGATCTTCTTAGTAAGAAACCTCCAAGTCTCCCTAATCATCTCTTTAAAACAAAATGATCCATATGATCTTAGAAATTGTCCTTTCATTGTAGATTATACATGACTAACCATAATGAAACCAATAATGTTTCATTCCACACAAATGGATATAACACTTGTGGCTGATCCATCAAGTGTGTGACCAATAGCATCATCTTTTTGAGCTTTCAAGGGCCTCTCCAAAAGAAGAAAGTCATAAACTTCATGATGCCAACTAGAACAACACAACTCAACATGCTCTTCTTGTGGGTTTTCCTCAAGAAACTCTACCCTTGTATACTCAACATCCACACATTCATCTTTTGAAAGAAATAAGGATCTAATGTGTGCTTCTCTTTGTCTTCTTGCATTATCTATCAGATTACATCTTTCTTTGACCTCTTGTAAGTTTTGTCTTGCTTGGGCAACAAGCATCTTGGCGTTGTTAGCTCTTATAGACCACCCATCACACAACTATTGTGTCCTTTTAACATCTTCCACAATATGGTGAACAAAATCATGACCTTTGTGGCTTGAATCCCCAACATATATCTCATGTGTAACATTACCAACTTGAGTACCAACATAGGAAGATACAGAAACATTATTACCTTCATGTGAAACGGATGCTACCTCATGATTATAATTGTAGTTGCAAAAGTCAGAATAGGTGTCATACCTAGGTATCATGTTTATAACATCTCTAAAGGGCTAGTCCATGACTGTAATCTCTTCCACTTTGTGATCACAATGAAGACTTAATGGTGCAATATGTGACTCCTCATGAGCCAAAGTTTTAACTTCTTTAGGATTCTCACATAATGATTGATTTTTGCAACGATCGTGATCACTAGTAGGCTGCAAATCACAATCAAGTGATTCCTTTCTCTTTCCTTGTTCTTGAACCTTTAGCTCTTCATTTTTCCCAATGCTTTCTTTGTTATATTTTGATTTTTCTTCCTTTCTTTGTTGCTGATATGGACTTGTAAACATCAAGTCAGCTTCATCTTCATCCGTTATACCAAAAAATTGTGTGAATGATAACATATCTTATATCTTTTGAGGAAGAAAGCGATACTTGTCATAGCTAGCCACGATGGCTTTTTTTGTTGGTGAGGCATGAGAAATCTTAGTTGTTCTTGTAGATGGAAATGAACCATTAGAGTACCTAATTTTCCTTGAAAGTAAATCTTCCAAATGCTGCATTTTCCATGTGGTCTTGAGTTGTGTTTGCACAATTTCTTTCCATGCCTATTTATTGCTAAACAACTTTACCATGATGACCTTTTTTGCTATCCCAACTGAAAACCAAATCCAAACTAACTTGTGCACAATTTATTTCACACCAATTGAATGTAATCATTACCCAACAGGCCAACAGGAATATGGCTCTGATACCACTGAAATATCCCTTGCTAGATATAACCCAAAAACTCAGTTTTAAACATTTGACATTTCATCAAATGGTTGGCATGTAATCTGGTTTGAGACTGATTTATGGGTGTGCATTTGTTGTTTGAAGCCTTTTTATAGTGCTTAATGTTTCCAAATTGAAAAAACATGTATAGAAATGGTAAACATTGATTGCATAAACATATAACATGAATTCCACTTCAAAAGTCTCCTTTATTCAATCTATATCAGGTTTGATTTACAATAATAACAAGTATGATATAAAGTTATCAGAGCTGTAACAACACTATTACACCCCATACAAATGAATGATTTATATTCCCAACATGCCAAGAATGTACCCGATGATAGTTTGATGGTTTCCCTGGACAATACAACTCCAAATAAACTTGATGTGGCTGATCTAGACCTTGAAACCAGACCAATGAACTAGTAACCAACTATAGGCATGCCAAAAATGGTCGAACTGAATTTTCTCCTTAGTGGTTTGAAAACTTTAATTTCCAGCTAGGGTTTGACTGAAAATGACACCCAAATAGTACGACCAGTTGGTGAATGCATTGAAATGAGGACATCTACTAATAAGAAGCCCCAATTTGCAATTATATTCTAATAACTCACTATTGGAATCAATTTCTAACTGAAAATTAACTTATGATGAAGACTAATGATGCCCAAATGGAAACCCTAGGTAGATTTCCCTGTTTTGTGAGCTGGGTTTTCGTCCAATTCACTATCCTTCAAGGGATTTCATCCCTAGAAGACTTGTATGCTGCTGAAATCCTCTTCAAGAGCTCAAACTTGCAATTTTCTTTTGTCAAAATGAGAATGGAATGCCAAAAAGTGAGCCCAACATATTGCTTTATAACCTCCCATGAGCTTTTTTATAAAAATCAATAAAATAATCCTCCTTGAGGGTCTTTCCTCATCAAAAGAAAGGGCCACTTTTTGAAAACAACTTTGAGTTACTAGGATGGGGACATTTTTCACTATTCTCTTTATAATTTTCTGTTACTATTCACTTTTTACTATTCCATTGAAGCAAACTTTAATATTTCCAAATTTTCCCTAGATTCATCAACTGAACTCCAAACTAAAAGGCTCGTAAAGCTCCCAGCTAAGTTCCACAGCCGTCGATTGGGTCCCCTAACCTTTCTGTTGACCTATGAGAACCCTAATAGTAGGCCAACCTTTGATATAGTCTGAGCTACCTATGGAAGGGACATTACATCGAGGTATCAAGGACTTAATAGACTCAATTGAGTCTCAACTTGCTGGTGTCTCCAAAGATTATAAGATTGTAGATGATAAAAACTATGTTAGGTCTATTTCTATTGCAAATCTTCAAAGGAAGTTTTTCATTTTTCAAAGGTAGAAAGAAGAGACTATGAGATTCTATACCCGGCTTGGAGACCTAGTTATGCCCAGACATGTCTTGATATCAAATGCATTGTTGGAAGTAGAAAAAACTTGAGAAAATCAACATTGCTCCATCCACTCCAAAAGAAGGAGAAGAATGCCTAGCGAAAATAGAATCTCTGCATGAAACACTCTCCAAGGCAAAAGGAGTCTGGGATGATGAAAATCCTACTTGGGGGGTGATTCTTAGGGAGTTACAAGGTGCCCCCAGTCCCTGATTTGAAGTTTTTTGTCTTTTCCTAGTCCTTTGTTCTTGATGTCAAAGTGGGAGAAGAGGGGAAGAGGAGAAGAGGAGAAAAGTATGTATAAATAATTTCATATTATATGTTTGTGTCCTGTACATATGTTAGGGGGAGTTGAGCACAATTTTGTTTTGAAGCAAGTCTCATTTTTGGCACATGTTGCCATCAATGACAAAGGGGGAGATTTTTGGAAGAATGAAGAAGGTGTCCTCCAGGTTTGTTGTCATTGATGCCAACATTGGTTGGTAACTGACTAAGTAAATTGTGTGTCCATGTTGATGTAGTATTTTGGTCTGGAAATATTCTCAGTAAAAAGAAATCCTATGAGTTTTTGATATGTTTCTCAGGTGTGCTAGTTATAGGTATAAACAAGTTTTTAGCAAGATTGTGTGATCCAATTGAGTTATTCAAGTGACAGGAGTTCAACATTCCTTTGGCTGACAAGGTTAAGAACTGTTTTTCCTTTGTGTGTTCCTTATTAGGTCTGGGCCGACCTAATGTTTTGACAACATGTTTTGTTTTGTACACTAAAAGGAATTCTGTATTGAGTTGACAAGACATTTTGAATTTTGGGTGTTCAGATTCAATTAGGCCGACCTAATTGATAACGGAAAACATAACCATGTATATATTTGTGTGTATGATGGAAAAATAGAGATATAGAAAAAGAGTATGGTAAGCTAGCAATGTGACAAGTGTAATAGTGTGAAGTTATTGATGGTGTTTGTACACTGGAAAATGAAGCAAAACTTTGGTTTTATTAGAGCTTAACTGAAACTATTTTCTACACTTTGTAGGTGCACTTCTCTAGTTCACTTTTGGCAGTGAGCCACACCTTTTTGTATCTTGGCTATAAGCCATATTTTGTATTCTGGAAGTGAGCCTTTCAAAGGACATCGAATCCTAGCAGTGAGCCCTGTAATATTTTATAACCGGTTATAATATATTGTGAGTTAATCCTCACCGTGGTTTTTCCCACCTTGGGTTTTCCACGTAAAAATCTTGGTGTCAATGTGTTATGATCTATTTTATGTTTTGGCTCACTATTGTATTTAGATGTGGATTGATAATTGGATGGTTAATTATTAATTTTGCTAGCAAAATACTAATTCACCCCCCTCTCAATATTCGATGTATTCAACATAAATTAATTTATTAAGATTCTCTAGTGATCCAATAATCCAAATGTCCATGATGTCAAAGAAGAAATCCAAAATACTAGAGGAAACTCGAGTCTAATGTAATTGCTTAGATGTGTTGATTATGATGGGGGTCTCTAAATGAGAGGAGGGCACCTTTTATGGATTTTTAGGGGTTATTTTTATTTTGAGTAGAAACAACTTGATTAATGCTTAGTTGACCTAGGATAATGTTGCATTAATTTTTTTGAGCCAAAGAAGGATGATGAAAATGTGCTCTTCTGAGTAGAGGGGCGCATTTTCCCCATATCCTAAGAGAGGTACAACCTAGTGGGAGGAAAGTAGAGAGAAACTAGATTAGTGGTATCAATTTTACCTTAAAAGGCTCAATGCAAAAGTTATGGATGGAGTAAGGTGGAATTCAGCTAGTTATAGGAGTCAATAAGAAAACATTAAATTTTTGGAGTAGCCATATCCAAAATGGAAATTTAGGTAGCTTAGGTGTGAATGGAGCATTAAAGAAAGGTGAGAGAGACATGAAAATGGGAAAGGGACACATAGAAAGAGGAAATGGTAACATAAGAATAAGATATAGGGCCTAGGGACATGAAAATGGGAAATGACACATGGAGAGGGTAAGGGACCTAAGGGAAAGGAAAACATAAGCTAAAAAGAGACACATTGGGTGAAACACTAAAATGGGTGTGAAACATAATAAAGGGAATTGTAGGTATGCAATTTCAATAATAAAATTAGTTTGGTGTAATAGTGGACCGAGATCTTAAAAGTAGATAAAATGACTTAATTAATAGATTTGGACTATAAGTATATACTAATAAAATTTCTCAAAGATGTAATTTACTTGTAACCTCTTAAAGCCTTATGTAAGCCAACTAAAGAATACAATTATACTACAAAGATTAGGAACTCAAGAATTTAACCATGATCAAATGCCTTCATGATTGGTGCCTTATCCATAAGAAGTGGGGCCAATAATTAGTAAAAATATACCAAAATTTTATGTAAACTTCAACAATGACGTAGATTTTGAATGAAAATTTACCCAATCTAATTGTAAATTCATTACAAACAATAGTCAACTGAAAACACAATTATTAAATTATCCAAAGCACTTCTTATAATAATCTTAAAAAGGTTTTACATCTAGAAATCAACCATTTATCTTTTTAACATTTTGTTATCAATTTTAAAGACTAATAATAGATTAACAATGAAAACAACAATTATAAAAGATATAATGATCTCTAAAAATACACTACTAATAATGAAAAAAAATCCTTAAAAATGACTTATTATTTACTTTCACAAAATCTTACATTGAATTGAGAGAATACCCAACGGCACCCAAAAACATAGATTCTAGCCAAAGAACCTAAACCGTGGAGAAAAATTTCCATTTATAGCAAATATAAATAGTCTAGATGACTTGAAGACTAAGACAAATGTTTTCCCATTTAGACCATCTTTATGCATGCTACATTCATAGACAATAAAAACCAACTTTCAAAGTCAGCTATCATTCGCAAGGAACTCCAAAAGATTTTGATTTTCTAATTACATAACCGTGTAACTCAAGAAACCTTGGGATAGAGATCAAAGTATAGGCCTAAGTCCCATTCATGGAGGTGAAAGTAGGCATTTCAATTCCTTGTCGTATTGGTGAGAAGAAGCAAAATCTTGGTGTATATCCCTTGTTGAATTGACATATCTCAAAGCTATAAAGGGCCTTGTAGAACAAACCATTGATTAGGCACACCTTGTTAGAAGATATATGGTTGTTGGACCATCACGAGCCCCAAGAGTAATATTGGTATAAATTAGATTTGAAAAGACACTCAATGGGTTTCATAGAATACTTCACATTTATTCTCATTTACACCATGGTTGTTCTCAACTAAATTTGAACTAACTTTGCATGCATTCATTTTTCCTTTTGGATAATGGAAATCAAGTGGGAATTGGTACACCGTCCGTAAGAGAGCCCAAGTTTACATCACAAACTTGCCAATCAAACATCATCTCTTCCTATGAAGGATTAAAAGCTAGCGATGATCATTGAATGAGGTCACATCATCAACACCTTTAATGTCATGTCTAACATTTTAGCTATCTTAATATCATCTTGCATCCTAATACTATTTTCTAATCTCATTTAATTTCTTTTTTTTCATTTATCACTAATTAATTAGATAATTCATGTTATCAAGTCAATTAGACTAATAATTATCTATTTATCCCAAAATAAATAAGTAATTTTTTTCATTTATTCTTTACAAATAATTCAAATGTTAAATTATCAACTAATATTCCATCATAACTCCTCCGCATTCTTTTATATTTAACACATGTACAACTAATTATCTTAAATAAATAAATAAATAATAATAATTATCTTCACCCATTTTAGTACCCACTAATGAGCTTGCATAACTCTTCTTGAATATCCGCAGTTGATGACTATTCTCTAATTTTTTCATTCAATATCAACCTTCCATTCAAGATTAGACTCTTAATGTTCACATCCTCATCGAAAAATCTATAAATTAACCCTCATCCTTTATTAAACTATGCATGAATGTTCAATCTATAAAACTACATGCAACTAATTTGAAAAGAAATCTACATATCTACATCAAATATTCAAGAGCATATTAAACACATTTATGGTTTGCATTTGGTAATGGTTTTCATATTTTATCTTGTATTTGCATTTAATTTTGCTCTATCTAAGGTATTCTTGGGTTTTAAATAGGCATTTTGGATTTGTGTTAGCTTCCTATTTTTCTATCCTAGATCTACGGAATACATTTTGCGTGCTTAGTGGGACCTTGTCCCTTGTCTAACTTTATTTTTGCAAGATTTTTTATAGGTTATCTTGACATGTTTTATGTGGAGGATTTGTGTTGAGATTTTGCAAGTCACCTACATTTTGAATAATTTTGGTGCAAAATGGATCTTGTTTTTAGATCCAAAAGGTATGAAAACCACTAAATCCATATAAAAAAATTCAATTTTGGGCTTGAGATAAATCGAGGAAATTTTATTTCTCAAAGAGTTTATATGACCCTTGCACATGCCTATAGTACAATAGGTATATATATGTATATGTATATGTATATACGTATGTATGTATATGTATATAAATATGTATGTATGTATATATGTATATGTATGTTGAAACATCTTAATTGATCATCCTTCAAGTTTTACTTCATGGAAACGTGACATTGCCAAGGTGCTCCTGCACCATACTCACGGCCAAATGAATTTCAAGCCCTCTTGAATTTGAAGTTGACAACAAATCTCCATCCCTTGTATGCTCTGTTTCTGGTCCACCTTGAAACTACTCCTAAACACCTTCATTTTCACCTTAGGCTTGAGCTTGTCCATGCAAATCAGTCCTCTATCTTGCTTGCCAACACTTTGCTGCTTCACAATTTTCATCTCAACACTTTGTCCTTCTCTTATCTCCTACATCTTGATCTCCAAATTTTTCCAAAACATTAGTACAACAAAGAAATGACATATTAGTTCCATCACAATACCTCCATCTACCTTCAACTCTTTGAAAATCTCCAAGATCAATTCATCTTTGATCATTTCTTCATCCAATCTTGACACCAACTCAATATCTTCTCCCTCTAAAATTGGGTTCTTTATCTCTGCTACTTCTTCATCCTCATGCTTGGGAATGATTGCAACATCTTTCTCTTCTTCATTCATGAGTTCTTCTTCAACATCTTGAAACTCTTCTTCTTTTATCTTCATTTGTCTTTTCCTTCTTTTTGCTATCTTTTGAATGGGCCATACCACCTTCTTTTTCACCACCAAATGCCAACTTGTCATCTGCTTAATCATCTATTCCATCTTCATCATGGAATATGCATAAAAATCACTGAACTCTGCATCCAATCTTCTCATCTCTTGCTTCAATGTTGCTATCTCTTTCTCTAACTTCTCTTGTCTCTTCCTTTCTTCCTTTGCCTGCAAATGTCTTCTTATCACTTCCGTATTTTCCTCTTCTCAAGCAAGCTTCTTCTTGCTTCAACTTCTCTCAACTTTCTCTGCCTTCTCTTGGCAGTAATTCAGGTTATCTTCTTAACCTGCACAAACCACAAAATTTCTCTAGCCCAGACCTTACTGAGCTCTGATACCACTTGATGCAATGCTAGAGGAAGAAAATCACTTTCTTAATCTTCTTTGAAAAAACTCAACCAAATTCTTGCTTGTCCTTTCAATTAGGACTCACTTTCCCTTGCATGTCCTTGCTTCAAAACACCTAAATAGAGAACCAGGATTAAAACTCATTATTGAACCATCTCAACACATTAGGCAACAAAAAAATGATTGACATTCCCAACTTAGATATCTAAAAACTGAGAACTTTCAAAGTGACTGCCCTAACAGGCCTAAAATAGCCTTTTTGAGATCATACAATTTGTCATACCACAATAAAGAACTCTCACATTTCTTAACTTGATTCAAAAACTTGAAAAAATCCTTAACCAAACCCTATTCAAATGATTTTCATGGCCCTTCAAGATAGATGATCACTTACTTTGCAAACACTATCCTAAATAGGACTATTTACCAAACTATGTCAACAAGACAATCATTAAACCAAGAACTTCAAACTTTAAAATTCATCAAAACCTAACTTGAACAAACTCTCAATACACTATAGCACCCTTTAAATCAATACAACTTATGAAGGACTCAAAAACAATGTTCAAAACTCACAAAAACTTCACTGAACACCATTTTTTTACCAGTTTGTTACATATTTTCAGACCTAGGGATTTGTAGTAACTACTCTAAACCTCATCCTTACACTCTACAAATTTGAGATCATTTAGTATACCCTTCAAACATTCTTTCCACAAACTTTTAGGATATTTCAACGGTGAATATGTGAGAAAGTCAATTTTCTTGTACACTATTTACCCTTATTCAGGGTTTTACCCGTTTTCTGTAAATTCACAATATCTTACTCAAAATTGAACCAAATTGCATGAAACTTACTTTGTCAGGAAGGTGATTGAAGGAAATATCAATTACATCCAATGATACATGAATTTCTGCCCGTACAGGGCCGTACACAACAAGAAAACAGTGATTTTCTGAAGAAAATGCAAGTAAAATAGTGCCTTTCATTACTCAAACTTAGAAATACAATCACCCACGAGTTCAAAAATGGTTACAAGGAATTTTTAAAGGCATTACATCATGACTTTTCAGTTTCCAACTACCTCCAAATGGACTAGACCTTTATGACTGTTCACCTTCCATATGTTGCATTGTGCAACTTTACAATTTTTGCAATTTGAGATGACAACTTTTACATTTTGACACAAAACTTAGTTTTGAAATCTCCTAATGATTCTAATACATGAAAAATGACTCAAATGACCCTAGAGAAATGTTGAAACATCTAAATTGATCATACTTCAAGTTTTACTTCATGGAAACATGACATTGCCAAGGTGCTCCTGCACCACATTTTCAACCACAAATTTGTAGGATAGGTGCACAAATCTCTACTTTTATTAATTTTACAGTCAGAATTGTTGTTGCAATTTTCTTGTTATCAGAATCTTTCATTTTTAGTCTAGGGCACACAATTTAATTGGGTTATTTTAGGCAATTCAATTCTAATCAATTTCCAAGACTCAAGAGGATCAGATCTAGGTCTGATTGACTCACCTTTTCCATTGAAAGTCAATCCAATTAATTTGTGGATTTGCATCCCAATGAAATCCTAGAAAAGGAAGAATTGACCTAGGTTTTGGATATTGAACTTAAGGATTCCCTTTTCCTATATTTCAATAACCAAGGCTTTGTCACTGTATTTTATACTCTTCCTATTGTATTGATAGACATACTATTGTGTTTATTTTTTTCACTTGTGGAAGTTTGTTTCATACTCTTTCTATTGGCATTCTCCAACAATACAAATCAAGAATTTTCTTGGTTTAACTAGATGCCACTATCTCAATAGCATTAGAATTCAAACTTATTACAAAATAGAATCATTTTTATTTTTTCTCCAAACCCTAACTCTTTTTCCTTCTTTTAAATTGAATTAAATTTTGATCAATCTTAATTCAAAATTTGGAAATGTACTATCAAAATGACTAGATCTAAGATTTATATATAACCATGTCATTGAAAAATATTAATATTACAGAATTGAAGGGGAAACATTCATCTTGATCAATTTATTGATAAAAAAATCAAATATAAAAATCATCTTTTTGAGTGAATTTAAGAGTTGTTACAAAGATTAGATCTAGGGTTTGAAAATATAAAAAATTGTTAGATTTGAATCATAAGTCCTTGGATACAATTGTTGATGTTTATCAAATTAAATATTCATGTCACTTGTGCAACTAACTACTTGTTTGACATAATTGTTTTTGACTTGACTGTGTATTAAAAATTCCATACTAGATCCATTGAAAAGGGACAACTACATAAATCATTGAGTTATCTTACGTCACCATGACCTAGTAATGTATACCTAGGGGTGGATTAACTTATTTTGGACATTAGTTTCCTTTCAAGAGAAATGAAGTAACCTTGGGACTTTACCTACATACTGTTGAGTGTGTCAAAACACTTGTCAGTAGGAACAAAAAATATGTGGGGGAGAGAGAAAGAGAATTTATACCACACAATTCTACTCCATGGATTCAAAATGATGTATAAATTACTTTATTAAGATGCTCTACTGATCCAAGACTCCAAATGTCCACCATGAAAAAGAAGAAATCCAAAATACCTGAGGAAACTTGAGTTTGATGTAATTGCTTAGATGTGTTGATTATGATGAGGATCTCTAAATGAGAGGAGGAGGGCACCTTTTATGGATTTTTAGGGGCTATTTTTATTTTGAGTAAAAACAACTTGATTAATGCTTAGTTGACCTAGGATAATGTTGCATTAATTTTTTTGAGCCAAAGAAGGGTGATGAAAATGTGCTATTTTGAGTAGAGGGGTACATTTTCCCCATATCCTAAGAGAGGTACAACCTAGTGGGAGGAAAGTAGAGAGAAACTAGATTAGTGGTATCAATTTTACCTTGAAAGGCTCAATGCAAAAGTTATGGATGGAATAAGGTGGAAATCAGCTAGTTATAGGAGTCAATAAGAAAACATTAAATTTTTGGAGTAGCCATATCCAAAATGGAAATTTAGGTAGCTTAGGTGTGAATGGAGCATTAAAGAAAGGTGAGAGAGACATTAAAATGGGAAAGGGACACATAGAAAGAGGAAATGGTAACAAAAGAATAAGATATAGGGCCTAGGGACATGAAAATGGGAAATGACACATGGAGAGGGTAAGGGACCTAAGGGAAAGGAAAACATAAGCTAAAAAGAGACACATTGGGTGAAACACTAAAATGGGTGTGAAACATAATAAAGGGATTGTAGGTATGCAATTTCAATAATAAAATTAGTTTGGTGTAATAGTGGACCGAGATCTTAAAAGTAGATAAAATGACTTAATTAATAGATTTGGACTATAAGTATATAATAATAAAATTTCTCAAAGATGTAATTTACTTGTAACCTCTTAAAGCCTTATGTAAACCAACTAGAGAATACAATTATACTACAAAGATTAGGAACTTGGGAATTTAACCATGATCATTTGCCTTCATGATTAGTGCCTTATCCTTAAGAAGTGAAGCCAATAATTAGTAAAACTATACCAAGATTTTATGTAAACTTCAACACCTGAACTAGATTTTGAATGGTAATTTACCCAATCTAGTTGTAAATTCATTACGATAAGGAAAATTATTTTGAAAACAAAATTATTAATTATCCATAACACTCCTTATGATAATCTTAAAAAGATTTTACATCTAGAAATCAAACATTTATCTTCTTAACAGTTCATTACTAATTTTAAAGACTAATAATAGATTAACAATTAAAACAACAATTATAAAAGATATAAAAATCATCTCTAAAAATACACTACTAATAATGAAAAAATACTTCCTATTATTTATTTTCACAAAATATTACATTGAATTGAGAGAATACCCAATGACACCAAAACGACTATCCAACCCGGTGGATGCACTAGGGGCATGGATGGTCATACATAATAATTGCATAAACTACAATTTTTTGTGAATAAAATATTTTTTTTCCAAAATTATGAATGACTGACGAGTTTATGCAGTTATGATGTATGAACATCCATACTCCGATGCATCCACAAGGATAGATAACCGTTTCCAATCACACCCAAAAAACATAAATTTTAGCCAAAGAACCTAAACCGTGGAGCAAAATTTCCATTTATAGCAAATAGAAATAGGGGAGAGGACCCAATAGTTGTGCACCCTAACTTCACGCATCTAAATATCCCAGGTGGAAATTTCAAATCACTCCCAATTTTTTACAGCAGCTTACTTGGCAAGTCCCCTACTTATAACTAAGGTTTCAGGGCCACATCATCAAGTATGATGCCACATCAGTATGCTTTTTGTCAAGGTGTCCAAAAAGACCCAAAAAAAAGTGAGACCAATACTTGTGCATTCACAACATATTTTATTGAGCACTGATGTGGAATCACATGATTGGTTGCTTTTTAGATCAAAGAAATATATTTTGTTTAATTATGGGTAGTCATCATCAACACTAACAACTTTAAAGTCACAACTATTGGTCCAATATTGATAAAAATATTGGACATTATATAAACAACTACTATCACAACTATTGAAACATGCTTAAGATCCTCTCCCCCTAATCTAGATGACTTGAATAAGATAAAATGTTTTCCCATTTAGACTATCTATATGCATGAGAACAATGGTCGACGATAAAAACCGACTTTCAAAGTCAGTTATTATTTGCGGTGGCATGCAAGGAACTCCAAAGACTTTGATTTTCTAATAAGCAAACGATCGTGTAAGTCAAGAAACCTTGGGATAGAGATCAAAGTATTAGTCCCATTTATGGAGGTCAAAGTATGAATTACAATTCCTTGTCGTATTGGTGAGAAGAAGCAAAATCTTGGTGTATATCCTTTGTTGAATTGACATATCTCAAAGCTATAAAGGGCCTAGCCTAGTAGAACAAACCATTGATTAGGCACAACTTGTTAGAAGATATATGGTTGTTTGGCCATCACGAGCCCCAAGAGTCATGTTGGTATAAATTAGATTTGAAAAGACACTCAATGGGTTTCATAAAATACTTCACATTTATTCTCATTTACACCATGGTTGTTCGAACATTCAAATGAGAACCCTTAGTCCAACTAAATTTAAAAAAACTTTGCATGCACTCATTTTTCCTTTTGGATAATGAAAATCAACTAGGAATTGGTACATAGCCCAAGTTTACATCACAAACTTATCAATCAAACATCATCATTTCCGCCACATCACCCTTGGTTACTTTTTATTGGTAGAATTCATAACAATCTTAGACTCGGGAGGGCTTTGGAGCACATTAGATGCTGAAATGGAACAATCTTGGTGTGAAGCCAATTTGGATACAAAATCGCATTGCCAAAATAATGGGAAATCTTTGAGACTTCAAAGTAGCAATACTTAGAGCCTAAAATCATAATAAATTATATTTAAAAACTATTTCAATTTTAAATGATCTTGAACTCCCCTCAACATTCTTAAGTATAATTCTCTCTCAAAATAGTCAAAGTGTGAGATGATGTCACTAAGCATTATTGAGTACTATTGAGAGATAAAATCTATAGTGGTTTTTCACTATAATAGTAGATATTTACATTTTGCATCTTACATAATTAAGTTTTAGTCTATTGGAGGCATCTTTGAGATGTAAAAGAGATTGAAATAACACACACTATTGACCATTTGAATCCAATAATGCATGGAGAGTTATGAGTTGATTAATCTTATGAAAGATTAAAAGCTAGTGATGATCATTGAATGAGCCCACATCATCATAATTAGATAGGTCACACAAGTTCCTCCCTTAGTTAAATTGGGTTATCAGTGAAAGTTTTTGGTATTGGCTAGTTTGATATTTGGTGGGGGTTGTAGGTTCTATTTGGATTTGTAAAATCATAGGGGGACACAGTATTATTTTGAATAGTCATCAAATTAACTTTCATCTATGACTTGTAGAACTCTGCAAGGTGTCAAACCTTTTAGTCATTCCAATTTCATATGAACCTTTAATCTATCTATTGGGGCTATAAGTTGATAGATCATGGGGATTCAACCATAAGGAAACATAAGGAGGGGAATAAGCTAGTTGTAATTGTAGAAACTTATTTCTTGTCACCTTTTAATGGCATGCCTAACATTTTATTTTAATACCATGTTACATCCTAATACCATTTCCTAATACCATTTCCTAATCTCATTCTAATTCCCTTTTTCATTTACCACCAATTAATTAGACAATTCATGTTATCTAGTTAGTTAGGCTAATACTTATTTATTTATCTCAAAATAAATAAATGAATTTATTTTTATTTATTCTCTACAAATAATTTAAAAAATATAATTATCAACTTATATTCCATCATAATTGCACATTCTTTTCTATTTTAACACATGCACAATTAATTACCTAAAATAAATAAATAATAATGATCTTCACCCATTTTAGTACCCACTAATGAGCTTGCATAACTCTTCTTGACTATTTTTAGTTAATGACTATTCTCTAATCTTTTCATTCAATCTCAGCCTTCCTTTCAAGATTAAATCCTTATTGTTTACAACATCATCAAAAAATCTATAAATCAACCCTCATCCTTTATTAAACTATGTTGGTGTAAATAAAGTCTTGTACCTAGTTAATTCACTACTAGGGGACTTAGGGGACTTAGTTACATGTTAAGTTTACTTAGGTCCTAGGAAGGAATCTTTCTAGAAGGTGTTAGTTGTCATTAGATTTTTGACTTGTAACACATGTGTCCTAGGTAGTTGTGATAAGTTGTCACATGTCATAGGATTAAGACACTTTTCATAATCATGTTTAGTCTTATGCCTCACCTTGGCTATATAACTAGGTGGTCTCATAACAATTGTCAAAACATATTCTTGGATAATCAATACCATTGCAATCTTGATCATTGCACATTGATCTCTCTTGTGTTTTCATGAAGTGCTTAGATCTTGGGTGGCTATAATCTTTAGCCAAATCTTACATGGTATTAGAGTTTGTGGGATTGCTTCTTGTTAATCTTATTGAGAGATCTGAGTTGTAAACCTTGGTGGATCTTGAAAATTTGGAGGTTTCCTTTGTGGTTTTCTACTGCAAGTTCAAATCAAAGCTTGTTGGTGAAAATCTAAGCTCATTATTGAGTTCAAAGGGTTTGAGAAAGTCAGTTTTACCTTTTATTTTGTCCAAATTGGATATACGAGGCTAGATTTATGAGGGTTTGAAGCTGAAGTGTGGTTGCTAGATCCACAAGGTAGCTGTCCAAAAGGGCCAAAAACCCTAAGATCAACTATAAAATCATCAAATTTAGAGAAAGCTGTCCACCAAGGCAAAAAAAATTGCCCAGGGAGCCGTACAGCTCCCTAAGTTGCCATTAATGCTTGTCGGTACGGTTGTAGTCATCCGTAGGTGAAAAAAATTGTCGGGTTGGCAAAATAAATTTTGCAGAGGTGAAATATTTTTTAATTAATTTTTTTTAGATTTTTTTAAGGTTGTCTAAAGATTTTAATTGAAAAATAAAAATAAAAAAATGTGGAATTAATCCACTGGTACCCTACGCAGGGTACTTGGTACTCGTAGTAGGAGGTACCACGACCTCCATTTGCCATGTGGCCCATGTAGGGAGGCCCACACATGCATAGTGGAGCCCGCCAACCCTCTTCGGATTGGTCAAAGGAAAAATCAACAATTTTTTTCAAAATTAAAACTAGTGGATTTTAGATTCACAATATAAAAAGTATTTCAAATTTTCCAAAACAATGGGAAGTCTTTGAGACTTCAAATAGCAATACTTGAGCCTAAAATCATAATAAAATATAATTAAAAATTATTTTAGATTTAAAATGATTTTTAACTCCCCTCAACATTCTTAAATATAATTCTCTTTCAAAATAGTCATAGTGTGAGATGATGTCACAAAGCATAATTGAGTACTATTGAGAGACAAAATCAAACATCTGAGATAAAATCTATAGTAGGTTTTCACTATAATAATAGAGGTTTACATTTTGCACCTTACAAAATAAAGTTCTAATCTATTGAAGGCATCTTTGAGGTGTAAAGGAGATTGAAATAACACACACTATTGGCCATTTGAATCCAATAATGCATGGAGAGTTATGGGTTGATAATTGTCATGAAAGATTAAAAGTTAGTGATGATCATTGAATGAGATCACATCATCATAATTAGTTAGGTCACACAAGTTCCTCCCTTAGATAAATAGGGTTATCAATGAAAGTTTTTGGTATTGGTTAGTTTGATATTTGGTGGGCCTTGTAGGTTCTATTTGGATTGATAAAACCATACGGGGATGCATTATTATTTTGAATAGCCATCAAATTAACTTTCATCTATGACTTATGGAACCCTACAAGGTGTCAAACCTTTTAGTCATTCCAATTTCATAGGACCCTTTAATCCATCTATTGGGGCTATAAGTTGATAGATTGTGGGGATTCAACCATAAAGAAACATAAGGAGGGGAATAAGCTAGTGGTAATTGTAGACACTTATTTATTGCCACCTTTTAATGGCATGCCTCACATTTTCTCTTAATACCATGTTGCATCCTAATACCATTTCCTAATCCTCATTCTAATTCCCTTTTTCATTTACCACTAATTAATTAGATAATTCATGTTATCTAGTTAGTTAGGTTAATACTTATTTATTTATCCCAAAATAAATAAATAAATTCATTTTTTTTAATTCTCCATAAATAATAATAAAAATCTAATTATCAACTTATATTCCATCATAACTCCATTTTATTTTCTATATTTAATACATGCACAACTAATTAGCTAAAATACATAAGTAATAATTATCTTCACCAATTTTAGTACCCACTAATGAGCTTGCATAACACTTCTTGACTATTTTTTTATTAATGATTATTCTCTAATATTTTCATTCAATCTCAACCTTCATTTCAAGACTAAATCCTTATTGTTCACAACCTCATCAAAAAATCTATAAATTAACCTTCATCATTTATTAAACAATGCATGAATTCTCAATCTATAGGTACATACAATTGATTTGAAGGAAACCTACATATCTACATCAAATATTCAAGATCATATCAAACACATTTGTGGTTTGTATTTGGTAATGATTTTCATATTTTTTCTTGTATTTGCATTCATTTTTTCTCTATTTAGGGTATTCTTTGGTTGGAATAGGAATTGTAGATTTGCATTTGTTTCCTATTTTTCTAATCTAGATCTGGGGAATATATTTTGACATGCTTAGTGGGACCTTGTCCCTTGTCTAACTTTATTTTTGAATTTTTTTTATAGCTTATTTTGACAAGTTTTATGTGGAGGATTTGTGTTGAGATTTTGTAGGTCACTTAAATTTAATTGAACTTTGGTGCAAAATGGATTCTGTTGTTAGATCCAAAAGGTATGAAACCATTAAATCAATATAAAATTTGTCAATTTTGGGCTTGAGATAAACAAGGCAATCTTTTCTCTTAGAGAGGCCATATGACCCTTGCATGCACATGCCTATAATACAATAGATAATTTATATGTATGCATGTATGTATGTATGCATGTATATATATATATCACAAAAATAAAAAAATATATTAAAATAAAAAAAAAACAAAAAATATTTAATTAAAAATGTACAAGGCCTTGAAGCACACAAGATACCCTATACCCTACAATTGGTAGGGTTGGGGGCCTTAAAACCATCATCAATTGTAGTAGACTCTAGTCTTGTTGGAGATCCCTTTCTTCTCGTCATGGTTAATTGGGAAACAATACAAAAAATGGCAAAAAAAAAAACATCAAAATAAAATCAATAGTTGCTACTACCATTCCTCAACTTGCCCACTACTTGAGTGCCATCACTCCGAACAATGCTCCCTCACTACCATCCCAACTCTCAATCATTGCCCACCTAGTGAAGCTCCCTCAGGTTTCTTTTTTCAAACTAACATAACTTTTTCTTTTTCTTGGAGTGCCATTTTTTTTTTATTTTTATAGGCATTGGAAAGCTCTCTCCATCCTTTTTTGTTGTTGATCAGGTAAATTTTTAAAATTTTTCCTTAAATTTAAGTAATTTTAGTTTAAATCTCACTTTTATGTATTTTTTAGCAATAAGCATAACTTTCACATGCAAAATTAAAATTTGAGAATTTTTTTAAATTGATCAAAAAATGTAAGGAATCTATTCATGATATTTATTTATTTATTTATTTAATGAAAAAAGGTGTTGTTGTGTAGTTTTGCACACATGCCCCACTTGAAGTAGGGACCCTCTTTTGATGATGTCTTTTGACCTTTGGTTTTATTGGATTTGTCTTTTTAAGGTCTTGAGATGTTGGTCTTGTTGGCTCTGGTCTTGCCTTGAGGCTTGAATTCTCTAAAATTCGGGTTTTGATCTGAATCCGGGATTTTCCGGCTCCGACGGATTTTTCTGGGCTCTGGTTCTTTGTCTGTTTACTACGGAATTTTCTAAATTCGGGTTTCTGCTTGACTCCGGGATTTTCCGGTTTTGGCGGATTTTCCCGGACTGCGTTAAAATCCCGAACTTCATTAAAATCCCGATTTCTGCCATATCTGCGGGATTCGTGTTCATCCGGATTTTCCGCGTATCTTGAGATTTTCCAAAATTCCGTCCTAGGCTCGAGTTTCTAGATTTTTTCAGACATGTCTTGTCGCTCATTAATGCCCGAAGTACCTTTGCTCAGGCACGTATGTGGGTGGATTTAAAATCTTTTAAGCATCATTTTGACTTCATTATTCACTTGTCTTCTGCCTTGGTGTCTGAGTGCATTCTTCATTCGAGCTTTGAGGATTGATCTTGAACCGCTTGTGTGCAGATTGTTTGGGCACCAGTGTCTGAATTTTTGTTGCTAGGGCGTATTCGCTTTCCAGTTGCTTCCTCGAGTCCAAAGTTTCATTTGGGTTAATTCATGGTAAGTTGTTTATAGCCCTCCCATTTTTTTACGTGGTGATTGAGTTTTTCTAGATTGATTGATGGTCATTTTGGGTCGGCCTTTGCTTGATTATGGTTTCGTGTTTATATAGCTAGGGTTTGACTTTTCCCTTCACCAGATTTCATCATCCCTGCTATGCGTGTTTTGTTCATTAATTGAGTGTCAGATGCATCTTTGTAGCTACGTCTGAATAGGAATTTGCCCCCTAAAGCATGCCATTTGCTATATTTTGTGAAGATTAGGGTTTTGGTTCATTTGCCCAAATTTGCCAAGGTTCAGTAGGGTTATCACGATTTCATGATTTATGTTCAGCCCAACCTCCTCATACCATTGAGAAATCCCTATGCGCGTTAGTTGATTGCCCCAATGATAGTTTTCCTTGAGATTTTAAGCTTATCCGGGCTTTAATGGCGGGGGTCTGGTTATTGGATTTAGGGCATCGTTGTTTTGACTTGAAGGTTAGTTATTCAGAAGTCTTTTGAAACTCAAATCTAGGTGCATTTCAAATTTGTTGGTTGGCATCAATTTCAGGACCGTTAGAATCCAAGTAGCAAGGTTTAAGGGATCATCTAATTCATCGTTCGCGTGCTAATATTCTTTGGGTTTCTGAGGTGTCCGCGGAATTTCTGCGTGGCCGAATTTTCCCGATATCTGTCAAGTCCACGGAGTGTAGCAAGTTCCGAAATATTTGAACCGTCTGTGGAAATCAGTCCTGTTCGGACTTTTCCAGTTTTCCTGCTTGGTTCCCTTCTTTTCGATTTTTGAGGTTAGGACTAATGAGGTAAAGTGCTAAATACTGATTTCTTGTTGCTAATGGATGAATTTCATGATAATCTTATAATCTTTTGTCCGTACTAATGATCAATTTAGCGCATGGTGTCTTGGCAACATGAATCTGTCTGGGTCAGATTTCTCCGAAATTTTGCCCTGACTGGATTTTCCCAGTTTACCTTGTTTTCCTAGATTATTTATTTTTTTGGATTTTCGAGGATTGGTGATTTGTGATGGATTTCAATGGCTTTATGTTATTTTATGCTAACTCTTTGATTGGAATATGTATGATAGTTGGGTACTCATGACGTCCTTTTGCAAATGCAGGCCGAATCAAGCACAGCTACTGCAGGAAAATCCAAGGGAGATACAAAGGGGTCTTCTATTTCAGAGGCAGAAAGGTTGAGATTAGATACCAAAAGTCAACTGCCTAACAGTAAAATATCTTCGGTGTGGTCTGAGGTCTCTGACACCAATGTTGGAACATGGAGGTACAAGGAGTTTAAAGAGAGAACATCTCAGAAAGATTTGTCAGTCTTGAGATAGGGAATGATGAAGTCCGGACTAGTGCATGTGGCAGGGTTCCCTCTTGCAATCCAATGCTATGAGCTGATACTGGAGTGTGCCCGGCAATATGATTTTGATACACAAAGGGTTGTCAGCACTGAAGGAAGAGTCTTGGCAAATTTTAGCCCTGTTTCTATTGCCTAGGCCTTTGATATGCCGGATTTTCCTTCTGTGTGTGCTTTGAACATGGACTTGGCTAAGACATATTATGAGAATGAGCCAACCAAAGCTCAACAAATGATCAATTCTTGGTTGGAAAAGCCAAAATCCCACTATTCTAAACTGCCCAAGCAGTTGCACAGGGTTAAATTCAGGATAGACATTTATGATGCTATAACATTTTTGAGCAGGGTGGCAGGATTGAAAAGTGCCAGAGTATTGGAAAGTTGGATGGTCCATGTGATCAATAAAATTGAATAGGGAACTAATTACCATTGGGCAGGACTTATTAGCACTATGATTGATAAACAGCTGAGAGATGTCTTGGAAACAAAGAGGTTCACCATGTCTTCCTATGTGGTGTATGTGCTAGCCAGATTCTACCCGTACAGGGGCCTAAGTCCAAAGGGGACATTTGGAAAGGATATAGTCTATGAGATTTACCCAGAGTTGCACCTAGGGCACAAGAACTATAGAAGAGCCAATGATGCATTCACAATGCATATCACTAGGATGCTTCAAAATGCAGAGCATGTGAGATTGTCAGATGGAGTGAAGGAACCGATAAAGAGATATAGAGCCTGGTTCATTCAGTTTCCCACCTTCTCTTACATCAGAATTGATGGATGCCCGGCTGCTCCATATAGGTTACCTAGGTACCCTACCGATCATATTGCGTTATTGGAAATTGTTAGACAGATATGTGATTTTGATGCAATTGTCAAGAAGGAAAAGCATAAAACAGGCTTTTGTGGGGATTTCCCTCTTGGAATTGGCATAGCAGAAGTGTGCCCTTCCATTCAATCAGCACACGTAGCAGGGGATGAATTGGCAGCTTATGGTTTCTCCTTCCACTCCAAGAGAACACACTTTGATATCACCGGGGAAGCACAAAAGAAGACTACCAAAGAGTACCATCATAAAGATGACCTAGAAGATTATTGGGCCAACATCAAAGATGATTTTGAAGCAAGGAAGAAAAGGTACTCTAGGTTTCCTGTCGATGTGATCAGGAAATACAATGTCAAGCTAATCCCTAACCAACTGGAGGATGATGGAAACCTAGTGCAAGATCATGCCTATGAATCTGTTAAGGATAGGTCAATCGGGGAAATAAACTGGAATGAGGATGAGGTCACAGAGTTGGAAGACCTAATGGCCCCTATTATGAAATTTACTACTTCATGGCTAAAACATAAGGTTTGGGAGCTGGAGAGTGAGAAGGTACCTTGTACCTTTAATTTGATGGGAAACCTTAACCCAATGTCTACTTCAGGGGAATTCGGGGAAGATGACCCCAAAGGGAAGACTAAAAAGAGCTCACCCTTCAAAATAAAAATTAGAGGCCCTAAAGAAAATGATCTGGAACCAAAAAGAAAATCAAAAGGAAAGAAAAGAAGTCGAGCTTTGAAGATAGTCAGGTCCTCTGATGAGGAAGAATTTGAAAATCCAGAAGAAGAAGATGCTCCTCCACTGCTAAAGAAGACAAGAACAACCAGGGTTTCAAAGAAGAAGGGTCAAGATACCTGAAAAGATGAGCCTCCAATTGTTGATGTGGAGAGTTCAGGAGAAAAAAATAAAGTTTATATGAGGAGATCAAGGACTCCCTCTCCAAAGGAGGTTTTGCAAAAGATGGACTCTTCCCCAAAGTTACCAGCTGTGGAGCCATCTAAGGCTACTTGTCCTCTGCCAACCATGCCTGAGCAAGAGACTCTTGAGGAACATGAGACTAGCGGAGAGGCAAAACCATTCAAGGAAGGGGAACTCTTTGATGTGGTGGCTGAGCTTGAAGTTGAAGAGAAAGAAAAGCATCCTTCTCCTCTAGTGCAATATGAAGATTCTCTAGAGAATATCAAAGGAAATGGATCGCCTGAGAAGGAGGAAGACATCCTTGTTAGAACCCGATCGCCTGTGCAAGAAGAGGAGATTGAAGTAGGCGATCAAGCTGAACAGCTCCCTAAAAAGTAAGAGGATAAAGTAACAGAACAACATGAAGAGGCAAAAATAGAGGAAATCCGGGTGGAACCTACTATCCCGGATTGGTTGGAGAAAGAGATCACAAGGAAGAAACAAGTTGTTATTGAGGACACCCCTTTGGATTTTGATGAAATGCTATCCAAGATCGGTAAGGGTAAGAAAAGGAAGGCGGCTAAGGTAGTTTCGAAGATAGAAAGGGATGAAGCAAACAATAGGGTTATCCATATTGCCACCCCAGCTGCAGATAAGACTAAAGAAGATGTCACTGGTGAGGATTATAATGTAGACTTTTAACCTTGGACCAGCATCTATGGAGCAAGATATAGAGGAGTATGAAGGGTCCAGTGTTGTGATAATTGGTAGATTAAGGAAAGAGACTCAGACCAAGCATGAGCTGAGAAAGGAAAATGAGAGACTTAGGAAATGCTTAGAAGATGTGATGAAACCCTTGCAATGTCTTCACCCATCTTCTTCTGCCACTCCTAGTTTCCTGCCCAAAGAAATGATTTCTGAGATTGAAAGGATGAAAGCCTCTGCTCAAACTGCAATAGATTGGTTGAAGGATGTGCAGGTAAAAGGGGACAATGCCGTCAAGGAAATCCTTTCAGTGGGAAAGGATGCAGTCAGAGCCAAGGAACTGTTGGAGCATGTGTTATCTCAAGATAAGGAGGATATTGATCTTTTGCTGCAGAAATCCAAAGTCATTATGGAACATGGTAAAGATCAATTGGCTGCGGATGGGATTCTTCCTTCCTCTAGACTAAATGAGCCCTGGAAATGGTTTGAGGCTTTGAAAATTTGGAAAAAGGCCATGAGGAAGATCCATAAGTGAAAGAAGCTGATAGATGGTGACCTGACTGGGGTCTATGATGGATGCATTACATTTTTTGAGATCATGACTGGCAGGAGAAAGATTGCTCCTAAGTACTTGAGCTTGGAACAACTAAGGGAATGGTGGCATGATGTTAATGCTCCAGATTCTGAGAATGTCATAATAGGGCACCAGTTAGATGATGCAACAACTTATTTGGTAGTAATGGATAAGCATCAAGCCCACAAAGACGATTGGAATAAGACTGTTAAGCAGCCAAAGGAGGAGATTGGCTCCATAGAATGTCGGCTTAGGATCTTGCCTTTGCCACCTGTCACCGAATTGGATAAAATATTTTTGAGGGTTTAGGGTTCATTGGCACAGAGTCAGGATAAGGGAGGCGGTAGTTAATGCCTATTTTGAGATTTGTGCTTCCCTATTATAGGGCATGTATTGATCCGGGCTACATTGGGAATGTGTCCGGGCCGACCTTGATGATATATCGGCATTTAATGTGTGCCTTGTTTTGAATTCCTAAGGCCGACTTGTTTTGGCAGTTGTTTTATTTTGTAAATGTTTGGCTGGGCCAACATGTCTTGAGAATTTGCTATAAAAGGCATTCTTGCCTCATTGTGAAGGGGTTAGATAAAGAGAAGAGATAATAGAGTCAAGTTGGAGAAAAGGAGTTAAAGCATTTTGTGAGTTTCTTGAAGCAAGTATTGTAAACAGAACAGTGGAATTGTTGCAACATTTTGATGATCTAATACAATTGAAGACATTGTAGTTTTCCTGGTGAAATCTCTTGTATTGGTTATCTGGCATGGTTCTTGTTGTTCTATCTTTCAAATTGCTTGAAGATTTACGGTTCAGTGTTCAGAATTAAATTAGTTTTAGTTTGGTGAATGATGTTTATGATTTCATATTTGGAATGTTTGTAGCAATCTCTGGTCTATACTCCCAATAACTATCTGATTGTAGTAGGCTGGTGAAGTCAACATGGACCATACATTTATATGTGCTGAAGTTCGATTGTGGGTGAATGTCTATAATTTGAAAATCTATATACCTTAGAAGATTGCACCGTTCTTGTGATATTGCACTGTGGGTTAAGCAGGAATTGGTTGTTTGAGGTTGGTCCACTCTAGATATCTGTCATTTGCATTGTTTATTCTAGGAATAATTTAGATCTTATCATATCCTTGCACCCTTTTCTTTTGCTATTTCTTTATCATCTGGTTAGATTTAGGATTTAAGATCATCATATTGCAAACCCTTATAAATTTTAAAGATACAGTTTGCTTGTAGTAAGGTCCGATTGTGATTACCAAAAATTTCACATATTATCTGAGTTGTTTATGCATTGTCATGACCTGAAACTCAAGAGACCTTGGGGTGATTTTCAGTAATTTATTGTTTAAAATAACCTTTCAAGAGAGATAGAATATTGTATTATGTCTGAGTTGTTGCTGTGCAGAAAACACCATCAAGAGATTGGCGCTAGAAGGAGGGCCTGAATGAGCACACTGGATCGTTTCTTGAATGCCATCTCTCCTGAAAGATATAGGAGAAATACCAGATCTACCACAGGAGAGGAAGATTTACAGGAATTACAGTTTCCCACTAGGTCAAGAAGGACTCGAGAAAGGGGAGAATCATCATCACCCATCCCTTCACTAGCATATTCCATATCTTCACATCCATAAGTTGAAGCCCTACCCATCCCTTAAGCAGTTCCCATTGAACAGCCTCAGCCTATCGTTAATCAACCACAACCACCACCCCCACTTTTACCAATGGCTTTCCTAGCTAATAACCCATCCCCTTTGTTTTTCAACGCCTACAATGTAATGCCCAAAAACCCTGAACACTTTTGTTCGAAGTTCCATGTTAATGACCCAAACAGGACTGCAAAATAGCATATAAGGATTTTCCAAACCTGTCACGAAGATAGAGGGATTGTTCATGAGGATGTGGCCTGTAGGTTGTTCCCTTATTCACTAGGAGAAGAGGCTTTTTACTGGTACAATCACCTCCCTTCTGGTTCAATTTTCAACTAGAATGATCTTGAAACTACCTTTTTACAGAAGTTCAGAATACCTATCAGTGCCAATGAATTATACCTGCAGTTCACTAGAGTCAAAAGAGAAGTCAATGAACCAATATCCAGTTTCAATAATAGGTTCCATCGTGCATACACCAGACTTCAAGATCCTTATGTTTTGGATAACAATACAACCCTTGGAGTCTATTATGAAGCATTGGATAGCCTTACGACAAATTTTCTGAAGTGGAGACCCAACCCTCCAGCTAACCTAGCTGATGCCTATACAGAAGTTGTTAAGCTTAGCACAGATCTGAGACATGTGACTGGACCGTTGCCTTCTTTAGGGCCGGTTGCACATCCCAATCAGGTTCAGGTAGTAAATCAGGCATTTACCAACCATACTCCAATCATGAATCCAGTACCTCAATTACCCTTGGTGCCACATCCTGGTCTCCCCATGAGCCAGGTCTCCCCCATGATGAATTTTCCCCAACAGCAGGTTAACCAGCCTATGTATCAGCCACAGCCAAATAGTTTCCCTGCTTATCTGCAAAATTATGAGGTATTGCATCAGTCTATGGGATCTACTACAATGCTTGTCCCTTCTCAGAGTAACCCAAACCAGACCCCTTATCGAGATCCAAATAGGGAGAGGATTGATGAAATAGCTAAGCAGATAAAGAAGCTAAACCTAGAGGTGACCTACCTAAAAAATCAAAATAGCCAATTACAAGCTACCCAGAAGAGTATGCAGTCCAATCAGAATAGAGAGTTTCCATAAGGATAGAGTTTTGACAGAGGACAGTGTAGTGAAAGAGGATTCCACAATGATAGGGGATATAATTAGGATAGGGGTTACAACAATGACAAAGGATTCAATAATGAAGGAGACAAAATTTCGATAGAGGCCAAGGTAGTGGATCTGGATTTGATAAGAGGCCATCACCGGGACATATCAGAACTTGGAATACAGGACCTAATAATGGAGGAGTCCCCACCCCATTGGGTCAACCAGCTAATCAAATTGTCAACCAATCTGCAAATCAGCCAGTCAGTCAAGACAAGCCTCCCAGTGGTGTATATCTAGCTGAAGCAGCCCTATCAGGATGGTGTAGACTCCATAAGACAAGTCAGCATTCAGAGTTAGAATGTCCAAAATTCCAAACTACCGCTTCTATTTTCCAGTATGAGGTAGAAAATAATGCAAATGGACAGGAGATTGTTCCATCCACACCTTATGATTCTCCTGTGCTAGTATTAAATCATGCTCCCTTCCTAACAAGTAAGGAAAACGTGCCCGAAGAGGAACCTGATTCTCAAGAAGAAAGGGCAGACCAAATATGCAATGGAGACGAGGTTGCTCGATTATTCAATGAGGAATCAATGAATGATAATGGTCCCCTTGATCAAGAAGAAAATTATGTTGAAGAAGTACAGATGTTTCAGAGACAAGGTCTAAGAGATATGCCTCATAGGCACCCACAGGCTAGGGGACCTTTTACCACCTCCATTCCTCCTAAAAACTTTAGTACTCCCCCAGATCCTAATGCTAGCAATAATCCATCCTATCCACATGTTTCCAGATAATACCTTTTGAAGGAAAGACAGGCCCAAACTGACCCACAAGAGGAAAAGGCTGTTCAAGTAGGCAAGGACAAGGTAGAGGAACCTTCCAGGGAAGCTTCCATTGATATGAATGAGGAGCAAATGGCTTCGTATATCACTGAGGAGTTCAAAAAATTGAAGGTAAATATTTCAGCATTTGAATTATTAAGGTTCCCTCCCATTAGGAAGGCAGTTTTAGGTACTTATGATGCACATCCTGTGTCTTTGGATAAACCTTCCGGTGAGCATAACAACAAGATTTCTAGTTCTTAGCCTGCGAAAACACAAGATCAGGCACACACTCAGACTAACTTGCCCCTTGGAGATAAAGGAAAAGAAAGGGACAAGACTCAAGTGGCCCAGGTGGATACTCAACCAACTCTGTTTCAAGGGAAGATAGAAACCCCACCATTTCTGATCTTTGTACACATATTCGGTAAGAATCTACATAATTGCTTACTAGATTCTGGCGCTTCCACCAATGTGATGCCATTTGGAGTTTGTAGAGCTCTAGGAATTACATCTGTTGACTCTCAGAAGAAGGTGACTCAATTGGATAGAACTGAAGTAAATGTGGTGGGAGAATTAAACATGATTCACATGCAGATAGCTTCGGACCCAAGGATTCAACAGGTTATCAATATTCAAGTGGCTGATATCCCAGATGCGTATGGTTTGATTCTGGGAAGAGATTTTACTAAGACTTTGAATGGTTATGTGTCTACTGATCACTCTCACATGTGGCTTCCCTGGAAAGGAGTGCCCAATCAGATCAGAATTGAGAGAGAGCCAAGAATGAAATACATGATCACAGAATACCAAAAGACTTCAACAGAGGTTCTAATATCAGAAGTTGGCATGGAAAATTATATGTTGTCAACGCCATATGAGGAGTCAGACTCAGGGGAGGTATTGATGCTACATGCGATGCCTATCGATGCAGAAATAGGATCCAACCATGTTACTGTTCTGACAAAATCAGTGGAGGAAGAAGAGGAAACTGAAGATAATCAGATCAGCCTATTAGACAGCTTTTAGGAATTCATCAAGCAGTGTGTTGAAAATCAAACTCACCTAGGTAGAAGGACAAGCTTTGAAGAATTACTCTTACCTAATTGGTGTAGAGTTCATAATGCTTCCCATTCAGAGTTGGAGTGTTGTTTATGCCGAACAGCGGTAGAACAAGTACATAAATACATGAATCCAACCCTGGCAGTTAAAATAGATGAGAAAAATCCTCAGGAAGAGTGCAAAAACAAGAAACCTATACTATCTGAAGAATCCTACAACACTGATAAACTGAAGGGTGTAATAAAAAGGACTACCCCTGCTGAATGTTGGACTCTCAGATTTGATGGATCCAAGTCCAAGCATGGAGCTGGGGCAAGGTTCAAACTGATCAATCCAAAAGGTAAAATTTTTTTTGCAGCCCATAGACTCCAATTTCATTGCACAAATAATGTAGGAGAGTATGAAGCGTTAATTCATGGACTTCTTATGGTACTTAAGAAAAAGGTTAAGATTCTGCAAGTTTTTGGTGATTCCGAGTTAGTAATTAAGCAAGTAAGGAGACAATATTCATGCCATGATAGAAGAATGACTAATTATAGGCATAGAGTGTGGGACCTCATTGAGGGGTTTGACGCTTTCAATATTCAACTAATACCACGGCGGAAGAATCAAACTGCGGATTCTCTGGCTCAAGCAGTAACCACCCTGCAGCCTTTATCTTTGTCAGGTTTGAAGAAGTTCACTGTGGAATTGACTCTTGTGCCATCGGTCCTAGATAATTTTACTAACTTCCAAGTATTTGAAGATGACAAGCATATTCTAGATTTTATCATAAATACAGACATTTTTGCCTCTCAAATCATTGATGAAGTAGAGCTTCAGGAAGCAGAACTGGATTTAGGAGTGATGAATCTAAAGTCTAATACTATTCCAAGGGGAATGGTACAGTTGGAGCGAATCTTCGACATGAATAAGATTAGAGATCAGGAACAAGAGTCAAATAAGGACTCTATCAATGGACAGTGTGATACCTACAATATGGGAACTGAAGATAATGCCAAGAAATTTTTTATTGGCAAAGTATGCACCCTAGAAGAAAGACAAGGAATAATTGCAGCACTGCGTAGCTTTCCCGATATAGTAGCCTAGAGTTATGAGGACTTGAAAACTTATGATATATCAATCGTAACTCATACTATACCTCGGAAGCCAGATGCCAAGCCTTTCAGACAGAGACAAAGACCTATCAACGCATTGTTGGAACCACTCATACAGAAGGAAGTTCAGAAATTATTGTCTACCAGAATTATATTTCCTGACAGGCACTCAACATGGGTAGCAAACCTGGTTCCAGTAAAGAAAAAGAATGGAGAAAGACTCTGTGTTGATTTTAGGAATTTGAACAGATCGTCAGAAAATGACAACTATCCTGTTCCTTCGTTGGATGAAGTGCTTCAAGTGGTTAATGGATCTCAAATGATGTCCTTTTTGGATGGCTATTCCGGGTACAATCAAGTGATGGTCCAGTATGAGGACAAGCACAAGACTGCTTTTACAACTAAATGGGGTACCTTTGCCTACAGGAGAATGCCATTTGGACTTATTAATGTGGGGGCCACATTTCAAAGGGCTATGGATATTGCTTTTAAGGATATCATAGGAAAATGCATCATTATTTACATGGACGACCTGATTGTGTTCTCAAAAAATAGAGGGGATCACATCTCAGATTTGCGCAAAGTGTTTCAAAGGTGCAGAGAATTTAGCATATCTCTGAATCCTAAAATGTGTATTTTTGGAGTAACAGAGGGAAAGCTACTAGGACATGTGATATCAGAGAAGGGAATTGCTATTGATCCAGAAAGAGTGGGGGCCATCCTGAAGATTCAGCCACCTGCTAGCAAAAAGGAAATGAAATATTTCTTTGGCAAGATCAACTTCGTTAGAAAATTCATTACTGGATTTGCTGAAATTGTTAAGCCACTGAATGCAATGTTGAAGCAGGATGCTAAGATTGAGTGGATTGCGGAAGCAAAGGAAGCATTTGCAGAAATCAAAAGAGCCATTGCTGATGCTCCAGTATTGGTAAGTCCTAACTACAGCAAGCCTTTTCACATCTATTCATTCGCTTCAGACCATTCATGCGCAGGAATGCTGACTCAAAAGTCTGATGAGGGAAATGAGCATCCCATTGCCTTTATGAGTGCGCCATTAAAAGATGCTAAGTTGAAATATCCAAGTGTGGAAAAGTAGGCGTATGCCCTGGTCAGAGCAGTAAAGAAATTCAGGCATTGTATCCTCATGAATAAGGTGTATGCAATCGTCCCAGATTCTGTAGTCAAGTTACTTTTGATGCAAAATGAACTAGGAGAGCGTAGAACTAAGTGGGTGACAATACTACAAAAGTATGATATTGAGATCCAGCCTATGAAGCTAGTAAGAGGATAGGGACTTACTCAAACCATGGCTGAAATAGGCCCTGAACTAACTGTTCAGAATTATAACATTGAGGAGGTTTCCCCAGATGGCTGGTATGACGACATAGTTTATTATTTGCTGAACCAACGATCTCCAGGTCATCTTAATGCAGTTCAGAGATGAGCTCTACGGTTAAAGAGCGATGGTTTCATGTTGAAGGGAGCTGTTCTGTACAAGAAAAATTATGAAGGCATTTATTTGAGGTGTCTTGGGAAATAGGAAGCTGAAAGGGTGATAAATGAATTTCACGAAAAGTATGGCACTGGCCATGTTTCTGCAATTGCCACAACAAATTAGATTTTGAGGGTAGGATATTACTAGCCCACACTGTTCAAAGATGTTCACCATCATGTACGGACCTGTCACACCTGCCAGACTGTAGCAGTGAGAGAAAGGTATGCAACTCTTCCACTCCAACCGGTCATTGAGGTAAGACCTTTTGCTCAGTGGGGTATGGATTTTATAGGCCCCATCAACCCATCATCTTCTGCAGGACACAGGTACATTCTCACTATTACTAACTATTTCACAAAATGGACTGAAGCTTTTGCTTGTAGGCAATGTACATCTGAGGTAGTGATTGATTTCTTAGAATCTGCTATTCTTAATCGATTTGGATGCCCTGTTGCTGTTGTCTGTGATAATGGTCCTGCTTTCACATCTTTAAAATTTTAAAATTGGGTCTTTGATCATGGCGTTATTGTGAAATTTGTGTCCAATTATTATCCTCAGGGTAATGGCCTAGCAGAATCCTCTAATAAGAACTTATTGACTGTTATTCGTAAGCTGTTAGAAAGGAACCCAAAAGACTGGCACACCCAACTTTGGTTTTCCCTTTGGGCAGATTGTACAAGAATTAAGTCATCCATTGGAACATCTCCTTATCACTTAGTATATGGTCTGGAGCTAGTATTCCCTATTCAACTCAATATCCCAACTTTACAGTTTATAAATTAGTTTTATGATGAGGGGGACATAAGGGAGGCTAGGTTGACAGAACTACTGCACCTTGAGGAAAAAAGAGACAATGCCCCTAAGAATTTTTCTAAACATCAGGGGGTAGTTAAGAGGTGGTTTGATAGGAAGGCTAAGGTCAAGGCTTTCAGGATTTCTAACCTTGTCCTATACTGGGATAAACCTCATGATCAAAAAGGGAACCATGGGAAGTTTGATAAACTATGGCTTGGCCCATATCAGATTGCTGAAATACTTGGAGATAATGCCTTCTGTCTGAAGACTCTCACAGGAGAAGATATTCCACTATCCGTTAATGGGTAGTATTTGAAACATTATTTCCAGTCCTAAGCTATTTTCAGCTCCCTACCTTGTATATAGTTAGTTTACATTGCTTTGCTTGTTTTGCTTTGGTTAGAATAGGTTTGCTTTGGTTTGTTTGTTTTGGTTTGCGTCGCTCTTGCTCTTGGTTCTTTCTCTTTTGGGGATCCTTGGGTGCATTTGGATGACAATGGTGACAAAGTAGGTCTGATGTTCTTGGTATTTCTTTTACAAACTTTAATCATCCTTCCAGGGCATTATGGTATGAATTCCCTGCCCAATGTCACTTGTCCTTGTGCTGAGGCAAAGGGTTTTCTAGTCAGTTTGAACGAGAATACATTAAGGTCTCATATTTTAAATTAAAGATACCTGAAGTTGCATAAGGTCCTTATGAAGTTGAATAAGTGAAAAATCCTTTTTTCTGCTCTAGTGCCACTTTGGTTCTCATCCCTAAGTGTGAACTTCATTGTTCACAGGTTGAAGCGTAAACAGTGAAAATATAAGCAGTATAAAAAAAAGGGAAATTCATATTGAAAATTAAAAGGTTTAACTTTAACTCATCAGGGGGATCTGGATATCTCTACCGGGGCTATAGATGCCTGGCTGGCAGTAGAGCTATGTTCAGGAGAATCACAGCGATAACCTCGTCTGGGCTATGGACGCTTGACTGGCAGCGAGGCTCTATCCAGGTTACTTTTAGAGTATGAATCTTTATGTAGCTTGTTCATACCAAGTTTAGTTAATGTTGCAACTAAATGAGGATAATGAATGCATATGCACACACTTTGACCCTGGTATAGGAAAGTTTGCTGACTAGGGGGCTTCTTTTTTTTAACATGGGTGGTGGCAGGATAGGTGAGTTGAAACCATGAGTTCTGGGTTCTTGATTCCAGTTTGTCATCAAAATGCTCTGGAGCATTTCCCTAGCAGAGTCACCATTTGTTGTGCAGTTTTGCACACACGCCCCACTTGGAGTAGGGACCCTCTTTTGATGATGTCTTTTGACCTTTGGTTTTATTGGATTTATCTTTTTAAGGTCTTGAGATGTTGGTCTTGTTGGCTCTGGTCTTGCCTTGAGGCTTGAATTCTCTAAAATTGGCTTTTAGTAAAAATCCGGGTTTTGATCTGAATCTGGGATTTTTCGGCTCCGGCGGATTTTCTCGGGCTCTGGTTCTTTGTTTGTTTACTGCGGAATTTTCTGAATTTGAGTTTCTGCTTGACTCAAGAATTTTTTGATTCTGGCGGATTTTCCTGGACTGCGTTAAAATCTTGAACTTCATTAAAATCTCAGTTTCTGCCATATCCGCGAGATTCGTGTTCATCTAGATTTTCCGCGTATCTTAGGATTTTTTGAAATTTCGTCCTAGGCTTGGGTTTCCGGATTTTTTCAGACATGTCTTGTCGCTCATTAATGCCCGAAGTACCTTTGCTCAGGCGCATATGTGGGTGGATTTAAAATCTTTTAGGCATCATTTTGACTTCATTATTCACTTGTCTTCTGCCTTGGTGTCTGAGTGCATTCTTCATTCGAGCTTTGAGGATTGATCTTGAACCGCTTGCGTGTGGATTATTTGGGCGCTATCTAAATTTTCATTGCTAGGGCGTATTCGCTTTCCAGTTGCTTCCTCGAGTCCAAAGTTTCATCTGGGTTAATTCATGGTAAGTTGTCGATAGCCCTCCCATTTGTTTACGTGATGATTGAGTTTTTCTAGATTGATTGATGGTCATTTTGGGTCGGCCTTTGCTTGATTATGGTTTCGTATTTATAGAGCTAGGGTTTGACTTTTCCCTTCACCAAATTTCATCATCCCTGCTATGCGTGTTTTGTTCATCAATTGAGTGTCGGATGCATCTTTGTAGCTACGTCTGAATAGGACTTTTCCCCCTAAAGCATGCCATTTGCTATATTTTGTGAAGATTAGGGTTTTGGTTCATTTGCCTGAATTTGCTAAGTTTCAGTAGGGTTATCGCGATTTCATGATTTATGTTCAGCCCAACCTGCTCATACCATTGAGAAATCCCTGTGCGTGTTAGTTGATTGCCCTAATGATAGTTTTCCTTGATATTTTAAGCTTATCCAGGCTCTAATGGCGGGGGTCTGGTTATTGGATTTAGGGCATTGCTGTTTTGACTTGAAGGTTAGTTATTCAGAAGTCTTTTGAAACTCAAATCTAGGTGCATTTTGAATTTGTTGGTTGGCATCAATTTCGGGACCATTAGAATCCAAGTAGCAAGGTTTAAGGGATCATCTGATTCATCGTCTGCATGCTAATATTCTTTGGGTTTCCAAGGTGTCCATGAAATTTCCGCGCGGCCAGATTTTCCCGATATCTGTCAAGTCCACGGAGTGTAGCGAGTTCTAGAATATTTGAACCGTCCGCGAAAATCAGTCATGTCCAGACTTTTCCGGTTTTCCTGCTTGGTTCCCTTCTTTTCAATTTTTGAGGTTAGGACTAATGAGATAAAGTGCTAAATGCTGATTTCTTGTTGCTAATGGATGAATTTCATGATAATCTTATAATCTTTTGTCCGTACTAATGATCAATTTAGCTCATGGTGTCTTGGCAATAGGAATCCGTTTGGGTTGGATTTCTCCAAAATTTTGCCCTGACTGGATTTTCCCGGTTTACCTTGTTTTCCCGGATTATTTTATTTTTTTGGATTTTTGAGGATTGGTGATTTGTGATGGATTTCAATGGCTTTATGTGATTTTATGCTAACTCTTTGATTGGAATATGTATGATAGTTGGGTACTCATGATGTCCTTTTGCAAATGCAGGCCGAATCAAGCACAACTACTGCAGGAAAATCCAAGGGAGATACGGAGGGGTCTTCTATTTCAGAGGCAGAAAGGTTGAGATTAGATACCAAAAGTCAACTGCCTAACAGTAAAATATCTTCGGTGTGGTCTGAGGTCTCTGACACCAATGTTGGAACATGGAGGTACGAGGAGTTTAAAGAGAGAACAACTCAGAAAGATTTGTCAGTCCTGAGACAGGGAATGATGAAGTCCGGACTAGTGCATGTGGCAGGGTTCTCTCCTGCAATCCAATGCTATGAGCTGATACTGGAGTGTGCCCGACAATATGATTTTGATACACAAAGGGTTGTCAGCACTGAAGGAAGAGTCTTGGCAAATTTTAGCCCTGTTTCGATTGCCCATGCCTTTGATATGCCAGATTTTCTTTCTGTGTGTGCTTTGAACATGGACATGGCTAAGACATATTATGAGAATGAGCCAACCAAAGCTCAACAGATGATCAATTCTTGGTTGGAAAAGCCAAAATCCCACTATTCTAAACTGCCCAAGCAGTTACACAGGGTTAAATTTAGGATAGACATTTATGATGCTATAACATTTTTGAGCAGGGTGGCAGGATTGAAAAGTGCCAGAGTATTGGAAAGTTGGATGGTCCATGTGATGAATAAAATTGAACAAGGAACTAATTACCATTGGGCAGGGCTTATTAGCACTATGATTGATAAACAGTTGAGAGATGTCCTGGAAACAAAGAGGTTCACCATGTCTTCCTATGTGGTGTATGTGCTAGCCAGATTCTATCCATACATGGGTCTGAGTCCACAGGGGAAATTTGGACAGGATATAGTCTATGAGATTTACCCAGAGTTGCACCTAGGACACAAGAACTACGGAAGAGCCAATGATGCATTCACAATGCATATCACTAGGATGCTTCAAAATGCAGAGCATGTGAGACTGTCAGATGGAGTGAAGGAACAGATAAAGAGATACGGAGCCTGGTTCATTCAGTTTCCCACCTTCTCTTACATCAGAATTGATGGATGCCCGGCTGCTCCATACAGGTTACCTAGGTACCCTACTGATCATATTGCGTTATTGGAAATTGTTAGACAGATATGTGAATTTGATGCAATTGTCAAGAAGGAAAAGCATAAAATAGGCTTTGGTTGGGATTTACCTCTTCGAATTGGTGTAGTAGAAGTGTGCCCTTCCATTCAATCAACACACGCAGTAGGGGATGAATTGGCAGCTCATGGTTTCTCCTTCCACTCCAAGAGAACAAACTTTGATATCACCGGGGAAGCACAGAAGAAGACTACCAAAGAGTACCATTATAAAGATGACCTAGAAGATTATTGGGCCAACATCAAAGATGATTTTGAAGCAAGGAAGAAAAGGTACTCTAGGCTTCCTGTCGATGTGATCAGGCAATACAATGTCAAGCTAATTCCTGACCAACTGGAGGATGATGAAAACCTAGTGCAAGATCATGCCTATGAATCTGTTAAGGATAGGTCAATCGGGGAAATAAACTAGAATGAGGATGAGGTCACAGAGTTGGAAGACCTAATGGCCCCTATTATGAAATTTACTACTTCATGGCTAAAACATAAGGTTTGGGAGCTGGAGAGTGAGAAGGTACCCTGTACCTTTAATTTGATGGGAAACCTTAACCCAATGTCTACTTCATAGGAATCCGGGGAAGATGACCCCAAAGGGAAGACTAAAAAGTGCTCACCTTTCAAAATAAAAATCAGAGGCCCTAAAGAAAGTGAGCTGGAACCAAAAGGAAAGAAAAGAAGTCGAGCTTTGAAGATAGGCAGGTCCTCTGATGAGGAAGAATTTGAAAATCCATAAGAAGAAGATGCTCCTCCACTGCCAAAGAAGACAAGAACAACCAGGGTTTCAAAGAAGAAGGGTCAAGATACCTCAAAATATGAGCCTCCGATTGTTGATGTGGAGAGTTCAGGAGAAAAACTAAAGTTTATATGAGGATATCAAGGACTCCCTCTCCAAAGGAGGTTTTGCAAAAGATGGACTCTTCCCCAAAGTTACCAGCTGTGGAGCCATCTAAGGCTACTTCTCCTCCACCAAGCGTGCCTGAGCAAGAGACTCTTGAGGAACATGAGACTAGTGGAGAGGCAGAACCATTCAAGGAAGGGGAACTCTTTGATGTGGCAGCTGAGCTTGAAGTTGAAGAGAAAGAAAAGCATCCTTCTCCTCTAGTGCAATATGAAGATTCTCCAGAGAATAGCAAAGGAAATGGATCACCTGAGAAGGAGGAAGACAACCCTGTTAGAACCCCATCACCTGTGCAAGAAGAGGAGATTGAAGTAGGTGATCAAGCTGAGTAGCTCCCTGAAAAGGAAGCGGATAAAGTAACAGAACAACATGAAGAGGAAAAAACAAAGGAAATCCAGGTGGAACCTGCTGTCCCGGATTGGTTGGAGAAAGAGATCACAAGGAAGAAACAAGTTGTTATTGAGGACACCCCTTTGGATTGGGATGAAATGCTATCCAAGATCGGTAAGGGTAAGAAAAGGAAGGTGGCTAAGGTAGTTTTGAAGATAGAAAGGGATGAAGCAAACAATAGGGTTATCCATATTGCCACCCTGGCTGTAGATAATACTAAAGAAGATGTCACTGGTGAGGATTATAATGTATAGAATTTTAACCTTGGACCAACATCTATGGAGCAAGATATAGAGGAGTATGAAGAGTCCAGTGCTGTGATAATTGGCAGATTAAGGAAAGAGACTCAGACCAAGCATGAGCTGAAAAAGGAAAATGAGAGACTTAGGAAATGCTTAGAAGATGTGATGAAACCCCTGTAATCTCTTCACCCATCTTCTTCTGCCACTCTTGGTTTCCTACCCAAGGAAACGATTTCTGAGATTGAAAGGATGAAAGCCTCTACTCAAACTGCAACGGATTAGTTTAAGGATGTGTAGGTAAAAGGAGACAATGCCATCAAGGAAATCCTTTCAGTGGGAAAGGATGCAGTCAGAGCCAAGGAACTGTTGGAGCATGTGTTATCTCAAGATAAGGAGGATATTGATCTTTTGCTGCAGAAATCCAAAGTCATTATGGAACATGGTAAAGATCAATTGGCTACAGATGGGATTGTTCCTTCCTCTAGACTAAATGAGCCTTGGGAATGGTTTGAGGCTTTGCAAATTTGGCAAAATGCCATGAGGAAGATCTAGAAGTGAAAGAAGTTGATATATGGTGACCTGACTGGGGTCTATGATGGATGCATTGCATTTTTTTAGATCATGACTAGCAGGAGAAAGATTGCTCCTAAGTACCTGAGCTTGGAACAAGTAAGGGAATGGTGGCCTGATGTTTATGCTTCAGATTCTGAGAATGTCATAACAGGGCACCAGTTAGATGATGCAACAACTTATTTGGCAGTAATGGATAAGCATCAAGCCCACAAAGATGATTGGAATAAGACTATTAAGCAGTCAAAGGAGGAGATTGGCTCCATAGAATGTCGGCTTAGGATCTTGCGTTTGCCACCTGTCACCAAATTGGATAAAATATTTTTGAGGGTTCAGGGATCATTGGCCCAGAGTCAGGATAAGGGAGGCGGTAGTTAATGCCTATTTTGAGATTTGTGCTTCCCTATTATAGGGCGTGTAAATATCTGGGCTACATTGGGAATGTGTCCAGGCCAACCTTGATGATATATCGACATTTAATGTGTGCCTTGTTTTGAATTCCTAAGGCCGGCTTGTTTTGGCAGTTGTTTTGTTTTGTAAATGTTTGGCTAGGCCGACATGTCTTGAGAATTTTCTATAAAAGGCATTCTTGCCTCATTGTGAAGGGGTTAGATAAAGAGAAGAGATAATAGAGTCAAGTTGGAGAAAAGGAGTTAGAGCATTTTGTGAGTTTCTTGAAGCAAGTATTGTAAACAGAACAGTGGAATTGTTGCAACATTTTGATGATCTAATACAATTGAAGACATTGTAGTTTTCCTGGTGAAATCTCTTGTATTGGTTATCTGGCATGGTTCTTATTGTTCTATCTTTCAAATTGCTTGAAGATTTAGGGTTCAGTGTTCAGAATTACATTAGTTTTAGTTTGGTGAATGATGTTTATGATTTCATATTTGGAATGTTTGTAGCAATCTCTGGTCTATACTCCCAGTAACTATCTAATTGTAGTAGGCTGGTGAAGTCAACCTGGACCATACATTTATATGTGCTCAAGTTCAATTGTGGGTGAATGTCTATAATTTGAAAATCTATATACCTTAGAAGATTGCACCGTTCTTGTGATATTGCATTGTTGGTTAAGCAGGAATTGGTTGTTTGAGGTTGGTCCATTCCAGACATCTGCCATTTGCATTGTTCATTCTAGGAATAATTTAGATCTTATCATATCCTTGAACCCTTATCTTTTGCTATTTCTTTATTATCTGGTTAGATTTAGGATTTAAGATCATCATATTGCAAACTCTGATAAATTGAAAAGATACAGTTTGCTTGTAGTAAGGTCCGATTGTGATTACCAACATTTTCACATATTATCTGAGTTGTTTATGCATTGTCATGACCTGACACCCAAGAGACCTTGGGGTTATTTTCAGTAATTTATTGTTGAAAATAACCTTTCAAGAGAGAGAATATTGTATTCTGTCTGAGTTGTTGTGCAGAAAACACCACCAACAGGTGCAATGCACCGATATTATTAGGGGTAAATACTTTTGATTGGAGTTATGAATCAGGTACAAGGAACCACAAGAAACAACCAAACCCACGAGCACAATGGCCCAACAAAGGCACAAGGCCTGTGAGCACTTTGACCCAATGAGGGTTTGAACCCTGGTGGCTGTCACTATAACCAAGCGACTTGACCAATGAACCACACCTTTATCAATGTGATATTTATTTATTTTTTGTTGATGTTATTTTCAATTTTTTTAAGACATTGCATTTTCTTGCTAACCCCTCTTGAAATGTAAGAATTTTTTTCATCAAAAATAAAATTTGAGACTACCAACAATTATGTGTAGGTTCACTTAAATGAAAGATCAAAATTCAAAACTAGTTTCACATTTTTTATCTTTAAAACTGAAGGTAACCTTTGTTTTCTATGCCTTCTTTAGTTTATATTTTTTACTATTCATGGCTAAGGGTGTGTATGCCCTCCTCTTACACCATGAGCTGAACTTAAGGATCAAAGGCATAATTTTCCACTTGTGTCTTTGAAGGTACATCTATGTATGCTCTCTCTTCATGCCTTACGATGATCTTGGAGACTAAAATTATGTGTCTAATGAAGGGTAACCCCACTCAAACACTCATACTAAAACAACAACAAAAAAACTTCATAGAAATGTAGGAAGCATATAGAAAATAATTTCTTATTTCTTCAACAAAATGTATCTTAAATATGAAATTACATCAGAAAAGGGTTCATGACCTCTTTTTATAGCACCATCGAATGCATAACATTCAATAAATCAATCCTCTATGTTTGGAGATGGAAAAATTGGTTCCCCACATCAACTACACCTACAAACAAGCTCCAACTTCTTCCAAAAATTTCTTCAAGTCCTGAATAATCCTTTTCTTTGAACTCTGATGGAATAATATTGATTCTCCCAAGCCCTAGGAAGTGTAAATTCAAATATGCTCTTGAAATATATAAAAAATATGCATCCAAATATTTTTGGCACCTTCAAGCATATTTTGAATTTGTAATTCCCAAAAAATAGGTGAACTTTCGAGAGTCATAAATTTTGATCCAAGCACCCATTTGAGCCTATTTTTTTTAAATATAGTGCTTAGAGTTCTTTCCAACATCCAAAATTTGAAGATGAAATTTAGCCAAGTTTTAGGCCTGAAAAGATCAATTAAGGCCTCAAATCCCCATTTCATTTTTTTTCAATCATTTGAAAAACTTTAACAACTAATATCCTCAATTCTAGAGCTAACATTGACTTGAAACTCACCCACATTGTATAATTTACCATTTAGGATCCTGGCATAAAATTTCAATTTCCTACTTGCTCATATGCAAACTTACTAAAAATAGAAACCTATTATTTTTAGCCCCTATTCACCAAACCAAAATAGAAATCAAAATAAATAAATAAAATTTGGGTGATGCAATATTGTTATTAGACCCTAGATGATCTCACATTAAACACTCAAAGTAATTTGAGAAGTGACCCTATCACATCGCAAGTGTTCGAGAAAAACCAAGATGGTCAAAATTTCCTTAGGCAATCATTATGAATCTTCAAGATGCCTTATTTTCTAGACTTAACCAAATATTCTTCATACTACATATTTATTGTAGTTCTCCCACATGGCTATCCAATATTTCTTCTATCTCCTCTCTTGAGTAAGTGCTACAAAATTGCATTGTTATTTTGTTGGCCTGTCTTACATGCCTTGTTCACGATACTTTGTTATATTAGCAATGTTGAAAATAGGATATATGTTTATTCCACTTGGTAACTCTACCTCATAAGCATTTATTGTATCATACTTCTTTAGGATCTTGCATGGTCCAAATTTTTTTATTTTCAACTTATTATATATTCCCACATGGAACCTTTCTTTTCTTAGATGAACCATAACTATGTCTCCAACCTTGAATTCTTTAAATTTTTCATATGATATTCCTTTAACTTGTATCGAGTATTCATCTTATTAATGCATTTCCTTACCTCATCATGCAAATTCTTCAGGTGCTTTGTAAAGTCCTTGAGATTGGAAATACTCTTTTCTCCTTTGTCCATCTTTCTCAACTTAGAAGCATTCCTTGAACTACTCACATATACAATCTGGAATAGAAATTTACTATTACTCTTGTTGATAGAGTTGTATGATTTTTTTTATTATGGTAAAATTAAATCACATCCCTTAGGCTTATCTCTTACTAAGCATCTCAACAAGTTACCCAGACTCCTATTCACCACCTTTTTCTGTGCATTAGTCTATGGATGGTGTGCATAACTAAAATTCCAATCGGTCTTCAACTTTTTCCATAATGTCCCCCAAAAATACCAATCAAATTTGGCAGCTTGATCTGAAAATATAGTCTTAGGTAAATCATGTAGTCTAACCAATTCTTTGAAAAATAACTTTGCAATATGAATAATATCATTACTCTTTTGACACAAAATCAAAAGTCTCATCTTTGGGAATATTTTAACACCAAAAATATGGAATCATGTCCCCTTTATTTCCTTGGTAAACCAAGAAGAAAATCCATGCTAATATCCTCCCATGGTCTCTCTAGTACAGGTAGTGGCTGATACAAACTACTATTTTGACTTATTCCTTTGGTCATCTAATATACTCTACAATATTGTAAAAATTTCTCCACATCCTAGTGGAATTGTGATCAGCAATAGTTTTCACTAACAAGGGAAATGGTTTTTTCTCACCCAAAATGCCTTGCCAAATCTCCACTATGCTTCTCCTTAATTAGGTTCTCTGTCATAGAACTCCTCGAAATGCATAGTTGGCTTCCTCTAAACAACATATCTTCTTGGATCAAATAATCCAACCACCTCATCCTATTGATAGTGGTAGGTTCCAAACAAGCTTTCCAAGCCTCAATAAAGTCTTGATCCCTAGTATACAAATATTTGAGTTAATTGAACCCAACAACCTTTATCTTCATATTTTTAATAAATTTTGCCATGTGCTTAAGGAATCTACAATTTTTTTGAACTTTCACTCTTGTGCTTCAAAACAAAATTATAGCTCTACAAAAAATCAACCCATTTTAAGTGTCGTTGATTCAACTTTCCTTAACTATTAAGATACTAGACAATGCCTAATGATCGGTACACAAAACAAACTCTTTTGGTAATAATAAATTTATACATTTATTCAAATCCTAAATTATAACATAAAACTTCTTATCATAGAAATAATATTTTTTCTTGGAACCATTTAACTTTTCATTGAAAGAAGCAATGAGTTTACCTTATTGACTCAAAATAGCTCCTACAACACTACCACTAGCATCACAATATACTTGAAATACTTTGTTGAAATTTGGAAGTGCCAACATAGGTTTGTTTGTCTTTCTTCTTCAAACTATAAAAAATATTGGTTACTTTTGTAGTCCACTTAAACTCCTTTCTATTGTCTCTCATTGTCTAAGTTAGGGGTGCACAAATACTAATAATTTTTTTTATAAAATTTAAATAAAATTTCCAAACCATAAAAATATCTTACCTTAATAATACTCCTTGGAGTAGGCCATTCAATGATAGCCTTTAATTTCTTTGGGTCCATCTTAAGACCCTTGGATGAGATAAAAAATCCTAGATATACCATCTCCTTCACAAAGCTACATTTCTTTAGGTTAATCAATAATGTCTCTTCCCTCAACTTCTCAAAAAATCTACAAATATGAATCATTTTCTCTTGTAAAGTCATACTTAAAATAAAAAAAATCATTCAAATAAAAAATGAAAAATTTACCTAAAAATAACTTTAATACCTCGTTCATGAGTCGCATGAATGTGCTCGGTACATTGGTTATCCCAAATGGCATGACTAACCACTTGTATGGTCCCTCCTAGGTTTTGAAGGTTATCTTTCATTCATCTCCTTCTCTAATCTGAATATATGATATCCACTCTTCAAGTCTATCTTTATGAATTACATGGCTTCACTTAAGAAATAAATTGTATCATCCATCCTCAACAACATGAATCTATATTTAATTGCAATCTTGTTAATGAATTAGGATCCATTATACATTCTCCATTATCCATCCCTCTTGGGTGCTAATATTGTAGGTACTTCACATGGACTCAATCTCTATCTGATCATTTCTTTCTTTAAAAATCATGAACTTTTTTGTTGAGTTCATTATTCTTTGCAAGAGTCATTCTATGAGATTCCTTATTTAGAAAACTAGCTCCTAGTATTAGATCCATTTGGTGACTTATCTTTCTCATCAATGGCAAACCCTTAGGTACATTATCTGACATAATGTCATGAAACTCCTTCAATAGATTTAATAATTCTACTAGTACAAAGTATATTCCCCCCTTTTTGATTTTATGAATCAATGCAAATCACACATGATCATACTTCATCCCATCCAAAAAAATCCTTCCATCTACAAAAAAATGAAATTACTACATACCTTCTCTTCTAACATCTTGAAGGGTTTCAACTTGTGATGAACTCCATCCTTTGTCAGGGAATAGGTGTTAGCATGACCATCATTGATAAGATGACAATAAAACTACAACACCATCCCTAATAAAATATGACATGCATCCATAGGCACGATGTCACATAGTACCTTATCATGGCAATTTCCAATCTTTAATTTTACTAAATATTGATCATTGAGCAATGCTCTATGGTCTTCTTTAGCCATACAATCCTATATGGATGCAGACGCTTCATCCTTTCCAAATGCAACTTCCTAACCATCTCTTTTGAAACTAAATTATCCATACTTCCACTATTAGTAATCAAATCATGGCGCTTACATCCTATTTTACACCTTGTTTGAAATAAACTCTTCCTCTAAACTAGTTCTTTTTCTTCATTCAACAAGTCTCTCCTAAAAGTAAGAGTCTCTCCTCTCTCACCATCTTTAAAATTATTAGATTTAACTTCTTTATTAGCCTGTACAAATCATACATTACCTTTAGGTCTTCTATTTGTCCTTCCTTGATATTGTGGACACTCGTATCCTTGGTGTCCTTATTCTCCATATTCGAAACAAGTTGCTCAAAAGCTTCTCTTCAAGGTCCTCACCCATGTCTTTTTTTCCCTCTTTGTCTACTATTATTTTGGTCATGAGGTTGATAGGAATTACATCCCTTATATTGTTTTGACTTGTGCTAACTTCTTCATTATTCCTTTGATCTTCATTTTGTCCTCCATAAGGTATTCCACTAGTCTTTCCACCATGACCTCTTCCCCTCTACTTTCTTTCAAATATTTTATTCATCTTCTCCTCAACCTTCAAAGAAAATTGATAGGCATCTTTAATGGTTTTCATTCCGACAAAACTCAACTTCTCTTGGATACTTAGCTTCAACCCATTGATCTAATATCACACTTTTTTATTTGCCTCTAAATGGCCTATTCTAATTATGATTCTATGAAACTCCTTCATATATTCTTTGACTATTATATTTGACTTCTTCAAGCCTTGCATATTTCTCATCAAATCTAATTCATGATCAATAGGAATGAACATCTTCTTCAAATTATCCATCATTTGATCTGATCTCATGATCTTTCCTTTTCCCTTTCTATTTATTTATAACTTTACTTCCTTCCACTAGATATGAGGATGAACTTTTGGCTTGGTCTTTACAAATTTGATCCTCTCGGGATCTTTCACCTCCTCACACATAAATTATTCCTCCATATCATTTATCCAATCAAACAAATCTTCTAGATTAATATTTGTTAAAGTTATCATGCATTACTTAATAATTAATTAATCTTTAATTGATTATTAGTCTAATTTATTCTCGTGCACTTAAGCTAAACTTAGGAGTGTTTTATGCTTTATTAGTTGAGCTAATATTAGATCATTATGTCTCATCTCATGTGATGTCGACACTTTTCATGATCTGATCCTTCTCTCATTTAGGGATTTTCTCTTATAAGAACTCAACCCTCATTGTAATTATCTAGAGCTTTCATATCTTCTTGAGAGTCTCTTGCTTCTATAGCTTTTTCTTGTTAAGGAATATTGCATATATTGTTTGCAGATCTCTTGTGTAGAAGGTGTATTTTCTTATTGTTTGATCATGTGGCTCATGGTTTTGTGCTTGTTTCACAAGTATAACAATATTTCCAAAAAATGTAGAAAATTCAATCTTTGGCCTTTTCCCAATCTTGGAGATTAGGGCCTTCAAAAATCTAACTTGCTTAGGATCTTCCATTGCATCTTGTTCTTCTTTGAATTGTGCTTCTTCTTCAACTTTATCCTCACTTTCATCTCTTATTCTTGGCTTAAATCATCTACACAACTCCTTTTGAAGTGCTTGAACTTGTCCTTGCAATGCTCTACAACCCTCATCTAGTACAAAAATATTTCTTCCACCATCACAGTTTCTTCATGGAGGCATTTTGATCAGTTTTCTCATAAATCCACAACCACAAGTCCTAGTGCAAACTGCCTCATGTTTAGTGATTTGTTTACACACTCAGGAACTCTCACTTTGATACCACTTAATGAAGGGTACTCCCCTTCAAATACTCATACTAAAACAACAACAACAAATCTTAACAAAGATATAGTAAGAATGAAAATAACTTCTTATTTATTCAACAAAATATATTACAAATAGGAAATTACATCAAACAAAGGTACATGGCTACATGAGATTCAACAAATCAATCTTATACACTTGGAGATGGAAGCAATGGTGCCGCACATTAGCGACACATACAAACAACCTACAACTTCTCCAAAAAATTGCTCTATCCTAAATAAGCCCTTTCTCTTAGCTTTAATGGAATAAAATCAATTATCCCATGCCCCAAGAAATGTAAATCCAAAGATTCTCCTAGAATATGCCTCTAGTGAATTTTGATACTTTTCAACATGATTTCAATTTGTAACTCCAAGCTCCCAAAAATAGGTCAACTTTTGGGAGCCATACTTTTGATCCAAGCACTTGTTTGAGATTTTATTTTAAACTATAGTGATTGGAGTTTTCTATGATGCCCAAAATATATAAGTGGGTTTTGGAAAACTTTAAAGCCTAGAAAAGGTCAATTAAGGCCTCAAATCCCAATTTAAAGAAATTTTCCAAGATTTTAAAAAATTTAACAATTAATATCTTCAATTCCAAAGCTAATATTGACTTGAAACTCACCCACATTGTACAATTTACCATTTAGTATCCTTGTAGAAAATTTAAAGTTCATATGTGCTCATATGCTTACTAAAAATTGAAACTTCCTATTTTAGCCCTTATTCATCAAACCAAAATATAAATCCAAATAAAATGTTTTTTTTTTATGCAAGATTGCTCTTACACCATGGATGCTCTTGCATCAGTGTCACTTTTTATTTTATTTTTAGGGGATTTGCCTAAGGATTTCATCACCCTAAGGGGTAACTTCAACCACACATTCTATTAGGGTATAAAAGAGGGAAGAGTATAATTTGTATCTCAAAGGAGTAATCGTCATGCTTGGCACAACCTTGACATATATTCTCATAAGGAGTTGAGGTGAAGTGAATTTTGTCTTTTTCTTATTTCACATGCTTATAGATGGGCTATGGTTTATATAATTAAGCCTCAATACCATTTTAATATATAAAGTATATCCCTAGAGATATTTTTAATCTTAGTTCAAGAGCTTCTAGATCATGCTTAAGTGTGATGCATTGATCATAGATCATGTTATAAAGTTAATCACCACATTGCCCCTTGAAGTAACTATGTAGGTTGTGTATGCTCTCCCCTTACACCTTAGAGTGATCTTGGGTGATAAACATGGTTAGTTCACCAACATAGACCTTACACATCATGCCAAGTCAAGGCATACTAGTGGGATTACATGTTAGAGTAATAAAGTCATCACCTAATTAATTAATTAATCATTAATTAATTGGGTCACTTTATGCTTTATTACACTTAAGCTAAACTTAGGAGTGTTTTTATTTCATTATCCGCTTTAATTAATTAGTTGCTTTTTGCATGATTAAAGCCTCTAATATTAGAACATGTTGTCTCATTCATTCCTATGAGGACACTTGTCATGTTCTAATCTAACCCTAATCTAGGGTTAGCTTTCATCCTTTGCATAAGGATTGATTCATTGTAATTGTATTTCATTCTCTACGACAACATATTCAATGCGACAGTTGTTCACATAATGCATATTTGATGTTTTATCAGATCTCAGTTTTTGAGCAATAATATATTGCTTATTTATTCATAGTGTGATAGGTTTATTGTTACAGGTGATTCTTGGAGCTATGGGAGTACATCCATGTTTTTTGAGTCTCACATTGCAGATCTTGAGGATTATATTGAGGACATACATCTCCTCTATCTTGACAGTTAGATTATCACTATGGGATTACACTCAACCCTACTCCCACTTGATTAAATTAGGTTGTTGTTGTGTCTACATTATCTTCCCCCTTGTGTGAAACTAGTGTAAAACTTACAATCTAAACAAGTGAAGTCCATTCTAAGAAAAAAATAGCAACAAGGAGTCATGGTTTGACAAGTTTATTAAAAAGATAGAATGTCTTTGAGCATGAATATGATAGCATTGTACAATTGGGAAAACATACTAATAACAACTATGATTTTATTAGAGCTAAACATTCTATTCTTGAGTTGATCATACCAAACCCTAGATATAATCATTATGAGAAAGATTTCTCCATGTTTTAATCTACCAATCATGAACAACCTTATGGATCAACATTCTTTACACAAAGAACACACTAATGTTAGCTATCCCCATGGATAAAATAAAATATATATTAGTCATCCTTATGGTATCCTTGACAAGGTAAAATATATTCTTGGAAAATTTGAAGCCAATTTATATCCAACTACTAAATACTTAGAAAAGAAGACCAAATCCTTACCCTTGTATGAAAGTTATTCATCATTTAAACCTTCACAAAAAAATCAAGGATCTAATAAAAAATCCTATCAACCACCCAATCTTACCTCATATAATTAACCTATGAAGAATATTATCCAAGAACCACTTGTGAGGGGTCACCTTCTACATAGAAAGAATAAACATGGGGCATTTAAGAACACCCCATCTAATGCCATTATCTCTTAGCAAGTTCAAGTGTGTTGTCGGAAATATACATCCACCTGGAAAGTCTATTAAGGTTACCCAAGAGACCCTTAGCACCTTCCCCATCCAAATTCAAGTTCCATCATGCAAGAATTTTGTAAATCCAAAGCCTATTAATCATGTTCAAACACCTCCTAGCACTACCATCTCCATGAGTCAACCCATGTGGGAAGTTTAAAAAACATCACAAGATCCATTAAATATATAGTATCAAAAATCCACAAGCATCATAAAGACCAAATGAATCCCACTATCCAAAGTATAAGTTATTAAGGGAGTATATCAAAGACCTAATTCATATAGGGGATATAATATCCAAGAAAATTACATCCATCTTGTCCAAGATGTTGCACAGATGCTTGTTGTTGCACCAAAAGATCAACCTATTAATGCTTGATACAACTGCCATAGTTAATGAATCCATGGGAGACAGTTAAGCCATGTCACAAACCTGAGTGTTGTGTTGCACAACACAAGGAGACCAAGGGAACACACATTACAACAACCCCCCAATGTAAGAGAGGGGTTCAAACCTATGACCTAGGATTTGATACCAATTGTTGCATAGACGGTTGTCGTTGCACCAAAAGATCAACCTGTTAATGACTGATACAACTGCTAGAGTTAATGAATCCATAGGAGGTGGTTAAGCCATGTCACAAACCCGAGAATTGTGCTACATAGCACAAGGAGACCAAGGGCACACACCTTGCAACACAAGAAACAATTAAGGCTATGTTAATAGCTCATTCCAAAGCATGGTCAAACTTGCTCTCAACCAACTCATGATCAAAGCATTCAATCCAATTCCATCCATCCTATCATAAAATCCCAAAAACAAAAAAACCTAAACTAATCATATCCATCAACCAACCACCTCCCCTTTGAATGATGAGGCACATGATCCTCTCAAGTACATATAAATTGAAATCAATCACATTACAAATATTGGTAATTAAGTCAAGTGAATGATGTTGATAACATCAAACATAAGGATAAACAAGTCATGATTGATCAAATTGAGCATATAATTGATCAAGATACCATAATTGTGAATGAGGAAAAATCAAAAACATCCCATTAGCTTGGTCCAATCACCTTTTTCCAATTTGGTCTTCTTGTAGAAGAACATATTGAAATAAAATATGTCATACTATAAAATATCAAGGATTTTAGAGCATCAATTGTAGGTCTCCTGATGAAAAAACTAAGGATGTTAGTGACACTTGTAAATATTCTAAGTACAATTCATCCAACATCCAAATCAATCCCTCATTACTTCTACAAAGATTATTTTATCACCAATCCTTTTATTGACACCACTATCCATATCACCCAAACTAATATTGCATCACCTAAATTCACCAATTATGAAGAACAAAATCATACACCATTTGATTATTACAAAATGATGATTTTGAATGGGAATTTATCCAATCTAATTGTAAATTCATTTAAAACAATAGCCAAGTATAAGAAAAACTTTATCCAAAAACATAATTATTAATGATCCAAAGCACTCCTTTTAATAATTTTAAAAAGGTTTTACATATCTAGAAATCAAACATTTCTTTTCTTAACAGTTAAATGTGTATTGTGTTGACTGCATAGACAATATGGAATCTTGAGACTGTAAAGTAGCAATACTTAAGTCTAAAACCATAATAAAATAGATTTAAAATGATTTTTGAACCCTCTTCAACATTCTTAAACATTTTTCTCCTTCAAAAATAGCCATTGTGTGAGATGATATGATATAGTACATAATTGAGCACCATCAATAGACAAAACCAAAGATTTGAGATAACATATATAGTGGTTTTTCACTATGATAGTAGAGGTTTATATTTTGTGCCTTACAACATGAAGTTTTAGTCTATTGGAGGTATTTTTAAGGTCGAAAGGATATTGAAATAACACACATTGTTGACTATTTTGATCTAATAATGCATGAAGAGTTATGGGTTGCCAATTCTTATGAAAGGTTAAAAGCCAGTGATGATCATTGTGTAATATCCTTCAATAAACTATCAATCTTAAATCTGAAAATATCTATTTCAATCAAACTTAAAATAGACAAAATCGGGTAGACCGAAAAGAACACCAAAATACTCCAAAATTGAAATCGGGTGTTGTGCAATTGAAGTAGAATGATTTATTACAGATCTTATCATGATATTACATCAATATTTCTGTTAAATACATCATATAATAGTAGTGAACAGCTGCAGAAAAAAATGCCAAAACTATCTCTAAATAGGGGCTCAAATACCCACAAAAACTATTGCCAAAACCACACAAACTCTCTCCAAACTTCATACAAATTTTTGAACAAAAAAGTACATATATGAATATTGTAATAACATCAAAATATGCTGCTCACAACAACAATACAATTTGAAACTCAAAAATCTATAGTATGCACTCCAACACTGAATGACTCCTACAATCTAAATGGAATGAGAACACAAAACAAAAAGCTTTTAGCACATTGGAAATCCCTGCATGAAATTGCTCTTAGAGACCCTCAGAACCATTTTCTTTGAGGCTCAATCTCCCTAGTTTATCATCCTTGGAGATTAATCCTTCTTTGGTTTACCAGTCTCTGAAGAATTTTCACAACCTATGAGAGAAACAATGCATAGAATGAATTGAAACTTGAGAGACAAAAGCAATAATATTCCATGCAAATTGCCAAGTCTCAAATGTTTTTGTGTACAAGAATGCAATATCAGGTAAGTTTTGAAGTGTTACAGTTTGTCTGGGATGCTCTGTTTTCATCAATTCAATATGTTTCTCTTCTTACACCAACACATACTAATCAAATACTTCAAAAGAAGGTTGAAGAGATATTGTGCATAATCTACATTGTTCACATCTTGGTCAACATAATATTTTTGGTTTCTCTCTGGTGGTGTAAAGATGAATAGTTGACGGTTTTGGTAATATTGATGTTGATTGGCCTGACAAGCTTGTTTCTTTCATCTGCAATTGACCTTGATTAATTAATTTTGTTGTGGAGGATGTGTTGAGATATATTTGGGACCTGTTATGCTGTGTGTTGATCGACAACTCTTTTTCTCTTCATAATGTATATGTTTGGAGCCATCCTAATTGAGGTTTTGAGTTGTTGTGGAGGGTATTCATAGAAGAAAAAAATTATTTGTGAATGAAACCAAGTACAATGAATTTAGATTGAGCAGTATGCTGAAAATGAAGTGTACGAAGTCAGTATGATGGAGTGATTATGTGAAAAAGGGACTGCAACATCAACATGTGTTTGATGCGTCTTTTTAGCAGTTCATGTTCATATTTTTTGTTTTAATTTTCATGTATCTTTCTTTGAGATAGTGAGTCTCACTAGGTCCTTGTATCTTGCCCTAAGGTTGTGTGCCTTAGTTTGCAAGTCCTTGGGCAGTGAACCTTAAACACCATAGTAATTTTTGTAAGCAATGAGCTTCGTATATTATGAGTTAACTCTCACCTTGGTTTTTCCCTCATTGAGTTTTCCACGTAAAAATATTGGTGTCCTTTTGTGGTGTATGTTTTCATTTATGCTCTTCTTTTAGATAATGTGATTTGATGTTTAATATGCAAAATTGAATTGTTTAAGCTTTAGTATATGTTGATTCACCCCCCCTCTCAGCATTTTGGTGTGTTAAAAAATTTGTATTAGAGACAAGTGTCTTTAAGAAGCCTAACATCTAAGGTAGATCCTACACTTGAACACATGGGGTATGTAGAAAAGATCAATGATATGTTTATTCTAGAACTAAATTTAGAGTCAATGAAACCTAAAGGTTGGGACATCAATCCAAAATATTGTGAAGTAGATTTTGAAGGAGAACTCCAGTCTACTCTTGAAGATTTGGATGAAGAAAGAACACTAAACATCAAATATGAGTGCATGCTTGAAAAATCAAAGGAGACAATTGTCAAATTGAAGGCACAAGATAAAGAATCAAAAGTAGAAATTGGAAAACTAAAAACTCAAATGGAAGGAGGTAAAGGATGTGAGACTAAACTCAAGGAGGCAAAAGTTGTGATCTTTAATTTGAAAGTTAGGATTGCAGAAGGCAAGAGGATTGAAGATTGTCTGAATACCAAGCTCAATGATAAAACTATTGACTGTTCAAAGCTTGAGGAAGAGATAGTCACTCTGAGAAAATAAATTGAAAAATAAAAAGAGAAGATTGACAAGGGTCAAAAATTGAGAAGAGGTTATGAAATTATTGATGAGTTGATTAACTCTCAAAAGCCATCAAAAGAGAAATCTAGTCTTGTTTTTGAAAAAGGGAAAAGTCTTATGACTAGTGCATCTGCAAACCTGTATGATAACTTCAAAGTAGGAAGAAATTCCGAAACAAGGGAGGAGAAATCCTACACTAAAAATCCTAAGGATAGATCCTCTGAAGATGCAAAGACTAATCAAGATAGCAAGAGAGAATGTGGATTCATTCCTATCCAGAATAAGAACTTCAAAAAGCCTACCCCTAAACAAACTACACTTACCAAGTTCAATGGTAACTGCTATATTTGCAATAAATTTGCTTAGAAGGCTAATGAATGCATAAGTAAAGTGATAAGGAATATTAATTCTATGACTTCTCAATCCTTCTATGGTTACTGCTACACATGCAACAAGTTTAGTCATAGGGCTACTAATTGTAGATCTAATGTGAGAAGAAGTATTATGCTTTGTAAACTAATGTCACCTACTACAATTGTAATAGACCTGGACACATTGAAAGGTTCAGTAAGGGAAAGAATGTAATACCTTATGCTCCTCAAAGGAATATTGAATCTAATCAGCAAAAGAAGATAATGTACAAGGTATGGCAGAAAAAGGAAGAAAGTGAAGCAAAGAATGAATCTGTACCTCAGCTTGGCATAGATGGATCCTCCAATAACTAAAAATAAAGTACTGGCTTAGGGGGAGTTGCAATTGCAAAAAAAATTCAAACTCCTGTAAAGCATATGATGTTGAAGTCTTCAACATAATGGTTAATGGTGATATGAATTTGTTTTCTCAAGGTTCCAAAGAAAATACACTCTTTGTGGAAGTTTGTTGAATGATCATGGATCCCTATGATATCTAAAATAGTAAAAAGTTTCCTATGTCAAGAACTAAGAAATGCATTTATTGCGGAGTGACTAGGGTTGGTGTGAAACATATTTAGTCCCTATTTGATTAAAATTGATTTAATTTGAAAGATATTAAGTGTTTGAAGTGCTAAGGAAGAGAAGAATATTTTCAACATGTTGCATGCAAACCCTAATGATAGTATTCATAGGTATTTCTCTGGTTTTCTTGTAAAATCCTAGAATTCAAAAAGTGTTATCATGAATACACCAATTATTCTTGATGTTGTTGAGAAACCAAGACCAAATTCAAGAAACATCCATACATATCCATTGCGACCAACAAGGATGAAGCATTTTCTCACGTTCCTATCAATGTGTTGCATTCAAAAGTGTAGAGAAGGGGGATTCGTCACCCCCAAGGCTCCAAGTCACAGGAGAGCCCAAGGGAATGAAATTACCTAAACTACCTTAGATTGTTTGATGGGCGTTTTAGGAATCGGGTGAGTTGGCCTCAAAGGTTTCAAAATGCTGACCAAACAACTCACTGTTTGAGGACAATAGGTTCGAGAATCAGACTCCAATATGACACACTAGAATCTCATGGATGCACTAGCATCCTACATGGATAGAGGTCTAGCAAATAGGTAGAAAGCATAAAGGACCTACTAATGATCTGACTGGAACAATTTTATAGTTTGATAGAGAAAATACAAGAAATATAAAGTATAACAAGACAAATATTGGAAACTACTCTAATACAAAAATGACAAAGGGTAGGAAAATATACCTTTTCACCCATGCTTCAATTCTTCAAATTCAACTCCAAATAGACGAACCAACACCCACACACACGAAAAAAAGAAAAATGTTGGGTTGTGTTTCAAGGTCTGCCTTAGTTAGACCCTCGCTTTGGTGTTCCCACCTCCACGGACAACTAGATATGCAACAAGATAGAAAAATTGATAAAGAAGAGAAATATAAATTACACCAAATAGAGTGCAAAGACAAGCTAAATGCTACAATATAAGACACAATGATGCAAACAAAATAACAAGAGTAATATCACCTCCTCTTCTTGCTAGCACTCAAGGACAAGAGGAGAGGATGACACTACGCTAAGAGAATAGAGCTTCGTCAACATGTAAGAAAGGTGGAGTTGCAACAAGAACACTGCAGAAGCCAAGTAGAGAGCAAGAACGAGCTTGAGAGAGTGAGAGAATGAGAAAGAAGTTGCAAGAATGAATGAGAGAATGAGTGAATTGCAAGCCCAAAGTGAAGAAGTTTGAGAATGTGAGTTTGAATGCTTGAAAATGGAGGTAAGAAGTCAATTTTTGCTAGTCAAGTAAGGGTAGAAGACATTAGTTTCATAGCCAACCAAAAATGTAACACCTTTACAGATTTCAGGGGTAGGAATCCTATTAGGAGTCAGGACGTTAGCATAACACACAAATGTCCATGCGATGTGCATGTGTCCCCAATAGAAATTCCTCCATCGACACAAAAAGACAAAGCCACGTGAAATGAGTAAGCTGATGGTGGCGGGTTTTCATTGTTTGACTTATATTTTCTAAAGTAAAGGTAAAATAAATAGGGAATTTTCCAAGGATGCAAATTTGTGCCATTACATTTTTACCCCACTTTAGCGAGCATACATGTCAGTGTGAAAGCGAGATAAAGTAGAAAGAGATTGAAGAGAATATATCAATAGCATTGAGGAAGCAAATCTTTGATTTGGCACACCTGGATGTGAAAAGAGAGAGAAGGCTCCACAATTTATTGGTCCTACAAAGCTATGAAAGAGATTGGGCTCCACAAGTTCTTGGTCCTGCAAAGCAAGCTACAATCTCACCACAAACATGCCAGGCTATAGAAAAAACATGTTAGGTGAAAAATCATAAGACACACAAGCTGGCCTGATAAGACATAGCCTGGTCAGCTACACTATCCAAGTAAGCCTGCGACTACTGCAAACTATGTTGCAAGACAATCACAGAAAAGATAGGTCTAGTTGAGCTACCCCCAAGCTAGATACAAGGATATACAATTTCTAACAACAAGACATAGTGACATCAAGTATCAGTTAAAAGACACTCAATTTTTGAAATGCTAGAGAACTCAATTGAAGGAGAAGTTTTCAAGGGGGTTCCTTTTACAGGAAACCCTTCAAGAGACCAAGGGGTCCATTCAAAAGAAAATTCTAATTGAAAGACACCACATTTTCCACACATTATTATGTCATCAAGGAATCCTTTTGAAAGATCCTTTCGTCAAGGAATCCATTGGAAAGAATGCTCCTTCTCAAAGGAAAGTTTTCAAACTTCTTCATTTTAGAAAATGTATTCCTTTTCCATAGGAAATTTTTTAGATCCTTTCACATATAAGGTCCTTTTCAAAAGTAAATTTCATCTAGAATTCTTGAGAGATGGGTTTCGATAAGGGATTCTTTCATCAAGGAATTCATTGTAAAGAAAATTTGACACCAAGGAATCCTTTTGAAAGAATTCACCAAATTGAAAATTAGAACATCATGGTAGCCCCCCTTAGGATGGTGTGTGCTATGCAGAGGAGCACATGACATCCCAAGGAGAGAAAGGAGAGGCAGAGATATTGTGGCACACAAAAGATGATGAGATGTATTTTATGGTATGTTTCCACACACACACGAGGGATGGATCATAAGAACCACAACTTCAAGAAGTCGACAAAGATGAATAAACTAAGAGAGACAAGGGATCTAAGAGTTCGGGGTCAAATCTATTCATAAATACAAATAGATATAATATGATGTATGATGAATGGTCATCAATCCCTAATGTAATCAAATCATGAAGAAGAGCACATGAAGATAAAATAAAAATAAAAATTGGGTCAACATGGAAGAGGGCCTAAATGCCCCCAATGGTTTGCATCGCCCCCAATTGTTGAAAAGCAAATTTACAACACATAGAAGCATGATGATTACATATAGAAGAAGTTCATGGAATTTTTTTCTAGGTCTATATCCAAGCACCTACAAGGTTCCTGTAGGAAAGATAACAAACACATAAAGACAAACACGAGGGAACACAAAAATACACAGAATCTAATCTATAGATAAAGAAGAGGTTCCAACCTACTCCTCATTGACCAAAAAGTCATCCTTCTCCCAATCTAGATTATTATATGGGGAGGGTGGATGGACCTACAATTGCAAGATAAAGAGGGTAGTATCCTTCGATTTACCTACAGTAAAGGGAAAGGAAGAAGGCCCCTCAAATTCTTGTTCGTCGAGATCATGTGAGGAAAAATTCATCGATCTTGCAAAGATCAAGGACAAATTCAGAATATCATCCATTGAATTAAATATGCACTTCACTGGATTGCCATGTGTCAATCAGGTGGGAGAAGAAGGAGGCACTTGAGATCCACTGCCAACATCATCGAGAGGTGCAATGAAGAACTCAAGGGACATAGAGATTGCCTCCATCATGAGGATGACACAAGCCAAGATAAAACCCACTTTCAAAGAAGGTGACCCCTTCTTCTAACTTCCACTTGAAGCAAGGTCATCCTCCATCTTGTGCTTCAGTGGGGGATGTAGAATCCCCATAGAAGAAGTGAAAGGTTAGGAGGAAGAGGACAGACCTGCAATATACACCACCATGGTGTTCAACATGTCTATGGGCTAAGAAAAGGGAGGCATGTCCAGGAGGGACATCAAAAGAGGGGGCTCCATGTAGGGAGCAATGAAAACCTGCACCCTTTTGGGGTGAGGATCATCAGACCCTTCTAAGGGAGCTGAAAGAAGAATAGAGGCAATTGGAACTGAAGTAGGCACAGTAGAAGAAGACAAAATAGTAAAAGAAGACATAAAAATATGGGCCACTAACTCCCCCTTCATCTTCTATAGGGCCGCATGGTCAATGGCGAGATCCTTTTTCCTGCACTTGCACTCATGTGCAAGTCGGTTACGTTGGATACAAGCACTAGAAGATGCAACCTAAGAAGAGGTTGGAGGCTGCTACTCAACCACAGGAGTATCCTTCACAACTGTGGCTGGTGGAAGGGTAGTCTCCTAGGTAGGAGTAGGAGGAAGCACATGGGAAGAAGCAACTATGGGAGGAGTTGTTATGATGTGATATCAGTTGGAGCAAGACTATAAAGATGCATGAGGAATAATAATGTTTAGTATGATAACCGAGTGTGATGCAACAGATGATACTCATGTTCAAATATGCCCATAATGTGTTTGCATTGATATCATCTCAATTTGATGTATTGCATACAAAGTTAAGTTGTAGAAGTTTTGCTAAAGCAGTCACAAGGCTAACTTTAAGACAAAGTCATGGTATGTTGATCTGCATTCTTCCATAAATAAGTATTTTTTCTCATGGCTCTGAAGGAAAGGTAATTGAGTTGTGAAGGTGCCACATCGAGGAAATCAAGCTATCACACCTTCTATAGTGAAAGTTACAAATAATAGTGTTCTGGTCTGTGCTGATGAAGGCTTATTGGAATAATCCACATTCCTTTGAAACTGAAGTATTTTACTTGCAATTTTGTAAACATATTAAATGGTTTCCAAATTATACCACCTTGTAGTATCAAGCGATGTAGTGGTCTGCAATTTTATTTTTGAATAATAGTGTGTTATAGTTTAAATAATAGTGTGTTATAGTATTTTACTTGCAATTTTATTTTTGAATAATAGTGTGTTATAGTCTGTTTGAATTGCTTTATTTCTGCATAATTAGTGGGTTTCTCCTCTTACACCAACATATGATGATCAATTTCTTTAGGAGAAGGTTGAGGAGATATTGTCCATAAGTTTAAATACTTAATTCTTGGTTTGAATGATAGTTTTGGTATCTCACAGGGTGTTCAAAGGTGAACTAATGGTAGTTATGGTAGCGGTATCATTATTTGGGCCAATAGACTTGTCTCTATCATCAACGATTGATCTTAATTAGTTAATTATATTTTGGAGAATGTGTATGATATGTTTGGATCTTGAATACCATGTGTTAATCTATAATTGTTTATCTTGCAAATATTATACATAATTGAGCCAACCAGTGAGATATCAAGTGTTTCTTCTAAATTTTATATTGGAGCCAACCTAATAAAGGTTTTGAGTTGTTGTGGAGGATATATATGTAAGAGAGGGGGACCGACCACATTCAAGGCCCCAAGTCACGGAGGGCCAAGAGTGGAAGGCTTCCCTAGCTTACCTCATCTTAACAAGATGTTGGGGAATGCAAGATGAGAATGGTGAGGACTATAATGTCCTTCAATCACCCTACAGACCCAAAATGAAAGATGGGGCTAGGTGAGCCAGTTTTTGGGTTCAATGCTACACCTTAGGAAGCTCTCTGCTTGAGGACGAAAGCGTGGTCCTGGGACGACAACACGACACACTGGTGTCCATATGACCAAACAACTTCAGAGACAAGGTCAAACCTAAGAAAACAAGCTAATAGCCAAGGTAAATACTACTAAAGGGCCAAAATAACGTGATTAAGTAAAAAAAATACTCTCTAATATGATAAAGTAAAAATGCGAGAGTTAAGGTGGCAAGAAGGATCTCACAAGAATCATTTTCCAACTAGCTCTTAGCAAGAATGTTCACCTACACACAAAGAGGAGGAAAATGTTGGGTGGCTGTATAGGGGCTTGCCTTAGTCAGACCCCCGTTTAGGTGTTCCCACCTCCACAGACAACCAAGAAATTGAGATAAAGAAAACAACGTAATAAAGAACACTAAAGCACTACAAAATAGTAAATGTGCTTACTCTACCAAGTAATGGAAGATAGGAATGGGAAGCTTACCACCTCCACCAAAACAACTCAAGGCTGATGGGGGAGAGAATGAGAGTAATCAAGCCTCTGTGGCAATGGTGTGGTCCAAAACTTTCTCTAATAAAGTGGTGGAGTGAAGTTATTGCTGCAATGAGGTGCAAGAGTGCTGCTAGAATGCTTGAAGTGAGTGCAAGAGTGTGAAGAAGCTGGTTTGAATGCTTGGAAGAAGTTGGATTGAATGCTTAGAGGATGAAATTCTTGTTGAAGGAGTGAATTTGAAGAGGAGATGAAGAAAACGACCATATTCGGGTTGGTCAATTGAAGAGGGCATTACAACTTGACCACCAATGAGAAGTGTAATGCCTCTGCAGGTTCAACCGCAGGAATCTGCTAGGGACGTAAGTGCGTTGCGCAGACATCTACACACTATGTTTGTGTCCCCAATAGAAATTTCCCCACCAAAAATCAAAATAGGCTCCAAGTGGGATGCAAGCATCGGGCTTAGGTGTAATTAAGCCTCCGAACTTGGTTTTCTAAGGTGGAAAAAGGAAAAAAGGGGAATTTGCATAAGAGATGCAAATTCAATCTTATACATTTCCCCCCCACTTTAGCGAGCATGAGTACTAATGAGTGCTTCGGTAAAGTAGATCAAGGAAGGAGTAAGGTTAGGAATGTATACTTGAATCGTCAAGGAAGCAGACCATGATTTGATGAACCTGAAGGTACAGGACAAGTGAAGGACTTCATAGCTTCTTGGAACTATGAAGCTGAAGAAAGAAAGTGTCTTGCAGATCCATAGACCTACAAGGAGGAAACCCCCAAGATCTCTCACATGAAGGAATTCCCAAGAAGTAAGTGCCTTACAGGCCCATAGATCTGCAAGGAAGGTGTCCGCTAAGAACTCTCACATGGAGGATACCCAGGAAGTGTCCCCCAAGATCTCTCACATAGAGGAAGCAAGGAAAGTGCCCTACAGACCCACAGACCTATAGGGAAGGTAACCCCCAATATCTCTCGCATGGTGGAAACCAAAGAAAGTGCCCCACAGGCCCATAGACCTATAGGGGAGCTACCCCCAAGATCTCTCGCATGGAGGAAGCTCAAAGGAAGCTCCCTAAAGGCTCTCATTCCTACAAGGAGGTATCCCCCAAGATATATCGCATGGAGGAAACCTAGGAAAGTGGACTCTGTAGAGTCAGGAAGTGGCCACGTAGGCAAGTAAGAAGACAACCATGCAGATCGTCGATCAAGTTGGGAGACTTTCAAAGGGGTCCCCTGGGAACTCGATGTGAAGAGTGGGTCCACTTAAGGGACACACAGTCCAAAAGTAGATGTTCTCTTTCTTGAATTGATCCATCATGAAGGGATCCTTTTAAAAGATGTTCACTTCATTAAGGAATTTGAAAGGAAGAATATGCCCCCACACAAGGGGAAGGTCAAAAATGTTCCTGCTTCGGAGGAAGGTTTTCAAGTCCTTTCTTTATGAACCCACGATGAAGGAAACAATTTCCGTTAGGGTTTCAAGTTGAGAATGTGATTTTGAAGAAAGTTTTATGAATATTTTTCAGAAAAGATTCGTCGACAACGAATGCATTTTCTAAAAATCAAAATGTTGAAGAAAGGCATTGTTGCACATGAGAGGGACAACTCAAGCAAGGAAGGGAGAAAGATAAAGAGAAAGAAAAAGAGAGAAGACAACAAGAACAAAGGGCATAGGGGGATTTGGTTTAGTTGTGTCAGATCTATCCATGCTCATATAAATAAATGGTAACCATGGTGCAAGGTGAAAGATCATCAATCCCCAACCAAATCAGGAAGAATGCAAAAAAAACAAAGCAAAAATAAAAAATTGGGTCAACATGGAAGGGAAGCCTAAATGCCCCCAACGCTTTGCATCGTCCCCAATTTATCAAAAATAGGGCACACACATGGAAGAATGCTGATACAAATAGAAGAATTTTTACGACACAAAAACCACACATGTATCCAAGCACCAATAGGGGTGACAGGGGTCATCCAGGCACACATAACATGATCATGGGGGAACACATTACAAAAAACACACACAGACAAGATCAAGAAGAGGCATCCTCCTAACACTAATTGACCAAGAGGTCATCCACTTCCCACTCTAGAGATCATCGTAGGGGGAAGGAGAATGAGCCTGTAGTGGTGGGATATTAAGAGGAGGAGCATCGAGCCCTTCCACAACAAGGGCCAAGAAAGAAGGCCCTGCAAGGTCTTCTTCGTCAAGCTCTTGTGGAGCTAAGGCTAGTGATTTTGTGAAGATCACTGACAAGGACAGAACTTCATCCACAGAGTTAAACATGCATCCTACAAGAGTGCCATGTTTAGCTTCGGTAGACGGGGCAGGCTGTGCTTGAGATTCACCGCTAGTATCGTCGAATGACTCGGGAGCAGTGGCAAACTCAGGGGAACCCGAGACTAGTTCTGCCACTAGGAAAAAACAAGTCAAAATAGGACCACCTTGTGAGGAAGGTGGAATCCTCTTACATCCCTCATTACTTGAAGGACCACACTCCACCTTTTTCTTCGTCGGAGGAGATGAACTCCCCATAGACGAGCCAAAAGGTGCAGAGGAAGAGGAGGAAAGAACCACAATGGATACAACCAAAGTATTAACCATATCCACAGGATTTGGGAAAGGCTAGATATTTGAAATGGACATCAGCAAAGGCGGCTCCATCGAAGGAGTGATGAACACTTGTACCCCCTTGGGTTTAGGCACATTCACACTCATAGTAGAAACTAGAAGCAACACGAGACCAGACTGAAGAGAGGCATAAGACATGGAAGAGGATGACACTGTAGGAGATCCTGTAGCAAGGGTAGTCATCTCTTCCTCCTTCCTTTGTGAGGCAATGTGCTTAGCCAAGAGATCCTTTCACTAGTGCTTGTGCTCTTGCGCAAGGTAGTTTCTATGACTCTTTGAGTTGGAGGTTGGAGGTTGCAAAGGAGTAGAGGGCTCCTGCTCCACCATGGGAACGTCCACTACGACCGTTTCCAGTGGAGGAATGGATTCCTAAATGGGATTAGGAGGAACAGGTTGAGGAGAAATGGGGGGAGTTAGCTCAAGAGCCTCAGCAGCAGGCCTCTTCCTATCTACTGCTTTTGGAGCAGGAGCAGCAGGAGGCCATGAAGGTCGAAACAAAGAGGACTCTCCATGGGAGATCTTCTTCTCGTTATACTGAACAGGTCTAGGTTCCATCAGCAGAACATGAAGTTTGAATGCAGGACGCTTAGGCTTTCGCCAAGTGGGCACCATAGGATTCTCTCGCAAGCGTGGAACAAAATTTGATGGTACCACAATAGAGTGAGAAGAAGCATTAGATTGACCAACGAAAGAGGAAGAAGGAGGATCTTGAGACCGCTTCTCTTCTTCCTTCCTGCGTGCCTTAGCGACATCACTGTTAGCTTTTAAGCAAGCCCTATGTGAAATAGCATAAGGCGAGGGAGGGTATCTCACTTTCAGCCTTAGGTGTCCTTTCTTATAATTTTGATACTTTCGTTGCAAAAGGTTCATCCTAGGTGGGAGAGGACCAATGGGTGCAAGCCAAGAGTAGTCCAAGGAGTAGCTACCATGAGCAACCGATGGTTTATAACTAGTGTCATGAATTACATGCATGAAACCCCTGTGGATAAATTTTAAACATTTATGCACGACCGAGGGTACTGCATTCATTTCCACCAACCAAAGGATACCCAATTTCACCCTAAAGAGCTCAGAGCCAGGGATAATGTTAAACAAGAGTTTCACAGATTTAGGTCCAACCAAGACCGATGGGACAATACTACCCAAAGGGGGTACAAAAATCCCGTTGTGTGTGTGGATGATACTCACAAGTGCATCATACCCATATTTATGTAAGAAGTTAATCAACATAATCTCCCTAGTTATTATGTTTACTTGTGACATTAGATCAACAAGAACACCCACTATGATGTTTCCATTGATCTGTGTAGGAATATACAGAGGAGATGGTTCCCTATTAAAACCCATCGACAAGTCCTATGAAGTGAAGGTTATACCAGTACCACTGTCCATAGGCTACGTAAAGGGGATAGGTCAATGCAGGAAGGAGGCCATTATGCACACTAGAGGATACTTTCACAGAGTCCCTAAAGGTAACAGGATAAGGCAGTGACCCAATTAAGGTTTCATTATGCAACACCTTCAGAACCTTCCAACTATGCCAACTAGGGGTCGCAGATTGGGTTGTAAGGTGACAACCTCACAACACTCGCACCTACAACACTCCTAGAGTATGAGGAAAGGAACTGTCATATCATGAAATGGAACCAAAATAGTTCACGTCGGGTTCACCAAGAATGTGAGAGGGGGACCAACCACATTCAAGGTCCTAGGTCATGGAGGGCCAAGAGCAGAAGGTTTCCCTAACTTACCTCAGCTTAACAAGATGTTGGGGAATGTGGGATGAGAATGGTGAGGACTATAATGTCCTTCAATTACCCTATATACCCAAAATGCAAGATGGGGTTAGGCAAGCCGGTTTTTAGGTTCAATGCTATGCCTTAGGAAGCTCTCTACTTGAGGACGAAAGTGTCGTCCTGGGACGACAAAGTGGCGCGCTGGTGTCTCTCAAGTGAGCAGGCATCTGTACGACCAGACAACTTCAGAGACAAGATCAAACCTAAGAATACAAGCTAATGGCCCAACTAACTACTACTAAAGGGCCAAAATAACGTGATTAAGTAAACAAAATACTCTTTAATGTGATAAAGTAAAAATGCAAGAGTTAAGGTGGTAAGAAGGATCTCACAAGAAAACTCTTTTGCCAGCTAGCTCCTCGAAAGCACGTTCACCTACACACAAAGAGGAGGAAAATGTTGGGTGGCTATATAGGGGCTTGCCTCAGTCAGACTCCCATTTAGGTGTTCCCACCTCCATAGACAACCAAGAAATCAAGATAAAGAAAACAACGTAATAAAGAACACTAAAGCACTACAAAATAGTAAATGTGCTTACTCTACCAAGTAATAGAGGAGAGGAATGGGAAGCTTACCACCTCCACCAAAAGCACTCAAGGTTGATGGGGGAGAGAATAAGAGTACTCAAGCCTTGCTGCAATGGTGTGGTCCCAAAATTTCTCTACTAAAGTGGTGGAGTGAAGTTATTGCTGCAATGAGGTGCAAGAGTGCTACTAGAATGCTTGAAATGAGTGCAAGAGTGTGAAGAAGCTGGTTTGAATGCTTGGAAGAAGTTAGATTGAATGCTTAGAGGATGAAATGCTTGTTGAAGGAGTGAATTTGAAGAGGAGATGAAAAAAATGGCCATATTTAGGTCAGTTGGCCAAAGAGGGCATTACAACTTGACCACCAATGAGAAGTGTAATGCCTTTGCAAGTTCAACCACAAGAATCTTCCAAGTACATAAGCGCACTGTGCGGATATCTATGTGCTGCACAGGCATCCGTGACAGAAATTCCCCCACCGACACTTAAAATAGGTGCCAAGTGGGAAGCAAGCAACAAGATTAGGTGTAATTAAGCCTTCAAACTTGGTTTCCTAAGGTGGAAAAAGGCAAAAAGGGGAATTTGCATAAGGGGTGCAAATTCACTCTTATACAATATATAAAAGATCAAATTTGTTTATGAATGTTGTGCTTTATTGGGAATGATGATACAGTAGAATGTAAAAAGATGAAGTGTCTGAAATTAGTGCGAAGGGTTGATTGTGTGAAAAAGTGACTGCAATATCAACATGTGTTAGATTATTTTTCATAGCAATTCATAATCAACTTTCTTATTCTAATTTTCATGTATCATGCTTTGAGACAATGAGTCTCATTAGGCCCTTTATATATTGCTTTAAGGCTTTATTCCTTAGTCTACAAGTCCATAGGCAGTGAGCCTTTAAAACATTGTATGTTTCAAGCAAAAAGAACCCATGAAGAGCTTACTATCCAAGGGAAATTGTTTTTTCTCTATGAGGTGTTGTTGGTCACTTATTTAGTTCAAACCACATGGCACTACCTTTATATTTGTTCCTCCTATATTTCTTTCTTCCTTTCACTTGGAAATATAAAAACAACTCAGAATATAAAATTTCCTCAACCCATGCAACTTCTTTCTAAACACAAATTTGGATTAGCTAGAGCCTATTCCTTTGGTGGATCAAGAGATAAAATGAACATATACATTATTGGACATACTATCCACCCAAGAAGAAAAAGAGGATTCATCTAAAGAAGAAACAACTATGTCATATTTCCTTGAAGGTGTGAGTCTAATCCTAATGGATAATATTCTAGGTTTTCCATCTTTCAAGATGTCCCTATGAGCTATTAGAAATGTAGTGTGTTCTGCACACACTTCCTTCAAGTAATTATTGGGTTCTTGAGATGTATCCTCTTCAATTTATGGATCACCATTCATGGTCTAGATGCAACTCTAAGCATGACCCATAAATGTCATGGTGCCTACATGAGCCCCTCTTGGTTCCTAGTGCCTTGGTGTCATTGATGGAAAATTGTTCTACAAATCAACTAAGTCCTTACCTCTTTTGAATAATTCTTTAGTATTGAATTCATTTAATTCAAAGATATATCACCTACAAATTTCTTATTGTTATGGACATCGTCACTCTATTTTGATTGGCTTCATATGTTTCTCTCCTAGAAACTACTTGGTAGGATAGAAACCTGTGATTTTTCCTTCATTCATCTGATGAAATAAGAGGGTTCTTTCTTAAGGCAATGACATCATAGTGATCTCCACATTTATACTCACCTCCTTCCCTTTCAAATGTTTTAATTAGCATTTCCATGTTGGCACCCTCTAGGTTCCACCAACCAATAATCTATTGAAGGTATTAGGCGTTATGATTATTTTTGAAATGGTTTTTCAATATAAATTTAGATCACCCTCATGGTGGATCCTTGTTTGGGGATTTTTAGAGCCCCTTCCATACTAGCACCTTCTATATTTTTCTAACAATTGATTCATAGAAACATCTAATAGTCTAGAGCTTCTCAATGTTCCTTGTTATCAATCAAACTCTCTATCTCATGTCTCGTTCATGCCCCCCTTGCCTCAATGGTTGTTTATCATGAGGCACCTCTCATCATTTGTAGTGGTTGACCAAGATTATTTCTTCACACTATCACATGGGTTCTCCATTTTTAGAAGTGGTCACATATTTGATGTTTGCATTTAAAGGAAGTCATCATGGTTCTATTTTCTATAACTATAATTCCTAATTTCCCACATGTGTTACCTCTTTTTCATCAATCTAGCATTAGTCAAATATTATCCTACAAATGTTGTGACCCTCTTGACATTTATCCTTTCTCTATTTTTCCTCCATTCTTTATTATTTTGAAAGATCTTAGGCTCTTAGATTCTATTTGTAATTGACATGAAAACTCGTGTGGTTGTATAAATTAGGGCTTCATCCTCTTGTAAATATATTTTAAAGTTTTAATATAGAATTAGATTTTGGATCTCATACTAAAAGGGTTGATTGGTCATGATTTATTTATATGTAGAAAACATGAATGTGTTTTAGCATTTTATATTTCTTTGTTACTATCTTGGAGAGTGCCCCTTAGTTCAATATTGTGAGCAAGTGTATACTTATGCCTCTCAAAATAAAATGAATTACTTTTGCATTGAATATCCACTCAATTGATGTTATTCTATCATAAGTGAAACCATGGAGATTAAGTTGAGATAACCCTATCATAGGCATTCACTTGTTTATGGAGGAGGGTTGGTTGTGTGTTGTAGAGAAGGTTAAGAAGTTTCACCTCTCATTGGAATTCCTTCAACTACCCCTTTTTATTCATTTATTGAATCCAATTTCCATCTAAACCCTCAACTCATTCAATAATTTTTCCTTGAATTGGAGTTTAAGTTGAGATAACCCTATCATAGGCATTCACTTGTTTAAGGAGGAGGGTTGGTTGTGTGTTGTAGAGAAGGTTAAGAAGTTTCACCTCTCATTGACATTCCTTCAACTACCCCTTTTTATTCATTTATTGAATCTGATTTCCCTCCAAACCCTCAAATCATTCAATAATTTTTCCTTGAATTGGTTAATATAGGGTAGGTTGAACATGAAAGTAGCTTTTTTTTTTTTGCATCATCTTTTTGTGGTATCCATATCATGCATTTACTTTCTTTTGATTCTATACTAGAATAGAAAAGGAAGTCATCCTTCAATAGAGGTTTTTCATAGTTACTCGAAAGAAAAATATTGACATGCAATATCCTTGTTGGTTGGAGCTTCTTAGGTACCAACTAAAATCAATGGGCACATATTTCATATTTGCACTACATGGGGTAAGTTGTGACCATGGCCATTAAGGATTGAATTTATAGGTGGATTGGTGCCCTTCCCTTGTTTTTGATTATAGGTAAAATAGGTTTCAAAGGGACCTCGAAACCCTTTACAAAATGAAACATTGCTTCAACAAATAATCAAAAATAGAGCAAGTAGCCAAAAACCTGAAAAACAATAGCCAAAAAGAGGCACAAAAAACAACACATGACTATAGATTATTCAGGATGTCAGCCACTTCCAAATCACTATTGATGATCATTTGATGCACATTCATAACTTCAATAGCCTCACCAATATGAGTTCTAGCATTAGCATTCATCTTATTTTTATTACGAGTTCTAGTAGAAGGACTCGTCTCACATGCCACTTTTTTCTAGACTCTGGGAAGATCACCAACTCCAACCATGACATCTTTCATAATAGAATCATCCCCCAACCACTTCCTATATTTCTTGTTCAAAAGACATAGATCTTCAGCTTCATTACACATAGCATGCTTGCTCACCTCAATAACCTTCTTCAAATTTTGATAAACATGATCCATTTTCTCTTTGAGAGTAGTAATTCTTGGCTTAAAAGAATTTTTCATGTTCACCATCTCATCAACAATCATTTTTAGAGTGTCAACTTACCTCAGTTTGGACCTTGTTAACCTAAGCCTAAACATTAGGAACCCTTGAAGTTTAAGGCTCATCAACATTGTTAACTATCACTCTAACCTTGACATTGGTAAAATTCATTTCATGGAAGACCCACTTAAAGAGCTTGAACAGGGTTAAGGAACCCTCTTTCTCCATGCCAAGAAAATTAGGAAAATATTCCCTCCTAAACTTGAAACCATCCCTATCAACTTCCCACTCCTTTTGAGAGTTTCTAATAATATTGTCTTTATCAAGGGCCTCCTTCCCTTTGTGACCAGGAACAAAAACATTATGAATGGTCACCTCAGGGCTGAGACCACCAAAACCACCTTTAACCAGATCCTGATCCGTTATCTAAACCTCAACAACCTACAAATTCCCAACAATGGGCTATAGATCATTCTCCTCATGATCTTGCCCCTCTTTCCTCTTTAATTTCTTGAGAATATTCCCCTTCTTCAACCCCTCCTTCCTCTTCGAACCAGTAATAGGGGGAACCCCTAGCTTGTCCCTCAAACCAATGTCCTCCTTATTCACTTTACCTAAAGCAACACCCTTCAGGTTCTTACCTCTCGTTTCCTTCACAATTGTAATATTTTTAATATCACAGGTACAATCCTCCTACTCATTACCTATATCATACTCATCTTCCCTAGAGGTTTTGGGGGGATTCCCCTTCTTTCTTCTCTTGCCCTCAAAGGTGGCCATAAATTTTGAGTAAACTTCCATTGAAGTCTCCAACCCAGGGACATAATCATCATCATCAGACCCATCCTAAAACCCCATATCATACTCAAAATCTTTCTTCTTCTTCCCACCTTTTGAGATTTTGGGTTGATCAAGGATGATAAAAAACTTAACTTAGAAATTAAGAGGATTAAACGTTCATGAAGAACATGGTTCTTTGGATTGCGCTTATGATCTCTGATACCATGTTCCAAAGACACCAACAAATAAAAAGGAAAATACATCTTCTTTCTATGCCTAAAATGATTAAGACAAAGTGATACCCAAATAGAACAATGAAACATCCATCGAGGGTGAAATACCTCATAATTTCTTGCATAACATCTCCCCATATTGCCTTCATAGAGGAGCGATAATATCCCCCACATTTAGCCCACTCTAACTTTTGCCTCTCATCATCCTTGAAGAAGATTTCCAGGGTTGCACTAGACTCATTTTTATCTCTGTATACTTTTCTACCATCAATGGAAAAACCAGTAATCTCTGCAATAAGATCCTTGATCATGTTGAACTCCTTGCCGCCAATCTTCAAAACTCTATTCTGCTAGCCTTTGAGGAACCCTTGAGACGTCTTAAAATCACAACCATGCAATTTCTCCATATAGGGAGGCACTCCCCTTGCCTCCAACAAGTTCCAAACCTTCTTATTGATTTTAATAGTATCACAGGAGATAGGCTCGATACAATTTCAATCAGCCCCCCATTGTTGGAATAGGTAAGCACCACAATATAAAGAAAAACTTGCAGAGAATACAAAGAAACCTTGAGAAATTGTAGAGAATACAAAGAAAGCTCGACAAGGCCTTTGATTTCCAATTACCTACAATTTGTGTAGAAAATACAAGGTGATAGAAGGAAATAATGAACCTTGAATGCCTAATCTTTCATGCCTCGGTCCCATCAATAATCTACATAGCCTTGCCTCTGAAAAGATTACACCTTGGTAGGAAATACCACATAAAGAAACACATGTGATAAATCCCCATAATAAAAGGAACCTCCACCTCATCCCCTTTGTGAATCATGATGAAGAATTGAACAAGCATCAATGGGGAGGGGATCATGTTCTTCCCATACCATATAATCATTCAATAGTTAGCAAAAAAATTAGCTAAACTATTTCCCTCTCTATAGACATGGGAAATAAAAAATTGATCGAAAGAACCCAAGATATCCAAGGCATCAAAGATAAGGGATTCCATCATCCGTGAGGGGGGAGTACCTTCTTTAGGTTATTAATTATATTAAGGGAATCACCCTCAATATAGATCTTCTCATAACCTCTATACTGAACCAACTTCAGACCATGATAGGATGCAAAAACTTCCACAAAGTGGTTTTGTATGGGTTCCCAAAGGGAGTACCACCGTGGAAACAAACCTACCATTAGAATCTCTCAACACACCCCCACAACCAAAAAGACTTGGATTACCTTTAGCAACTCCATCAAAGTTAACTTTCACCCAGCCAGTAGGAGGAGCCTTCCACACAACATCAATCCTAGAAGCCTTGTCTTTGATCAAAGGAAATGAAATGTCACAGGGCAGCTTCCAATTCTGACAACATCACCATCCCCTTAATAAACTACAAGCTTAGGACCAACCTGAAAAGAAATCTCCATCAAGAAATTCTCTTTAATCCAAACCTTCTCATAACCTTGTGTTCAAAATTGTTTATGGGCATAAGAATCACTTTTTGTTGCCCCTCCATCAAAGTAGTTTTTTTTTTGCATCTTTTTTTTTATGGTATCCATATCACACATTTATTTTCTTTTAATTTTAAATCTAGAATAGAAAAGGAATTCATCCTTCTATAAAGGTTTTTGCACAATTGCTCAAAAGAAAGCTATTGAGATGCAAGATCCTTGTTGGTTGGAGCTTCTTAGGTACCAACTAAATCATTGGGCATATATCTCATATTTGCACTACATGTAGTGTGACGATGGCCATAAAGGCTTGAATTTCTAGGTGACTTGATGCCCCTCCCTTGTCTATGAGCATAAGGAAAAAATTTTGTTGCTCATTCCATAAGAGCTTTGTTTCTCAACATCTATAGGTGAACATTCATCATCAACACATTTCTCTCATAATAGCTAAAAACTAAACATTAAAAAATAATAATAAAAAAACCATAATTTTAAAAAATACAAATATACTTTTTAAAAATAAAATAAAAAAGAGGGTAAAAACTTTATTGAATCAGAACAACATTATAAAGTTAGAAGAAAGAAGCCACAAGGGGCCCCACAAAATAAGAATTAATTCACACCCAAGAAGCATCTCATATCCTCCGCAACCCACTCCTCAAGAACAGGGGCCATGTCATTAGGAAGATTTCCCCAACCATCCACATACCAAGAATCAGTCCTCTCCGACGCCCATCTAGCCAATCCATCAGCCACCCTATTCCACTCTCGCGGAATATGGCGGAAAATAATGAACTCCAGAGAAGAGCACATAGAAATAATCTGCTTGACAACCACAACAAGCTACAAATTCATATCCTCCAACTGTCACTTATGCAACATATCAATAACCACCTGAGAATTAGACTCACAAACAATCCGCTGCCATCCAAGGCCAGCCACACACTCAATCACCATAAGGATAACACTAGCCTCCATAATATTATTGGTATGCAAACCATGATACATGGAAAAGAAAAACACCACCACTCCCAAGCTGTCTCTACCAATACCACCAACTCTGACATGCCCAGGATTACCCCTAGATGACCCATCTGTATTGATTTTTAGCTCCCCTAGAGCAGGCAGACACCAGAAGCCATCACGAGCCACCCTCTCACGGCCATGCCTACGATGCATACTGCCCAAATTTCTCCTATCCCCAACAACAAGACCCAGGGAATTAAGAACACCCAAGTCCCTAGGATCAACTGGCACAGACAAATCACACTTTGCAGACAAAGTCTCCTATAGAGCCCCAAGAATTCGCCTCCAAAGTTTCTCTAAGATCAAATTTCTATCCAAGAAAATCCATCTGTTGCGCTCCAACCAAAGATGCCAAAAAATCAAACTAGGGCCAATGCTCCAAGCAATTTTAAGAAAAGAGGTTTTGGCAAGAGATGATCCTTGTCTCCTCCAAAAATCATCCAAGGCAGAGACGTGGCAACACGGTAAGCTCCAGAGATTGCACCAGTGATGCCAGATAACCTTAGCAAAGGAACATTGAAAAAAGAGATGTGAGATGCATTCTTCATGCTGACCACACAAAACACACATGGAAGGGCCTTGGAACCCCCGTTTCCAAAGATTGTCCCAAGTAAGACACTTACCTTGGACAACAAGCCAAGAGAAAAAAATACACTTAGGCCAAGCAAATTTATTCCAAACATGCTTCCACCAAGGAACCTCAGAGCTCCCAAAGACCTATTTATCCAAAACCTGATAACTAGAGGCAACCAAAAATTTACCCCGCAAATCTAGACCCCAAGCAAGTACATCCCTCCCAAGAAGAGAGTTGCAGGTGCGATCTGAAAGAATCTTAGAAAGCATTTGACGATCCTCCAAAACCCCCCTTGGAGGCCAATCCTGAGGGTCCTTCCACCTGGACATAGTAATCTGACTCAAAGAATGTTGAGATTTGAAATCGGCCACATGACACCAACCCGCCTCAAAAATCTGGCACAAGTCCTGAAGGTGGGGATGAGAAGACAAAATAGGGGGATGTCCATCCCAAGAGTCATGCCAGAAGAGAGCTTCCTGACCCCCATTACAAATCCAAAAAAGGCCCTGTTTCACAAGCTTGGCACCCCATTTGAGGGTACTCCAGATCATAGAACCTTTCCTCTCCAAACTGAATCTTACAACCTCCATGCTTTCCACCGTACCCAAATATTTGAGGGTAAGAATTTTAGCCCACCACATATGCTGTTGTGAACACCAACGCCAATACAACTTAGCAGCCAAGGCCTACCCACTCAAATCAGTTCGTCGTAGACCAAGACCCCCTTCATGCTTTGGCCTACAGACAACATCCCATTTCACCAAGCTCCACTTTCTATGAAGAAGGTTGCCAAACCACAGGAACTGACGAGATAGTCTCTCAAAATCTTGAATAAAACTTGATGGAGCAGAAAGAACAAAGCACTTATAAAGAGGGAGAGCCTGGATCACAGACTTAAGAAGAGTCACTCTTCCAGTTGAAGAAAGCCACCTGCAAGTCCAATGGCTGACCAAACTTCGATACTTGTCAAGAGTCTCTTGCCAAAACCTTTTAGGGGGAGAACGAATGGCAAGAGGGATACCAAGATAGAGAAAGGGAAGCAAACCGATCTGGAAATTAAGAATACCTGCTAATCTCCTTTGGATACCCTTAGGAGTATGAAAGAAGTAAATGAGAGACTTCCCCTCATTAATGCGCTGCCTAGAGGCTACCAAGTAGCTGTCCAAAACATTGTGCTAGATCAAAGCCTCCTCAACCCTTGCCCTACCCATCAAGGCAATATCATCAATAAACTGAAGATGAGTCTGAGGGGGAAGATCATTTTCCCAATTCCAACCCTGAATCAAGCCACTTGCTACCTGAGCACGAATGAGCCTTCCCAATCCTTCTGCAAGTAGGATGAATAAGTAGGGAGACAAAGGATCTCCTTGTCTGAGGCCTCTAGAAGCACCAAACAACTTAGTGGGCTCACCATTGAGAAGCACTGAGAAGGAGGAAGAAGTAACACAACTCCTAACCCATTCAATCCAATCACTAGCAAAGCCAAAAGCTCCAAGAATCTTGAATAGAAAGCTCCATTTAACGCGATCATACGCTTGTGCCATGTCTAGCTTGATAAACATAGATTTTTCTTTTGAGGATTCCATAGAATGGATGGTATCTGCTACAATCACAACACCATCCATGATCTGTCTGCCAGCAACAAAACCCCCCTGCTCCTCAGATATTAACTCACCAAGCCAAGGTTTCAGCCTTTCAGCAATCAACTTAGTAATAATCTTATAAACAACATTACATAATGCAATAGGCCGAAAAAGATCCAAAGAATTAGCCCCCTCCTTCTTTGTAATGAGAGCTAAAAAAGTTGCATTCAGAGACTTCAACATTTGTTTATTCATGAAAGATTCCTTAACAACCTCTAAGAGGTCCAACTTAACCACCTCCCAAAACTCCTGAAAGAATTGAATAGGGAATCCATCAGGCCCCGGTGCTTTACCTTTCTTCATTTGGAACACAACGTTATCAAGCTCCAACAAGGTAATAGGAGAAAGAAATGATTCATTCATTTCATTAGACGTTTGTTGCGGTATACAATTCAAAATCCTTGTTTCAGCCTCCTCAGCTGGAGGCGAATCTTCAAAAAATAATGAAGAGAAATACCGAATGCATTCCGCAGAGATAGAAGCAGAAGAGGACAAAATTTCCCCATCAGACAACACAAGAGAAGAAATAACATTACCTTGCCTCCGGTCTTTAACTGAGTTGTGAAAAAAAGAAGTATTCCTATCAGCAGCCTGGAGCCATTCAATACGAAACTTTTGTTTCCAAAAAGTTTCTTCTCTTAACTCCCATTCCTCTACCTCTTTTGTTGCAACAATCTCTGACAAACTCAACTCTTCTGTTAGGCCTTGATCACGAATCTACCTGGTGATTAAGTCCAAGTTATCCTGAACCTTTTGTTTTCCATGAAACAAATTACCAAAATGTTGCCTATTCCATCTTTTCAACTTGTATTTGACGTACTGTAACCTCTTTGAGAATTAATACATAGCAGTGCCATAAACTGGCTTCCCAAGATCCCACCAGCCAGAAATCAAATCATGAAGAGACTCATCCCAGAGCCACATGAGTTGGAACTTGAAAGTCTGTCTAGCACATCGTTGAGGCACAACAGCCACAAGCTTAATTGGCCAATGGTCCAAGCCTTGACAATCCAATATTTCAGAGCTAATCATCCACCTATCCCCCATCCAAAAACTAGACACCAACAACTATCTAGTCTTTTAGAAATAGCAGCATCTCCAGTTCTCCTATTATTCCATGTGAAGACTCCATTAGTTGGTTTGACATCAACTAACCTCAAAAGAGCCATATTATCCTACAAGAGCCTAGAGGAAGGCTCCAAATGAGCACTACCTCCTCTCTTCTCTTCTAAAGAAATGACAGCATTAAAATTCCCAGCCAGGATCCAAGGCAAGTAAGGATCCAAAGACCTCACATGTCTAACATGATCCCACAGTTGTGCTTTACCTTGGAAATCAGTCAGAGCATATATATTAGAGAAAATAACTTTCTCCCCTGACTCTAAATGAGAAGCAACACAAGAAATTGAACTCTTATAGGAGATCCACCAAATTGGACTAACCTTTCGGGGATCCCAAAAACAAGCCACTCCACCAGAATTACCAAAAGCACCCACACATTGACATTGGCCATGAACCCAAATCTTAGGAGCCACACTTAACATACTATCCACTGATAACTTAGTTTCCTGCAAGAAAATCACATCCGGAGAATGAATGCGAATCAAGTCTCGAATAGCCTTTTGTCGAGGGATGCTATTCATACCCCTCACATTCCAAGAAAGAACTATCATCGTTGGGGTTGGGAAAAGTGAGCATCAGTAGTCTTCACCGAGCCAGCCTCAACCAATGTCTCTCCAGCAAGCTTCACCTTTTCTTGGTCCTTTTTGTGACCAACCTTAACTGATTTCTCAGGAATCCCTTTCTTAAAATATTTTTGCTGCACACCCAAAATAGAGGAAGAAGGTTTAAGCTTACCTAAATCAGGGCTATCCCGAGCCTCTGAGTAGACCTTACCAGCACCAGAGGGGCTACCAGAATCACCAACAATCCCATCCCCCACACCAATAGCTAGAGCAGAAGGAGCTAGACCAGACACCATCTGAGGATCTTGGTCACCAAGTTGATCCACACCAGGGACCACTGAAGGTAGTACCTCAACCAACTCCTTAGAACCAGAGCCATCCACCATTTTCATGTCAGCTGTAAACCCTTCCTCTTGAACTAACCCATCCAAGGCCTCAAATCTATTGAAAGTTTCCCTTTCCTGTCTATCTTGAAAAGGCCTCTTTTGGCCCTATCCTCGATTGCGAGGTTTAACAAGAACAAAACCTTCTTTGTCCATAGCCAAGCCCTGCACTAGATCCTTACCCTTTTCCACCCTCATATTAGATTAGGTATCCGCATTAATTTTACCTCCTGTACTAAAAGCCCGAGGACACCTCTGCAGCAGATGTCCATATTCATGACATAACCGACACCGAAAAGGCAACATTTCATAATCCAATGGCTGGGTCCAGGAATTAGAGCCAATAGTAAAATCAATAGTATCAAGTAGAGGCTGACTTAGATCAATCTCAACACAAACGCTCGCATAAGAAAATATTCTCTTATCTAAAGTATGTTGAGAAGGACCAATAGGCTTACCTAGCAATAAAGGAATCGATTGTAAAATATTAGTTCTCCAACATTCAAGTGGCAGTCGAGGAAGGCGGACCCAAACCGGGACCCTAGAAGGCAACTCTTCTGCCGAATTAAATCCTGCATGCCATGGTTTTATGAAAAGACCTACTTGGTTATAAAAATAAGGCCCCCCTTCAAATGCCTTATTTTGATCTGAAATGCACGAGAAGTCTACCAGAAAGAAATTGTTTGCAGCTAACAAAACATCAAAGTCACCCTTCGGAGACCATGTCTTGCGAATCCAAGTGTCCAAGAAAGAAAGATAAACCCTCATCCCCATAAACTTACAAATCAAAACATGTTTGTTGTAGTAATCCAGATCTTCAACAACTGCCTCCGATTGAATCACCAACACAGGATGAACTTGCGCCCTCTCCAAGCATTCGTTTACCTTATGCATTATAAAGGTATTTGATTTTGTCCAACCCTCTCCAAAGGAAGCCCATCACCAGCCTCTGTCATAGCATTATCTCCCCTCACCTCACCAATTGATGCATTCATTTCCATTGAAACCACCCACCAAAAGCACCAGCCAAAAAACCCCAAACCAAAACCAGCCCACCGCAATTACATGCAAGAGAAAAAAAACTTCAAGAAACACCACCCAACACAAGGAAGCAAATAGAGCTCCACCCAGCCAGCAAAGGAGAAGGAGATCACAGATAATGAGCCACCCCTGCATCCGTACCACACACCCAACAGCCAGCACCAAGCAAATCTGGAAGGAAACCAACGCTCAGAGAAAAAGAAAGCAAAAAATGACCACCCCTGGCCCCAACCCGCACCACACCAAATCTTGTCCCCCTCACACAGATGCCAGGAACATGAACAGAGGAGGCTAGGGCATGGGTGCCCTAGCTCGCCCACAACAAGCTCCCGAAAATGCCATTCGTTCCCCCCAAAATACAAATATACTTTATAACACATCTATATATTTTGTTTTTCAAAGAAAGTAAACAATTATTACTCTTTTTAATTATAAAATATCAAAAACCAAAAATCACTTATAAATCATACAGATGACACAAATATTATCTTATTGTTCACAATATAAGATACAAGTTTCTTATATAAAAACAAACCATCTAATAATGTAGTGGCGAGCAAGGTCATACTATCTACGAAGGTTACCAAATATCGTTGTATAGGGCCAAAGTTCCATTTCTATTTCAGCTTTTAAGGTTTTTTTTTTAAATAAAATAAATTAACTTGTATCTTTTTAATTAAAAAATATTAGTAAATAATAATATTTAAATTTTTCACATATTTCTTATAATAATATAGTTGAAAAATAGTTGAATAATAATATAGGCCAAAACATAATCAATTCCTGAATCCTCACACATGATGGCAAAAGATTGCATCACCTCCACATTAAATCATACTACGCAAGCATGTGTGTAGAAGGGAATATGGTTTATAACTAACACATGTTGATTTTTGTAGGTACAAGGGGAGTTCGTATTTTCATTTGTGTAAAGCCAAAAACATTTAATATATTTTCACATCAAGGGGATAAGCTACCATGAAACAAGGGTTTCAGCGTGAAATTAGGGTTTACATGCAATGAAATGATAGGGGAATAATGATCTTAATAGGCCCTGCACGGTCATTTGCTTAGTCATTCGACTCATTCATTAAACTGGCATTTTTGAAAGGACTCTTCATTGCTCTGTCAAGTTTACAAACCTTTTCTTTTGGTGAAAGTTAGCAAGATGAGGGTGGCCAAAAGGGTAAATCTATCTATTAAGCTCGTTGAAGGCTGAAATGGAGTTCAAACCATGGAATTTTCGTCTTCTAGTACCTATGCAAGGGTGGGAGAGGCCTTTTGAAGGTTTTCTCATGCATGAATTCCTGGATATCATGTTTCATGTTGAATGCTTGCAAGTTGAGGATAACATTTGCACAGTGCTAGGGATTGACATAATTGGCCCGAAGTCAAGGAGGGCTCTTTTCCCCTCACGGGTTATTTCTATTTTTCTGTCCAATTTAATTGATTTGCTGCAGTCTCTTAATGATTTAGAGGAAACTGTTGAGAAGTATGTAAAAGAAAGGTTCATGTCAAATAATGTTTTACTAAAAGGAGTCCAAGCATATGACATTTGTGAAGGCGATGGTTTCATAGGGAGTTTGTTTCCCCGAAAATATCTAGAAAATTGTCAGGGTTTCTGGAGGTATATGATGTTATCAAGTCAGCGCTTTAGCACAAGCAAGATAGAATCTTGTTAAGAGGGTTGCAGAAATATTCCTATTATTTGTGCCCTATTGTAGAAATGAATGACAAAGAAAAATTCTATGCCATTTCTTTCTTTAGAGATCATTATGTCCATCCTTCGCTGAATGTGCCTTTGGTTAATTCTTTACCATTGATGACACCTAACCTGAATGATCCTCGGTAGTAGAACAATGAAGACATTGAAGAAGGGCAAGGTGAAAATTCTCTGGGTTCAGGATGAATGGAGGAATGAAGAATGAAACTATAACATTTGTTTTGACAAAGTTGTAGTAGGTGGCAAAGGATAGTTTAGTATGCATGGTAGTATAAGCTCTCGATTTAATATGTTTTTTGTTCCATTATGAAAGGAAAGGCAAGTGTGAAAATACCTTCCAAATACTAATCTTCAGGAGAGAGACATAATTTTTTTCAAAACTTGCAATTATAGAACATAAAGATGCACATACATGAATAAAAGAAAAGTCAATAAAGAATAAATACCATATTTACGTGGGAAAACCCTTACGGGAAAAAAAACCCACACACCAAAGCAAAGACCTCTTGTATTATACTAAAATGTAAATTGCATATAAATACAGAGCCATGCTCTTTTAGGTGTTTTTCCAAAATGAAATTGGCAACATTACATTACATTCACTCTGCTCTTCATTCACTCTCTTAATTCCAATGTGCTTTAGCATTGCAATACATACTTCTCAAGTGTAACAGGAAAAACCGTCATTCCAACTTCCATACCAATCGAATAGTCATTGTCTCTCTAAATTCCCACTGTCATCTCGATATGCCTATCGTTCCATCGGAGTTTCGAAGAGACTCCCAAGGGACTCCTTCCGATATGGAAAAGTCCTGTTGGAATGCCAAAGAGACTAATCATGTCATCCTGCCGCTATCCACCTATCTCTTTGATGAAGCACTTATTGGAATGTCGAAGAGACTAGTCATTTCATCTCACCGACATTCACCTGTCTCTTTGATAAAGTGATCCTGCCTTCTATTGGGATATTGAAGGGACAAGCCACAAGATCTCGCCAATATCATATTGTCTCCTTGATATAGCTCCATTGGAATATCGAAGGGACCACATTTTAGGTCCTGTCGATATGCACCTGTCTCCTCAAAAATTCCCTTCCCACCATTCATCAGAATGCGAAAAGGACTACAAAACAACTTCCTTTGACATTGATTTGTCCCTCAAATGTCCCTTCTGACAGTCCATCGAAATGTCGAAGGGACTACAAAATAGCTCCCTTCGACATTGTAATGTCTCTTCAATGAAAAGCTTATCGAGATATCGAGGAGACTAGACATTTCGTCTCATCGACATGTGCCTATCAACCCGATGAACCCAAAGCCCGAACTCCTTTTACACCAGTAAGATTGAGACACCTCTTTCTCAACATTCTCTCACTTGACGAAGAACTTATTGGCTCCCCAACCAATGCTCAAAGTCACTGAATATTCTAGGCCCCAAGGCCCATTGAACTAACACACCATTTGAATTTATCTGTGCTCACAACCTTCATCAATGCATCAACAACATTCACCAGAGTATCAAATATTTCTAGACTAACCTTTCCATTATCCACCATATCACAAACAAAGTGCTATTGCACGTCAATATGTTTTGTCCTGGCATGGAAGGTTGGATTTTTCACCAAACAAATGACACTCTGACTATCACAGCAAATAACAATCTTCCTTGCATCAAAACCAACATCAGAACACAATATTCTAAGCCAAATGTCTTCCTTGTAAGTGTGAGTTGCTGCCATGTAGTTCAACCTCGGTAGTGGATAAAATGACTATAATCTACCACTTTCTCATCCAGCTACCTGCACCACCAAACAATGTGAATACATATCCACTAGTGGATCTTCTGCTATTAATGTCCCCTACCCAATCATAATCCACATCTCCATGAATGCTAACTAAACTCTGAGATCCAATAGAGTAACCATGATAACATAAGGCATACTCAAAAGTACCCTTCAAATACCTGAAAACTCTCTTCACAACATCCCAATGTGGCCTTCCTAGATTAGCCATAAACCAACTAAGCACTCCCACTGCTTGGGCAATGTCTGGCCTGGTACAAACCATTGCATAAATTAAACTTCCAATTGCACTTGCATAAGGCACGCTGGTCATGTTCTCCATCTTAGTAGGAGATTTTGGACAATCTTCAATATAAATTTTCATTCCCTACAACATTGGAACAACTAACTGCTTGCAATCCACCATATTAAACCTCTCTAAGACATAATTTATATACTTTCTTTGGCTAAGCCAAATTTTTCTATTTCCCCTATCCCTTATGATTTCCATCCCCAAAATATACCTATCCAAACCTAGATCTTTCATTTCAAACTATACTGACAATTGAGATTTTAATTTGGAAATCATACTTTTTCTATTCCCAATGAACAACATATCATCCACATAAAGGGAAATAATAAGAAGACAACCATTTTCAGATTTAAAGTAAACACAATGATCAGAATTTGATCTCACAAACCCCAAAGACAACACATGGGTATCAAACTTTTGTACCACATTCTAGGCGACTACTTCAAACCATACAAAGATTTCTTTAATTTGCAAACCAGGGTTTCCTTACCTTTTTCAATTACATGCTCTGGCTCGGAGATGTAAATGTCTTCCTTCAAATCATCATGAAGAAACATTGTCTTCACACCCATCTGCTTGATTTCTTAGTCATATCCAACTGCAAGTGACAACAAAAATTTGATAGATGTCAGCTTAGCTACAGGAGAAAATATTTCTCCATAATCAATTGCCTCCACCTGGGAATATCCTTTTGTGACCAGCCTTTCTTTTTGCTTCTCAACACTACCATCAAGACCTATATTTTTCTTGAACTCCCATTCACATCCAACATGATTTCGTCCTTCAAGAAAAGGTACCAGATCCCACGTTTCATTCTTCTTCAAAGATGTCATTTCTTCATTCATGGCTTCCAACTACGAATCTGAATCAGACATATTCGTAGCCTCTCCAAGATTCCTAGGATCATCAGTGTTAGTAATCAAAGCGTAGGCACAAGTGGAATCCAACATAGAATATCCAAACCTTTCAGTTGCCGCTTAGCATGCGTAGACCTCCTCACAAGCTGAGGCTGAGGTTCTTCTTCTTGATCAAAAATTTCAGATCTACTTGAGCTCTCTTCATTAATAGTCCTGATTAACAGGTCCATGAGGAGTACATAGTTCATCCTTATTTGGAGTAAGAGGAACGTCAACTACCTCCTTTTATGCTTCTTTCACCTCTAGCTATAGATCAATTGTAGAAGGTTTCACCTCACGAAAGATCACACTTCTGCTATACAACACCTTCTCTATATCTAGGTTCCAAATCTTGTACCATTTCACACCAATTCCATAACCGATGAAGATACACTTTATAGCCTTATTCTCTAGTTTAGATCTTTTTTCACTGGGCACATAATCATATGCCTCACAACCAAATAGTCTAATATGTCTCAACCAGGGCTTCTTACTAGACCACACTTCCATAGGTGTCTGATCAATGAGCAGCAAAGTACGAGATCTATTAATTAGATAACATGTTGTAGCTATAGCCTTAGCCCAAAACTTCTATTCCAAACCATCACTACTCAACATACTTCTCACCCCTCTCTCTCAGTGTTCTATTCATTCTTTTCACAACTCCATTTTGTTGTGGAGTGTAAGGAGTTTTTTTATGCCTTTTAATTCTGTGGTCCTTGCAAAACTTATTGAAATATGCTGAACAAAACTCACCACCATTATCCATCCTCAAACACTTAATCTTTCTACTAGTCTGATTTTCAACCGAGGTTTTAAATTCCTTAAATTGATTGAAAACTCTAATTTTACTTCTGAGAAAATAAACAAATGTCTGTATCGAATAATCATCTATGAACGAAAAAAATACATAGATTTCGAAAGTGAAGGAGCATTAACTGGAACAAACGCATCAACATGAATATAATCCAGAATATCAAAAGATTTATGAGGACTAGAATAAAATAAAACATGGTGTTGCTTTCCATATATGCAATGTTCGCAAAAAATGAACTTAAGATTACAATCATCAAGCCCTTCAACTAGGCTTTTATTTTTTAAATATTTTAAGCCTATTTCACCAATGTGGTCGAGTCTTTGATGCCAAAACATTGTTTTCTCTACTGGGAGCTTCATCTCCAAAGAGTTTACACCCTCAGGAACAACATCTCCTTTCTCTACATGATCAAATTTACTTGAGTTTGCAGAAGCACTATTACACTGTACTGCACATGCATCCAACTTATACAGAGTGCCAATTTGTGCACCCTTAGCCAACACCATAGAGCCTCTAGTCATTCTACAAACACCATTCGGGAAAGAGACTTGCACACCAACATCATTAAGCTTGCTTACAAAAATTAAATTTCAAGCTAGACTTGGTATATGCATCACATCATCGATTCCCTTCACTCTTCTATCAAGAAACTAAATTCTAAGTCTTCCATGACCAACAATCTCTAGGTGAGAATAATCACCTAGAAACACCCTCCACCAACATTATTTTTCGTACTTTGAGAACCAACCTCTATGAGAGGTCATGTAAAAAGAGACACCTGAGTCAATCAGCCACACATCTTTTGATGTTTGAATCGCCAAGGCTACTATGAAGGCATTTGCATCGCTATGAGAAGATTCATTTTCACAAGAATTGTTTTTCTTCTTCTTCTTCTTCTCTTCTTTGCAATCTTTTCAAATGTGTATAGTCTACCCACAGTTCTAACATTTCACCTTGGAATTTTTACCAAGAGACTTTGATCTCCCCTCTAACTTGGATTTAGACTTCTTGTCTTTTTTCTTTCCTTTCTCCTTTGACTTGCCTCAAACAACAAGGGAATCCTTGGCATTCTCATAAGACTTCCTTCATATTTCCTTTGACAACAGCGAAGCAACCACATCTTCCATCTTGAAAGTGGTTTTTGTACTCCCAATAGCTATTACTAGGTGATCCCATGTGTTAGGAAACAAACATATTTCAGGAGCATGCAACAATCCTCGTCATCTATTTTCACATCCATAGATGCCAACTGAGTGACAATCATATTAAACTCATTCAAATGATCTACAAAAGACACTCCTTCCTCCATCTTCAAAGAATATAACTTCTTCCTTAGAAATAACTTATTTACCAGAGATTTCCCTTGATAAATGTCACCAAGCTTCTTCCACAAAAGTTTCGTTGTCTTCTCTTTATGGACATTCAAGAGAACTGAATCGACTAAGGATAATCTGATCAAACCCTTGGCTTTCCGGTCCATTGCATCCCAATCATCTTGTGAGGTTGCTGATGGTTTGTTAGAGGAAACTACATCCCATAACTCTTGGTCTACAAGCAAATATTCCATTTTGAGTTTCCGCAACTCAAAATTTCCACCGTTGAACTTCTTAATCTCTAATCTTCTGGATGTGCTCGCCATCTTAAATATGCAATAAGTTATAAACTAGATTTATCTACAAAACTCCCATTGAACAAGATCAACACAAAAATTCCATCTTACCCACAAGGACAACAAAGTTGGCCAAGCTCTAATACCAACTGAAAGGAAAGGAAAGTGCAGAAATGCCTTCCAAATACTAATCTTTAGGAGAGAGATACAATTTTTTTTTCACAACTTGCAATTACAAAACATAAAGATGCACATACATGAATAATAGAATAGACAATAAAGAATGAATACCATATTTTACGTGGGAAAACCCTTACGGGAAAAAAACCCACACACCAAAGTAGAGACCTCTTGTATTATAGTAGAATGTAAATTACATACAAGTACAAAGCTATGCTCTTTTAGGTGTTTTTCCAAAATGAAATCGACAAAATTATATTACATTCACTTTGATCTTCACTCACTCTCTTAATTCCAATGTGCTTTAGCACTGCAATACATACTTCTCAAGCATAATAGGAAAAACTATCATTCCAACTTCCATACCAACCAAGTAGTTATTGTCTCTCTAAATTCCCACTGTCAACTTGATATGCCTATCATTCCATCAGAGTGTCGAAGAGACTCCCAAGAGACTCCTTCTGATATGGGGAAGTCTCACCGAAGAAGTCCCATTAGAATGTCGAAGAGACTAATCATGTCGTCCCGCCGACATCCACTTGTCTCTTTGATGAAGCACTTATCGACATGTCAAAGAGACTAGTCATTTCGTCCCTCCGACATTCACTTGTCTCTTCAATGAATCACTTATCGACATGTCGAAGAGACTAGTCATTTCGTCCCTCTGACATTCACTTGTCTCTTCGATGAAGTGATCCTGCCTTCCATTGAGATATCAAAGGGACAAGCCACAAGGTCCCACCGATATCATATTGTCTTCACGATACAACTCCATCGGAATATCGAAGGGACCATATTTTAGGTCTTGTCGATATCCACCTGTCTCCTTGAAAATTCCCTTCCTGTCGTTCATCGGAATGTCGAAGGGACTGCAAAATAACTCCCTTCAACATTGACCAGTCCCTCCAATGTCCATTATGATAGTCCATTGGAATGTCGAAGGGACCACAAAATGACTCCCTCCAACATTGTAATGTCTCTTCGATGAAAAGCTTATAGGGATGTCGAGGAGACTAGACATTTTGTCCCATCGACATGTGCCTGTCAACCCGATGAACCCAAAGCCCGAACTCCTTTTACACTAGTAAGTTTGAGACACCTCTTTCTCAACACATTGTAGTAAAGTATCAAACTGCACAATGTAGGCTAAAAGATAAAACACAACATTATCAGCAGGGAGCTAAAAGGGTTTTTTTTTGGCATTTTGTAACTTATTTGGAGCTAGTCAATTTGGATGGCGAACTAAATATTGTAAATTGTACATCTATTTAATATAATATATATACAGGCTATAAGCCTTTTTGTTAAAAAAAAATATAGTTGAAAAATATGCAGTCAAACAAACATAATTAGTCTAAGTTAAATATAATGCGTGGGTTGTTTAGAATCATAAATTAGTGCTTTTTGGAAACTAAATAAGATAGAGAGTTATATTTAGTTCAATATTGAATAATTGTGTTAAAAATAATAAGATTTTGAGAATCTATTTGTTGTTTAGGAATAGTGGTAGTTTTTTGGTTAAGAAAATATGTACCTATGCTTTGAATTTGTCTTGATATTTTGTAAGGTTCTATTTTACAATTTTATTTGATACATAGTTTGCTACTCTATAGTTTGGTACTATGCCTTGATCAACCCCTTGAAATTGAACAATATTGAAGACAATAGGCTACTTAAGAATCATAAATTAGTGTGTTGGTAGTAAAGGATCATAAATTAGTATGTTTTGGAAATTAAATAAGATAGAGTGATATTTAGTTCAATATTGAAGAATGCCCATTGTTAATCAACCCATTGAAATTGAACAATCTTAAAGATAATAGGTTAGTTAAGAATCATAAATTAGCGTGTTTAGGAAATTAAATGAGATAGAGTGATATTTAGTCCAATATCAAAGAACAATGTTAAAGGTATAAGATTTTGAGAATCTGTTTGTTGTTTAGGCATAGTGGTGACTCTTTGGTTAAGCAAATGCATACTTATGCGCTACATTGATCTTAATAATCTGTAGGGTTCCATTTTACAACTTATTGGATGCCTAGTTTGCTAATCTGTGTTGGTACCTAAGAAGTGTAGTCTATTTTTATTATTACTATATTAGATGTGTTGCTATTAATTACCCTCTAGAAATGATTGAACATTTTATTGTATTTGGTGATTATAGATGATCATTCCATGATTAGAATGAATGCATTGAATGTCTTTAAATACTAACTCATAATGTCAAACTATGCCAAAAGTGTGTGGCTCAAGGTAAAGAGATAAAGGGGTCCAAAGTGCATTTAGTTGACTCAAGGTAGAGTGGTATAAAGGAGGCCGGTTAGCCAAATTTGAATTTGAATTTTAAATTTAAAAAGACAAGTTCTTAACTACATATGTGGACTATTAAAATGAATTGTCATAAGCTTAAGACATATAAACTTAAAGACATATCCATCCTCTTATCCTTGTAGATATGAGAGTTGTTTTAACTTGACTCTTGGGGTGCCAAATTTTTTGTCCAAAACAAGCTCCGAAAATATTATTTTTAAAAAAAATATAATATATTATAGTTTTTCTCATATTTATTGTATGTTTTCTTTTTTAACATAAAAGAGGGGTAAAAATTTATTAAAACAAGAAAAATTACAAAGCAAGGCCTTTACATAGCCCTATCAAGCTCCACCAAATGGTCCAACTGTTAAGACAAATTTGGGGGTAATTGACCACGATCCACCAAGTTCCAATTGTGAATATGATCAAAAGCCCATTTAGCCAAACAATCAACAACACCATTCCACTATCTAGGAATATGAGTGAAAGTAACAAACTCCAGAGAAGCACAAAGGTTGAGAATCTGTTCAACAATCAAAGCCAAATTCCAACTAACATCATCTAAATGCCGCCTATTCAACAAGTTCACCACACCCTAGGAATCAAATTCACTTATGATCCTGTGCCACCCCAATTGACTTCCATGCTCCACAGCCAATAAAATTTCTTGAGCCTCCATTAAATTATTAGTATGAAGACCCTTATAAATAGAGAAGATAAATTGAACATCTCCATAGCTATCCCGACCAACACCACCAATACCAGCATGGCCAGGGTTTTCACGAGAAGAGCCATCTGTGTTAATTTTTAGGACTCCCTGAGGAGGAGAGGACCATCTTCCCTCCCTATTCACCTTTGGGGCAGGATGTCTACATCTGTTACGCATGAGCTGCTATTGCGAAGGAGGAAGATGAAGACGATTATAACAACCAACATCACAAGGAGCCACCGAATTTGTCAGATCACACTTAGCCGCAACCGTTTCTCCCAAAGAATTCCAAATTTTCCACCACAAGCGAGGGGCCACCAACAACACATCCTAAAAAATCTAACAATTCCTCTCCAACCAAAAATTCCAAACAATGAAGGATGGGACAATAGCCCAAGCAACTTGAAGAAAGGAAGTAGAAATAGGGGCCCTGCACCACTGATCCACAACCTCAACCAATGAGGAAACATGTCCACAGGGTGTATTCCACACCCTCCACCAAAAATGCTAAATCTCCCTAGCATAAGAACATTGGAAGAAGAGATGAGATACACTCTCCTCAGAATCACGACACAACACACATATTGAGGGTCCTTGGAATCCATTCTTGCATAAATTATCCCAAGACACTGGTTTTGAACCACTAACCACATGAAGAAATTGCACTTGGGCCATGACAACTTGTGCCAAACTGGCTTCCACCAAGGGACCTCAATATCCCCAAACAACTGCCTACCCAGCTGCATACAAGCAACAGACACAGAGTACTTCCTAGACATATCATAACCATCCCAAGCCAAAATATTTGGTTCCCTCAAATAATTACAAGCACAGGAAGCCAAAAGCTGAGCAAGCTCACACCCATCCCCCTCAGACCCCCCAAGTGGCCACTCAGAAGGGTGCTTCCAACGAAAGGTAACAACACAGCCACAATGCTCAATGGTGTCCCAGCCAGTTGTAGTAAAAACATCACAAAGGGGCTGAAGATGAGGAAAAGCATAAAGAAAAGGTGGGTGACTATCCCAGAATTCTAACCAAAAAAGAGTTTGTGACCCCGAGTGACAGATCCAAAAAAGCATATGATTAATCAGCTGAGCCTCCACTTTCAAAGTATGCCAAATCATAGAACCACTTCCCTCCAGAGGATAGCGAGGAACCTCAAAAGAAGCAACACCTCTAAGATACTTATGGTTGAGAATATAGGCCCATAAGTAGTGCTGATTGGTACACCAATGCCAGTAAAGCTTAGCAGCAAGAACTTTCCCGTTCAAACTAGCAGAGCGTAAACCAAGACCACCCTCTTGCTTTGGTCTACACATAGATTCCCAGTTAACAAGGCTCCACTTAGAAGACATCAAGTTACCGCTCCAAAGAAATTGACGAGAGAGCATCAAATTCCCTAAGGAAATACATAGGGGCCGATTGAACAAAGCACTTGTAAAGGGGGGGCACCTGGATAACAGACTTAAGGAGAGTTACTCTAGTAGCTGTAGACAACCACCAATGAGTCCAATGAGTTACCTTCTTCCTCAACTTATTAAGCAACATCTGCCAAGAGGACCTGGGTTGACAACCAACAACAAGAGGAATCCCCAAATACACAAAGGGTAGAGACCCAATTTGAAACTGCAAAATAACATCAATCCTCTACTGGATAGCCTGAGGAGTATTAAAGAAGAAAATAAAAGACTTCTGCTCATTGACTTTCTGACCCGAAGTAGCAAGGTAGATATCCAAAGCTTGCCTAAAGGATTCAACTTCACGAATACGAGCCAACCCCATAAGAGAGGTGTCATCCACAAACTAGAGATGAGAAAGTGTTGGCAGACCCAACCCCTATTGCCAACCATGAATCAATCCTTGAGAGACCCAAAATTTAAGAAAGCGACCCAACCCCTCTGCCATAATAATAAATAGATAGGGAGAGAGCAGATCCCCCTGACGAAGGCCCCTAGTAGCACCAAACAACTCTAAAGGTTCACCATTCACAATAATCAAAAATGAGGAAGAAGTCACACAACTCATAGTCCAACTCACCCATTCAGAAGAAAACCCAAAGGCCAACAAAATCTTCTGAAGAAATCTCCATTTAACTTTGTCATACGCTTTGGCCATATCTAACTTGATGAACATAGACCTATCCTTAGAGGTCGCCATGGAATGAATGACCTCAGAGGCAACCACCACTCCATCCAAAATTTGATGACCTTCCACAAAGCCTCCTTGCTCCTCAGAAATGACAACAAACAAACAAGAATTAAGCCTCTCAACAATCAACTTTGTAATAATCTTATACACCACATTATAGAGCACAATAGATCTAAAGAATTAAAGCCTATTAGCACCTTCCTTATTAGGAATGAGAACCAGAAAAGTAGCATTTAGGGCACAAAGCATCTACTTATTATGAAGAGACTCACGAACAACCTCCAAAAAATCTGGCTTCACAATTTCCCAAAACTCTTGAAAAAATTCAACTGGGAAACCATCAGGGCCAGGAGCTTTCCCCTTATTCATCTCAAACACAACCTCCTCCATTTCAGAAAAAGTAATCGGACGTATAAGAGAAGCATTCAAATCATTAGAGATCAAAGAAGGAATACAAGCAAGAACCATACTCTCATAAGCTTCAGCAGGAAGTGAATCCTCAGTAAACAGAGCATAGTAGAACTGACAAGCTTCTTTGGACAACGCCTGTTGTGAAGATATTGAAAAGCCCTCAGAATTAACAAGAGAAGAGATATAACACTTATTCTGACGAGCCTGCACAAAATGATGAAAGAAAGAAGTATTCCTATCACCCTCTTGAATCCAATCAATCCTAGCCTTTTGTTTCTAGAATGTCTCCTCACAAAGCTCCCACTCCACCAATTTCAGAGCCTGGGACTCAACATGCCCAAGAGCCTAAAAAAATAGTCTCACTAGATTCCAAAACCAAAGCCACCACCGAAATAGAGGAATGGCTAGAAATCCACTCACAAGGAACAACCTTACGAGGATCCCAAAAAAGTGCCAAACCTCCAGAACTTCCCCTAGAACCAATACACTGACACTGACCAGAAAACCAAATACGAGGAGCATACTGAAGCATGAAGTCCACTTAAAGCTTAGTCTCCTGAACACAAAAGATATCTGGAGAATGAATCCCAATCAAATCCTGAATAACTTTTTGATGGGAGGCGTTATGAAAGAATAATCATGAGAAAGGTTGAGCGAAGTGGGCATCAATGGTCTTAACAGACCTAGATTCCACTAGCAAATCCCAAGTAGATTTAATCTTGTCCACATCCTTCTTACGATCAACTTTAGAGGAATTTTCAAAATGCCCCTTCTTGAGAGGGCATTGCAACACCCTAGATTAGGAGCTGATCCTCGACCTTTACCTGAAGACAACGCCTCCTTAGCTAAATCCGCTAAAACAATATCATCCTGTAAACTTGTAGAAGTATCAAGAAGCCCAAAACTCCCCTGCTCCAAAGGCAAAGAATTATCCTTAACAACAATTGTTTGTTCCAGCCCTGTATCCATACCAGTGGCCCCAGATAAAATCCCCTCCTCCAAGGCCTGATTATTCAAGACCTCAAAATGATTGAATCCCTGATCACTCTGTCTATCCTTATAGGCCCACTTCTGACCCCTCCCCTTAGCTTTCGACTTAACATGAATAAAGCCATCCTTATCAGGCTCCCCCTCAACCACAGGCGCCTTGCCTTTATCTCCCTTCTCCACCGAAGGCCCCGATGAAGGAGGAGAAGAAACCCTAGGCATTCTGAATGCCTGAGGACATCGGTGTTGAAGGTGTCCATACTCATGACAAAAATGACATCAAAGAGGAAGGGACTCATAATCTAATTACTGAATCCATGAGGTAGATCCAATACAAATTTCCAAAGAATCTAGTGATGGATTATTTAAGTCAATTTCAACACAAATGCGAGCAAAAGAAAATACCTTTTTATCCAAAGTATTTTGAGCAATGGCAGTTAGCTTCCCCAACAATGCAACAATCTGGTGTAGAATATCCTCTCTCCAGAACTCCAACAACAACCATGGTAGGGGGACCCACATAGGAACCCGAGAAGGCAAATCCTCCACCGCATTGAATCCCCCATGCTAGGGTTTCATGAACAAGCCCACATGATTGTAAAAATATGGCCCTCCCTTAAAAACACGATTGCGATTCGAAATGCAAGAAAAATCAACCATGAAATAGCCATTCCTAGCCACCAAAATATCAAAATCACCTTCAACCTGCTAGGATCGACGAATCCAAGACTCCAAAGCCGAGAGGGGGATACGAATACTTAGAAACTTACAAATCAGAACATGTTGACTCCAATAAGATAAGTCCTCTTGCACCGATTTTGGAGATATAACCAGAACTGGACGATTTTGACTCCACGACAAATAACCATTCACTTTTTTAAGCTTAGAGCTCTCCCCCATAAATGAGGTATCCATCATTGGTGCATGCACGTTCGTAGAAATACCCGGAGACGGCTTTGCGCCCACAATCACTAAACTCTTGGAAACCCTAGCCATTTCTCCACACTTCACACCCTCCACAATGAATCAATGAGAACCCCACCTCACACAACCAAACTCCACAGCAGCCTCCTCACCCCACACGCCAGGCCCCACACCCCACACAACACACCATAGACCCCAAGTCCCAGATCCCACACCCTTCGCCCCCACCACAAACTTCAAATGCACAAAAAGCAGAAAAAAGAAAAGCAATCCCGCACCAGCAAAAGAAAAGGAGAAATCAACAATTCAAGCTCCCCCCCACCACAAACTCCAAATGCACAAAAAGCAGAAAAAAGGAAAGCAATCCCGCACCAGCAAAAGAAAAGGAGAAATCAACAATACAAGCTCCCCCCCGCAAACAAAACCTCCAACCCCACCGAACAGTACACACCTGACCAGCTAAGGAACCTCCAAGTGCATGCACGTTGAAAAGTATTACATGCAGACCACGCCCATTTCAGGGCGCGGGCCTGCACAGGACTCCCGCGAGCACATTCGTCTTCACTCTCTATTTATTGTAAAAAATTGAAGGTTGTGGTTGTTCTGATGGAGTTTTTACCCAAAACGGTTTTCTTCACATGAATCTTTGTTGTTGATGATTTACATTTCTCTACATCTCCCTTGATACAATACAAAATAAATTTTAGATTTTCATATTATAGTTTTTTTTACCTTCATTTCTAACACTGGTTATTATAGCCTAGTCATGTTTGCTTTTTGGGTGGAAGTGTGAAGGGTTTTTGTGATTAGTGAGAGTTTTGTTGATTTACATAGTTGTGTGTGTAAATAATTATGGCTACATCTACATCTCAATTGGACATTAAAAAAAAATAATGGTACCAATTATGTGTTGTGAAAGTTATAAATTTGAAGGTTGCTGAAGTTTGCTACAAGCTATATATACATGCAATGAATGATGTTTGGTCATTTAGAATTAAATTATGTTGTATGTAAATAAACAATAAATATGATGCAATAAGCGCTAAGCATTAATTGGATAAACAATATAAACAATATGTTGTATTGAATATGATGCAATAAGCACTAGTTGGATGAATCTCATGAAATACATACATCATACTAATTGAAAATGTATAGCTTACTCAAAATATGATTAAATATGAATTCATTGTATTGAATGTTTCTGTATTTAACTGTGTAATAACATTTACAAAAAGAATAGAATATTGCAGTGCTCAACATTTGGGAGGATGGCAGTATTTGAAGCTAAACACTCATGAAAGCAAGGAAATGTAAAATCTTTTTAGGCAAGTTAGGAACTCTGGGCTAAGGCTGCAAAATAACTCTCAATAAATAATCTCCGGTCCATTCTCAGAAACTATTCATGTTTTCATTGGGCAGTCCATATTTCACATAGCTGTACAATTTAGCAAGTCCATTTGTCACAAGGTTAGTCGAGAACTGAGAAAGTTTTTTTAAAAACAAACAAGGAAACCATAAGTGAATACTCACTAAATACTCACTAACCTACTACCAGCCAACTTCATTAGTTTAATTTTGTCTCTGAACCAAACTCTCCATGGTGGAGTTCAAAAGGCATTTTGTTGGACAATCTTCATACAAATACAAAACAAAATATATGGTCATAATTGCAAATCTTTCATCCTTCCTTCCATCTGCTTCACAAAGAGTAGAGAAGCAGGAGACCTTGAATAATATTCTAAGAGTAGGAAAAGGAATCGGCAATGAATAAAAAGAAAAAAAATCTAAGAATTCTAATTCATAACTATAACTGAGAACTTTCCTAGAAATAACTATAACAGAGAACTTCACTAGAAATACTAGATACAGCTCAAGTATGAGCATCTACAACATAACAGAGGATCTGACAGTAGCTTCAATCACCTCGCTGCCTCTTCATCCTCAAACGAAAATGCATGCTTAATGCCATCATCAATTTCTCTTTCAGAAGACTTGTCAGTGAGATTTGTAGTTATGTTATCTTCTGATGCAAAAAATGATTTCTTTCCAACACTATCCACAGCTCTTTTGATGCAGCCAGAATCTCTAGGGCTTTGTGCTGCAGACCTCATAGTCCGAATCCTTGGTAGCTGCATTCTGTTTCGTTCTAGTGTATCAGGAGATTTAATCCCCGCAGAGAAAACATAGGTTTTGGTAGCATCTGGCACGTTAGTTTCCTGATTAGCCCTTTCTAATGGGTTATCTTGGATTAAATTGGATGAGCTGGCAACGACACCTTTATCTTGGGTTCCCTTCTGTTGATTATTTGTTTCTCTAGTCCCATCTCTAGCAAGTGTGCCTGTGGACTTGCCATCTTTTGACAAGACACCTCCTGTCTTCTTAAGCTCTAATCTTGTTGCAGACTTTCCAGGAGTTCTTGATCTTGGGGTGAAAACAGTCTTGTCAGTCTGTAGGGTCCTTACATTAGGACTGCTAGCTACAGCAGGGCGTCTCTTATAAGAATTATTATCCATTTTACCGTTCACATGTTCAGACTCATCTTCTGGAAAGAACCTCTTCCCATGTGCATTTCTTAAAGAGCTCAAGCTAGATTGAGGATTTTTAGCAGCCCTTTCCTTTGATGGTGTTAAGGCCTGCCCATACCGACTTGCCACAAACCGTGCATTCTTCAAGGAAGGAGATGGCTTTTGGGGTTGCTCTGGGCATGCTTTGCTGCTTAAGCTGATAGTACTAGTATTGATGGATCTCTTGGCATCTGATGATGCTGTGAACAACTTCTTTGGATGTAACCATTGAGCGCTTCTGGCAGGTTCTTTTAGTGGAGTTGATGCTGGCTTTCTGGTGCTCAGGCTTCCTACCACTCCAGCAGACCTCAAATTAGAACCTTTTGAATCAATGGGATGCTGAGGAATAGGACTCAAACTCAACCTTCGTATAATGTCTGTGCTCTTTGTGTTATCATTCCCTCTTAACCATTTTCTAGCAGATCCATTATCCCCTTTACCCTTAGCAGATATCTGAGAAAATCTGAGATGCTCTGCTGGACCCAGACTGGCAGCCCTTCTCTGGATCTTGGGACTAATACCACCCCTTCCCTTTTTGCTAGATTCAGATGGCTTTTGCTCTTTCTTTGAGGAGTCCCATTGCAGAAATTTTGCAGACACAATTCTTCCCCTCCTCGGTTTCTCTGAACTTTTGGGTTCCTCTACTATAGATCCTTGAGGTTCCCTCACTTTACCTGTTTTCTTTGGACTACTCAACTCTTTCTGCGGCTCAGAAAGTTGTGCCTCTTGATTTTTCTGTTTTGCTGCCTGCTGAAGTTTCAATCTCTCAAGTTTTTCCGTGAGTCGTGAAATCTCCTTCTCTATTTCTTCAATGCCACAATCGATATTATCCTCATGGTCTCCAGACTCTCCTATTATTGGGATTTTGTCAACATTCTCTGTACTGAACAAGACCTTCTTTATGGGTTGTGCACTTTGTTTTATATGGACTGGGACTTGCATTGAACTGGCTATGGATTCAAGATCAGGACTACAACTTTGGGCTTCTTGGTTGCTTTCTGCAGATGGAATTGGCAGGGAACTTGGCAATTTTTTAATCACGATGGTGGAATGTAGCTCTTTCTCGTCTTGTCCCTTGTTTCCCATTCCATTTGATGACACCTCTGCCACAGATTGAGAGGGGCTTTCTGAAGCTGAATTCGAGTTGCATGCCCTGACACCCCATACTTCATCTTCCTCAGACTGGAAGATCGCATTGTTCCATACAACTGTGGGGTTCCCATCTGAAACTGCAAGTACAAATTTTCATTACCGCCTAAGCAGGAAAAACATAACCTAATAGAAAGCAAGACCCACAAGAAAAGAAAAAACCAGGGTATGATTCCCAGTTGGAGCTGCAGAAGCATTATGACACAACTCTTCTGTAGAAAAATTCCAGAAACAAAGGAAACCGACTGGAGATATGAATCTGTATTACAGATTAAGCAGGGCAGAAATCTCTTTCTTTAAATAATAAAATCCAAATAGCCAGAACCCATAAACAAAATTGAAAAAAGAACAGGGATATAACAATTCATATATGCAGCTGCAGAGGATGAATCTGCATTATAGTATAAGCAAGCACAATTTCCTTCTTACAACAATAAACCAACTAAAAAGCAAGAATCCACAACCAAAAGAAAACGATCAGGGGACATTATTCCCATTTGGAGCCGTAGATAATAAATTAAGCACGCACAATTCTCAGTTCTCTGCTTTCTTTAAAAGCACAAACTAAAAATCAAGAACACACGAATAAAGCATGATAACGAAGGATATGATTCCTATTTGCAGCCTTAAGTAGCCACAACTTCCTTTCGACGGGAAAACAAACTAAAGACAAAGATACGCAAACAACAAACAAAAAGCTCTACAAGATTAGGCCTTCTGAGCTGCAGAAAACGGAAATCGGAATTACAGTCCAAGCAGGCATAGTTCCCTTTCTGCGAAAAATGACTGACTAACTAAAAAAACAGAGGATACGGTCCCCATTTGAAGCTGCAGAAAATGCATCTGCATTGCAGTTTAAAGCAGGCACAATTACTTTTGTACACAAAAACCAACTAAATGGCAAGAATCCAAAGACAAAATAAAACAATAGGGGATGTGTTTCCCATATTTAGCTGCAGAAAGTGAATCTGAATTATTGCCTAAACATAACACAATTTTGTTTCTGCTTAAAAAACACAAAGTAAACCGTAAGATCCAACAAATTTAATATGATCATGATGTCGATTTGAAACCAATGAATCTTCATTATAGCCTAAGCAGCCATAGTTCCCTTCCTAGCTAGTAAAAACACAGGAACATGAGAAACTATAAGAAACAGGAACAAAACTTCAAAAAACCAGGGAACATGAAAACAGAGGAAGAACTACCTCTGATGGGTGTCTGTTCCTGCTTGGTCTGTTTGATATTTGCTTGGTTTGGCTTCACAGATTGACGATTTTTGCAGATGGGTTTCGCAGAAGAAATAGCATTGATGTTGAGCGAAGAAAGGGCTGCTTCTGCCATGATTTCCCTGTCTTTCGCTGGAGTAAAAGAAATTGCATGATCTCCATTCTTAGTGTTCTCTCCATTGGGGTTGAATCTCCTGGGAGTCACAGCACCAACTAATCCTCCTTTCATATTTTCTACACCATGGATACACAGATTCAGCTAGGCATAATAACTTACTGAGAGAGTAACGTTTGTTTTAGATAGAGTGCTTGACCGAGGCTGCTGTATGGTTATTCATTGTCGCAGAGTCATAAGCGCCTCAACGGATATAATTCAAAGCGCGTCGTGCACCATATGACCGACCGTTGACAATATAGCCGTTAAATGGTTTGTTGGACCATCGGATTGAAAAAGGGCCCCGGGGTAAAATAACCATGTTTATTCATTTATTTTCCTCGTTGTGGCTTAAAAATATTTTAATTATTTCTTATTGTAGTGGTGGAAATTGAACTCTCTTAGTTGCCAACTGTTTCAATGGGTAAAGTTGATTTTTTTCATTTTGAAATAAAGAGATCATTTAGCACTTTTGTTTTAATGGGTAAAGGTGTTTTTTCATTTTGAAATAAAGAGATCATTTAGTATTTTTGTTTTATTGGGTAAAGGTGTTTTTTATTTTGAAATAAAGAGATCATTTAGTACTTTTGTACATGGTTGACGTGATTGGTGAAATTGTAAGATTGTTTATTTAATAATAATATATTAAGTATTATTAATTTTTTTTTTTTTTAATGTAAACAAATTAATCTAATTAATATTTAAAAATGTCATATATATATATATATATATATATATATATATATATATATATATATATATATATATATATATATATATATATATAATGTTTAGATTTTATGAACAATAAAATACATAAAATGACAATAATTTTGTCAAATTAATAATTGTAAAATTAATTCATTGGTGTTGTCTTCATACACTACAACATTACATATCAACACCTCTACATAAGTAAAGGTATGTTGATGCAAGAGCATTCCAAGGTGTAAAATTAATTTTGCATCACCCATAAATTACTTTTTTTTGCTTTATTCATTTATTTGTAGGTTTTCATTCATATTTTAATTATTTTCAATCATCTTAGATCTTGTTGCATTTTACTATAGTTGAACATCTCAACTTGTGGTTTTAAGTGTATGTTCTAAACTAATTCACCAACACTCCATTCAACTCCCAAGAGATTTGAATCACTACAACTTGGCCTAATTTAGTCTCTAAGTACATTGGACCCTTGAGAGCTTACAATGTTAACCGCATCATGATGCATTTTCATCAGTGTATACACTCAAGAAGATTCATTTACATGTTTGGCCGATCACACATTTCATTAAGCATTGAGCTTTTTTCCACCTTGTGGTCGACTAAGATCACTCTTAAGGTAATAGAATATCATCAAAGATTAGTGATGAAAGTAGAAGATACTTGGATGGCACTATATTTTAATATATTTTAAATTTTGTTGTGATTGTGAATGAATGAATAACATATTATCTTATTATTCCATTGAATATGTAGTGTATTTGTGTAATTGGTCTCATGGTTGGATAACCCTTCATTGGATGCTTTGGCCATGACTACATCAAGTGGTATGAAAACTAGTTAAAGTGGCTTTGTAGAATGAGTTTAGTAAAAAATATAGGCGATGTATTGATTGACCTAGTGTTAGGTAGAAGAGTCATGTAACTTGAATTGGTTGTAAATAAATTATTGAACTAAGGTATTCCACAAGAATATTACAAGAAAATCACTTGCTAATTGCTATGAGGAAACCCATAAGAAGCTTGTAAGAAAAAATTTAACAATGAGGAAATTTATCTTAGGAAAGGTTTGATTTGTAATTTGAAGTCTCAAACTTCAACACAATTTAAGATGAAGTAATTAGGGGTAGCTAGGTACATTGGAGTGAATAGAAAATTTTGGTTGTCATAGTATGTGAACTTAGTGTCGGAGAGGTTCAACATGATAAATTATAGGCTATTGTGTTGGGAATAGGATGCCATTTAATTACAATCCTAAACATATTTCATGTATCTCCTAAGTCCTTGGAAAGTGTTCCCCAACACTAGGATTAGAAAGAGATTAAATTCAAATGAAATGAACATGCAAATTGACATTTGCGGTTATTCCTAAATGATAGGAACATGTGGGGATGTCCAAGAAGAGCTCCTACAAGATAAGAGCACATGGGGTGCCCACATGGAAGGTGGAACCCACCTTGCTTCAGTTAACTATTTGGAGGATTGATAACACTTCAGTAATGCATGTTTAGATCCTACAAATTAGGGATTGATATTTACATGAGTGGAGTGGCACTATCAGTTCAGTATCAGTTTAGTTCAATTCAGTTATAGTTCAGTTATCTTTAGTTGCATGTAGTTATTTTGAGTTGAATGCTAGTTGACTGGAGTTGTGTTATGCCTTGCATAACCACCCCATTTTTCTCTGGAACAAAATGGGTCCCCCCTACTCTTTTTGGTTTCTTTGCCTCTGTTATTTCCTTTACTTTTGGGGTTCTTTTGTTTCTCCATGTTTTATCTTTGTTCTATCTGATCTGGTTTTGGTTTTGTCTCGGCTTAAGTTGGTTCCCTTCTTGTTAAGTATTCAATGAAATAATCACAAGCAATGGTGTATTTTATCATGATATATTTTATGTTCTCCTGAGGGCTAATGGGGATTTTGTTTTGCAGGACTGAATCATTCATCTGAGGATATCTCTCAGGAAGCCAACAAAGGGCATACCTCAAATTACATTCAGTATGAAACTCCTCAAGGAAAGCGTCGGCAAGAATTTCCTCATGTCTCACCGACCGGCAGCAGGGGGGATACACTGTCGGCAAGAGGTTTTCTCTTCGCCAAGAAGTCTCGGTGAAATCATCAAGTCTCACATACTACCACACAGTGAGCAAACACTTTGGCGGGAGTCATCTTCTTCGGCATATGGTCTTGGTGAAATCTTCAGGTCTTGTCGACTGGCGGTAAAAAATTCCACATTGGGGAGAAATCTTTTCTTCGGTGTGATGTCTTAGCGAACCCGCGGTGTCTTACCGACTGCCAACAGAGTGTAGCCTTCGGCAAGACTCAACTGCATCGGGATAGCGTCTCACCGAGCGGCTCTGGTCACACCGACATGCCACAAAGGGATTTTATCAGTAGTCTTTGGTGAGAGAATTAATAAGTCTCAGTGACCAAAGAGTGAACATGCGGAGGCTTTCGTCGAGACACGAGGTATCTATAGGACGTCTCCCCGACAAAGGAAGGTTACAGCGACACATGTGAAATGAAAGAATACATGTCAGTGTGACTATAGAAAGGTCTCCACGAAATGAAAGGATCACCAAAGGATGATGCCTTCGGCATAGTCTCTCACTGACCGAAGAAAGTCTCAGCGACATAGAGGAAGCCTGGTGAGAGTGGAAGAAATTGGCGAAAGGTCTTGCCGATACAAAGGAGTCTCGGCAACAGCAAGGCAGTGTTGCCGAGAGGTGTTGCCTTCGGCGAAAAGTTTTGCCGAAGGAGAAGAGTCTTGCCGAAAAGAGTAGGCTCGACGAAGATGAGCTCGGGGAGAAAGGGGGCTTCGCCATGAGGTCACAGCGACAAATGATCATCTCCCCGACATGAAAAATGAGCTTGCCAAAGGATTCAGAGGTTCGCTGAGATGTCTCACCAACTAGAGACTATCTTTTCGATGGTCTTTGTAGGCTCGACAAGACTTCTTCAGCTCGCCGAAATGTCTTTTCGACTGTCTAATGTCATGCCAATGGTTGATAAAAGTGATAATCGCATCAGGGAGACATGATGAGTGTCTCACCAACATGCGATTCAATAGAGACCACCTTTGACCACCAAAGACTCCTACGTGGCCTTTGTTCCTCCAATCAGAACAAGATGGCCTATTGACCAATTGACCATCCCTGTGTAAGAAGATCAACAGAATGCGGGCAAAATGCATTCTTTCTGAGATCCAAAGGTGATGGATTGACTCGGGTGAAATTTTCAAATCTACAGGAGGCCTGATGATGTTCCAGAAGATGGTCAACCTGCAGCAGGAGTCTGGAACATGAAGGAGGCCGAAGGAAGGAGTAATTTGTGACTCACAGGGACAACTATGGTAACCACTGGCGGAGATTGACCAATATTAATGGTAAAGTGCCCTGGAGCATTCAAGGCGATCTAACAGAGTTCAAAGATGGACACGGAGACAGGAGAGTAAATGCTGCAGCTACAAAAAGATCTAAAGGCTTCTCCTGAGGTCAAGCCATCACCGACCTGGACAACAGGGCTTCTCATTGAATGCAACATTGACTCTCTTTAGAAAGATCTGAGAGCTGACTCTCTTGGAAGCAGATATTTTGTAAACCCTAGCACAGGGGACAACACATTCTTTTGGTACACACTCTGTATAAATGGCATTCTTGCCTCTTTGTAAAGGTTAGAACTTCTAAGGTAGAAACTTTTGGAGTTAGAACTTTTAGATAAGAGAACTTTTTAGAGTTAGAACGATTAGAACATATAGTTAGAAGAAAATCTAGGAAGTAGTTAGTTAACAGAAGGAGATAGAGCTGCATCTTGAGTCTGAGTAATGAGAGCTCCTTTTGTCTTCTTGTTTAGTAATTAGATTCAATACAGACTGTAATGTAGTTTCCAAGTTCTCTTAGTGTAGTTGGAAACAATCTGGAGACACAAATTCTCTGTACACTGGTGATTGTACCAGCTTTGTAAATATTGCTTATCTATTTCACTAACAGTAGAAGCAATCAGAGTTTAATCTACTTCATATTGTGTTTTTGAATGATATTTGTTTTAAGTTAATCATTTGATTTGAGAATCTTTCAAGGAGTTAAGTCTTATTTCATGTTTTATTTAAATGGTAACTTAAAATCTGTTATTTGGATTAGCACTGTGAGTGAAAGGGGCTGTGTGTGTCAATCACAAGTTTACTTTTGTTCTGCAGTTTTGGTTAACAAACTCCTTGAAAGGTAGCAAGTCTGGTTAAGTTAGAAGAATTGTCATTCTTTTATATTCCAAAGCTTTGACCTATCTTTTATGTTTCTTTAAAAACCCTAATTAAATTAGGTTTTATTTCATGCTTGATCTTAGAACAATCCAGAAGCTCACACCAATAGGCCCCTTGATTATGACTATCACATTGACCAATTGAGCAACATCAACACAATTGAGAACTAACTATAAAGAGCTTGGGAGCTAAGACATCCATGTGTTGTCTTTCTCTTTTAGGAGAAACAAAATAGCAATGTTTTGTTTGCATGTTGCTATGCCAAAACACACATCAACAGGAACTGGCACTAGAAGGGCAAGTTGGATAAAACTGGGTTTTTCTCCCCAAAATGGCCCCACAGAGTTCTTTGATCAACTAAGAATCCATCACCTTTCATAGAACTCAAAACCCCAACAAGACATAAGCATCACAAGGCTGGGGCAACCATTATTCCACCTTTATCAACTCCACTCACTCCACCAGGATTTTCACAAACACCCCAGTGGATACCCATCAATCCACCATCCAATTCATCTCAATTGTCATCGCAACTGATTCAACCCATACAACAACTAGCTCAACCACCACCACGCCCACCAATGGTGTTCTTTCAGAATAATCCCTCTCCATTGGGGACTATTCTGGGAGGTTTTCATGATATGCCCAAGAATCCTGAGAGATTCTGTCCCAAGTACATCCATGGTGAATCAAGAAGTGTTGAAGAGCACATACAAGCTTTCAAGGATGCTTGTACCAGAGCCCAAATAGCTCACCATGATGTAGTCTGCAGATTGTTCCCTTACTCCTTAGGGGATATGGCATACAATTGGTACCTTAATCTTCCTCAAGGTTCCATTCTGACTTGGACACATTTGGAAAATGCCTTCATTAACCATTTCAGGGTGTATGTGGATCCAACTCTTTTATACCATCAGTTTGCAACCATAAGGAAGGAACCAGGTGAATCTTTGCCTTTATTCAAAACTAGGTTTCAGCGAATGTATAGGAGATTGCAAGATCCCTATCTAGTTATTGAGAATAGTGCTATTCAAGCATATTTTAGGGTTATAGACCCTTTGCTTGGCTTGTTCTTGCAAAGGACATATCAAGCAGCTGATATTGATTCTCTATCCAAAGTCTATCACTTGGCTATTAAGCTGTAGTAGCAAATCAATTCTCAACAAGGAAGTATGGGAGGAGGTTTCCCTCCAATGGGATATCAAATGCATACCCCAACTCCTCTATTCAACACTGTCTTAGGGATGTCTCCTTCCCATTATGGGCCTATGTTTGAACTACAAACCCAACCACCTGTTCCATTCTTTGCTACTAGAACTTTTGATCTCTTTCAACAACCGCAGGTTCCTCCAAGTTCCCATGGCTATCATAACCAAATTGGAACTCCAAGTCATGTTGATCAGCCACCTGTTGTTAAGAGTGTGGAAAGTGAAAAGACAGTCCAACTTACAAATGAGGTAGAAACCTTGAAGAAAACACTGTCTCAGGTTACAAATGACATGGTTTAGCTTCGACTGAATCCCCCTCAAAGCCAAGGTAATTATCCCAATCAAAACAACAACAATCAGGGTACTTATCAGAATAACAACAATTACAACCAAAGGGGTTATCAGGGCCAAAACTCCTCTAATTAGAGCTATCAGAATTAGAATAGAGGGTATAATCAAAGGCCAAACAACAACAGAAAATGGAACACAGGGCCCAACAATGGGGGTGTTTTTCATAACTATCAAGCGAATGAGGAGAGGGCACATGTTGCAAACGTGGCTAACCTCAACTTCATGACCAATTGGTGTAGGCTACATGATACTGCAACCCATTCTGAGGTGAACTGCCCTCAGATGGAGAAAGTTGTTAAGATGGCACACGAAGATGCCCACACCTTCCAGGGGAATTCAAACAAAGGAGGTGACTCAGTAGAAACAACAATGACTTATGACCTTTTTGAAGAGGAACCTTCATTCCCAAGGCAAGAAGAGAATGAACCAGAGGAGGATTCATATGATGCCCAAGCTTTTCAGAAAAAGGGAGGACACTTCTTGAGAAATCAAAGTAAGGGGCCATTCACTACGTTGACACCTCCTAATCATATGGTGCCTCCAAATCAAAGTGTTGATAATAGTCCTCCTCCACCACAAGGCCCGCCTAATTTCCATAACAAGGGTAATTCCTTTGGTGTTTCAAAGGTAGTGCAAAAGTTGACATTGTTTCTGAGATGCAGAAATAAAAAACTTCTTTGTCATATTTTGACATTCTAAAGTGGTGCCCTGCCCAAAGGGAAATAGTGTTAAAAGCTTTGGAGCAGGTTGACAAGTCAAAAGGAAAGAACGCAGTGGCACTTGCTGGGGACGTGAATGCAACCTTATACAAAAACAAGGTAGGTACTCCACCATTTCTTTTAAGTTTAAGAATTTGTGGGAAGAACCTTCACAATTTCCCGTTAGATTCAGGAGCTTCAGGCAATGTCATGCCATTTTCTGTATGCCAAAAATTGGGATTAAACCCCATTCAAACCAATAAGAAGGTCATTCAACTTGACAAAAAGGAGGTTAATGTGGTGGGGGAATTAAGAAACATACATGTTCAAGTAGGATCTGACCCTAGGATCCTAACAAACATAGATATCCAAGTGGCAGACATTCCCGAGACCTATGGTATGCTACTGAGTAGAGATTTGATGAAAAGTCTAGGGGGATATCTTTCCCTTGAATTTTCACATATGTGGCTACCATGGAGAGGGATTCCTACACAGATTAGGATTGAGAGTGAGCCTCACCCCAAGCATATCATCACTGAATATGATTGCCATAATGAGGTAGCCTATTTCGAAACTGGGATAGGTGTGTATAAAACGGATGAAATTTTAACCCTCTCTGTTCTTGATCCTAAAGAGCTGCCAATACCAAAGTTCCCTGATCTTATAGTTAATGAAAAACAACAAGCATTGATCAATAAGCTACAACATGATCAGCTGGTCTTAGGGGAAGATACTCATCTGCAAAGCCTCCTACTCCCTAATTGGTGCAGGGTACATTATCAAAATCATTCTGAATTAACGTGCCAACCTTGCAGTGACATTTTAAAACATGTTGCCCAAGCTGAGGAAGCTAGCTCAAATTACCCTGAGACCATTGTAGACCGCTTCTTATTCGAAGCCAAGGAAGCAATAATATTAACTAGAGATAGGGTACTTTCAAAGGAGATTCTTTCTCGAATCGAACCTGCCCCAAACACATGTCCAAATTAGCATATTGATGAGGGGCAACCCCAAGGTTTGTTTGAAACCCCTATACTCATGAATATTCTGGGACCTAAGGGGTTAACCAAAGACACAAGTGGCTGTCAGAAGGATAGCCACAGGTCAGATGACACAACTGAGCCAGAATTGGAGAATGTATCTAAAGAATTTACAGAGGATCCTTTCCCTATACCTGATGCAAAAGATCAAGTAGCCCCAATTGTGACTCGTCTAACTCAATCACCTATAACAACTTCAAAAGAGTCAACTCCAACCCCTGATCAACTGTGGACCCTCACCTTTGATGGATCAAAATCCAAAACAGGTTGTGGTGTTGGAATTGTACTAACCAGCCCGAAAGGGAAAACCTTCTTTGCTTCTTACATGTTGCAATTTGGATGCACAAACAACGTGGCAGAATATGAAGCTCTGGCACGGGGAGTGATGTTCACACATAAAAAGAAAGTCACAGCCTTGATGGTCAAGGGAGATTTAGAAATTGTTATCAAGCAGGTGCACAGCCAATATACATGTCACAACAAAACGTTGGCGGCATATAGAAACAGGGTATGGAACCTGATCGAAGACTTTGATGCCTTTGGGATTAGCTTAATCCCTAGAGAAGAAAATCAGGTAGCTAATTTATTGGCTATTGCTGCAAGTACCCTGGAACCTATGCAAGGTTCCAAGCTCAAGAAATTCTCAGTGGAATTAATTTCCACCCTTGCAGTTCCTGATAATATCACAAACTTTCAAGTCTTTGATGATGACCGACATATTTTGGCTTTCTTAGCAAGCTCAGATGTCTTTGAGGGGAAAATTATTGATGAGTCCAACAGAGATCAAGGGGATTGGAGCCTTGAGGAATGTGATACAGAGGGAGTCCTTAACTTAAAGAATAATAACATTCCCAAAGAAATGGTGGCCTTGGAGAGAATTTTTGATTCAGATCCAAGGGCTTGAGAGAAGATATCAACTAAAGAAAAGGGAGGTGAATATGAAATAGTTGACCTGGCTGATTCTAGCCTAGAAAGGAATGTCTATATAGGGAAGGTCTGCCCTGAAGCAATCAGGAAAGACATATTGGTGACACTTAAGAAAGATATTTCTATAATTGCTTGGGGATATGAAGACTTAAATACATTTGATGCTACTGTAATGACTCATACTATTCCCCTGAAGCCTGAAGCTAAGTCATTTCGACATAAACAATGCCCTGTCAACGCTTTGATTGAGCCACTGATCCTTAAGGAAGTTCAAAAATTGCTCTCTACAAGGATAATCTTCCTTGTGTGCCATTCAACCTGGGTGGCTAACGTAGTCCCAGTTCGTAAGAAGAACGGGGAGATCAGGCTGTGTGTCAACTTCAGAAATTTGAATAGAGCCTCAGAAAAGGATAACTACCCACTTCCTTCTCTGGATGAATTCCTGCAGACTGTCAATGGATCTCAAATGATATCATTCCTAGATGGTTACTCTAGATATAATTAGGTAATGGTCGACTCTGAAGACAAAATGAAGACAACCTCCACTACAAAGTGGGGAACATTCGCATATAGGAGGATGCCATTCGGTTTGATAAATGCAGGAGCAACTTTCTAGCGCACCATGGACATAGCGTTCAAGGACCTAATCGGTAAGTGCATCATTGTCTTTATGGATGACTTGATAGTGTTCTCCAAGGATCGATTGAATCATGCTGCAGACTTAGCCAAAGTTCTTGAGAGATGCATCCGGTATAGAGTCTCATTGAATCCAAAAAAATGCGTGTTCGGGGGAAGCTGTTGGGACACATAATTTTTGAAAGAGGGATTTCAATCCACCCAAATTAAGTCGAGTCCATACTAAAGATCACCCAGCCTGAAAGCAAGAAAGAAATGAGGTCTTTCGTTGGGAAAATCAACTTTTTGAGAAAGTTCATCACGAGCTTTGCTGAAATCGTGAAACCCTTGAACGAAATGATGAAAAAGGACGCCAAGGTAGAGTGGACTGATGAAGCAAAGGATGCATTTTCACAAGTCAAATGATCCATCTTAGAAGTGCCGGTCCTTACCAGCCCCGATTACATCAGGCCATTCTACATTTACTCTTTTTCCTCTGAGCATTCATGCGCGACTGTTTTAACTCAACAAAAAGAGGAGTCAGAGGAGAGACCGATTGCTTTCATGAGCTCTCTTTTAAAAAATGCATAAATCAAATACCCACCTCTGGAGAAGCAAGCCTTTGCGCTGGTTTGGGCTATTAAGAAATTCTGACATTACATTCTTCGAAGTCAAGTTGTCGCTGTAGTTCTTGACACTGCTGTGAAGTCCTTGCTTATGCAGAGTGAACTAGGAGAAAGAAGGGGGAAATGGATGGCCATCTTGCAAGAATTCAATTTGGAGATACACCCTATGAAGCTAGTCAGGGGTACAGGCTTGTCTTAGTCCATGGAGAATGCTGGTGACAACATCATCTGTCAGCAATACACAACTCAGTCTTTCTCTAACGACCCCTAGTATGCTGATACCATTTGCCTAATGCTCCATAATTGGTGTCCAAAGGGAATGAACACAACGTAAAGGAAAGCCCTGAGACTAAAGAGTTCTCATTACATGCTCAAAGGAGGGTTGCTATACAAGAGGAATTTCGAAGGAGTATACCTGAGATGCCTTGATCATCAAGAGGCTAAACATGTGATCTCTGAGTTTTATGGGAAACATGGCACAGGTCATGGTTCTACAGATTCATTGGTACACCAGATCCTCAGATCTGGTTATTACTAGCCCTGTGTATTCAAAGATGCCCATCAACATGTGAGAACATGTCACATATGTCAGATTTCTGCATCAAGGGCCATGTAGCCATGCCATTACAGCCCGTCTACGAGGTAAGGCCATTTGCCCAGTGGGCACTAGATTTTATTGGAGTGATTAACCCAAATTCTTCTGCAGGACACAAGTTTATCTTGACTACTACTGACTACTGCACGAGGTGGACAAAGGTCATACCCTGCAAGAACAACACCACAAAGGTAGTGATCAAGTTCCTCACTGAGTGCATCACTACAAGGTTTGGGGCGCCCTTCACGTTGGTATGTGACAATGGCTCTGCCTTTTCTTTTGCTGAGTTTATTTCTTGGGCTTATGATCACAAGATCGTCTTGAAGTATTCCTCAAACTATTACCCACAAGGCAATGGAGTAGTAGAGTCAACCAATAAGAACCTCTTAGGAGTAATTAAGAAACTATTAGAACATAACCCTAGAGACTGGCATACCCAGCTGAGATTCACATTATGGGCAGATAGGACCAAGATTAAGGCTGCTTTAAACACCTCACCATTCAAGCTGGTATATGGCCAAGAGCCTACCTTTCCTATCCATCTGCAAATACCTATCCTTGAGTTCATGCAAAAATTCTACTCTAATGACAATAGGATAGAAGTCAAATTAGTTGCTTTGTTGAAATTAGAAGAACAAAGAGATGCCACCCTGCAACAGTTCTCTAGGCACCAGGCTGTTGTCAAATGTTGGTTTGAAAAAAGAGCCAAAATCAAAGCTTTTAGGATATCTGACCTTGTATTGTTATGGGACAAAGCTAATGAAAAGAAGTGCAGTCACCAAAAGTTTGACAAAATCTGGCTAGGTCCTTATCAGATTGCTGAGATCTTGGGGGAAAATGCTTTCAGACTGAGTAGCTTAACTGGAGAACCTATTCCATTGCCTGCCAATGGGCAGTTTCTCAAGCACTATTTTGAGTCCTAAAGCTTGTTAATTTTTGTTTTGCATGGAAGTAATTCATTGTTCTTTATGTAAATAATTTATTTGTCTCCTTTTTGTAAATAATTTGTATTTTTGTAAATACTTTCGGTGTTTCTGCTTGTCAATAATCTACTGCTCTTTGTGTAAATAATTTACTCTTTGTTTGTAAATAGTTTGTTGCTTATTTGTTTGTTCTTTCCTTCTGTCCTTTGTGTTTCCTTTGCTGTTTGGTCTCTGTTTGTGTTGTTCTTTGGGGTTGATCTGTCTTTTCCATCTGGAACTGTGGGTTGTTACTTAAGGCATACTTTGGTCACTAGGAGAGAAGTGGTTTAGGTATTTTCAGAATTTATGAATGGGTGATTTTATCCTATACTCTTTGTTCCATGCTTGTTGTCAATAAGAGTTGTGAGAGTTTTGAAGACAAGGTGCAAAGTAAGTAACCTTCATTAGCTCCTCTGAATCTTTCACAAATCATTAAGAACATCCCCTCTTGTAAGGGTATATCTGTCCTAGGACTATGGTGTTGCAAAATTTGAGTGAAAAATTTGATTCCCAAGTGCTGTCTTGAGGTCCATGGTAGTTTTCAACCCAAATCAGATGTTAAACATCTGACATATTGAAAAATAACTAAATGGAATATCTGAAACTCTATGAGAAAACAAAAAAGAAAAAAAAATTCCTAAAGAGAAAAGGATTCAATATGAATGGGTGATTCCAGTATCTCTACTGGGGCTATGGACGCCTGACTGGCAGTAGATAAATGCTGTGAGGAAACTAGAGGTATCTCCGTCGAGGCTATAGACGCCTGACTAGCAGCGAAGCAATGCCCAGGATATGATTGCATGACAATTAAAAGGAATTAACTCATGTAGCTCAAATCTTGCACATTGTTGTTCGAAAGATAGGGAAAACTTTATGAAAGGATAATGCACTATCAAGCACACACGTAGATTCAAGGCTAGTTACTGTTGGCTTACATTTGAGATTCTAGCTCAATCTTGCTTGTTAAAACTGACCCAACTGGAGTTGTGACCGTCATGTACTAGGAGTTCTGAGTATCTGAATCCTTCAGCTTCTTGAAAATGGTTATACGATTTTCCCAACAGAGTTGCCATTTGTTATGTGTTGCATAACCGCCCCATTTTTGTCTGGAACAAAATTGGTCCCCCCCTTCTCTTTTTGGTTTCTTTGCCTATGTTATTTCCTTTTCTTTTGCGGTTCTTCTGTTTCTCCATGTTTTATCTTTGTTCTATCTAATATGATTTTGGTTTTGTCTCGACTTAAGTTGGTTCCCTTCTTGTGAAGTATTCAATGAAATAATCACAAGAAATGGTGTATTTTATCATGATATATTTTATGTTCTCCTGAGGGCTAATGGGGATTTTGTTCTGCAGGACTGAATCATTCATTCGAGGATATCTCTCAGGAAGCCAACAAAGGGAATGCCTCAAATTACATTCAGTATGAAACTCCTCAAGGAAAGCGTCAGCAAGACTTTCGTCATGTCTCACCGACCGCCGGCAAGGGGGATACACTATTGGCAAGAGGTTTTCTCTTTGCCAAGAAGTCTCGGCGAAATCATCAAGTCTCACTGACTACTGCGCAATGAGCAAACACTTTGGCGGGAGTCATCTTCTTCGGCATATGGTCTTGGCAAAATCTTTGGGTCTTGCTGACTGGCGGTAAAAAATTCCACATCGGGAAGAAAGCTTTTCTTCGGTGTGATGTCTCAGTGAACTCGCGGTGTCTTACTGATTGCCAACAGAGTGTAGCCTTCAACAAGACTCAATTACATTGGGATAGCATCTCACCAAGAGGCTCCGGTCACACCAACATGCCACGAAGGGATTTTATTAGTAGTCTTCAGTGAGAGAATTAATAAGTCTCAGCGACCAAATAGTTCAAACATGCGGAGGCTTTCACCGAGACACGAGGTATTTATAGGACGTCTCCCCGACAAAGGAAGGTTACAATGACACATGTGAAATGAAAGAATACATGTCGGTGTGACTACAAAAAGGTCTCCATGAAATGAAAGGATCGCTAAAGGATGATGCCTTCGGAATAGTCTCTCACCGACCGAAGAAAGTCTCAGCAACACGGAGGAAGCCCGACGAGAGTGGAAGAAATCAACGAAAGGTCCTGCCAATACAAGGGAGTCTCGGTGACAGCAAGGCAATGTTGCCGAGAGGTGTTGCCTTCGGCAAAAAGTTTCTCCGAAGGAGAAGAGTCTTGCTGATAAGAGTAGGCTCAACGAAGATGAGCTCAGGGAGAAAGGGGGCTTTGCCATGAGGTCACAGCGACAAACGATCAACTCGCCGACATGAAAAATGAGCTCGCTAAAGGATTTAGAGGTTCACCAAGATGTCTCACCGACTAGCGACTATCTTGCCGATGGTCTTTGTAGGCTCAATAAGACTTCTTTAGCTCGTTGAAACATCTTGCCGACTGTCTAATGTCATGCCGATGGTTGATAAAAGCGATAATCACATCGGGGAGACACGATGAGTGTCTCATTGACATGCGATTCAATAGAGACCACCTTTGACCACCAAAGACTCCTGCGTGGCCTTTGTTCCTCCAATCAAAACAAGATGGCCTATTGACTGATTAACCATCCCTATGTAAGAAGATCAACAAAATGTGGGTAAAATGGATTCTTTCTAAGATCCAAAGGCGATGGATTGACTTGGGTGAAATGTTCAAATCTACAGGAGGCTTGATGATGTTCCAAAAGATGATCAACCTACAACAAGAGTCTGGAACATGAAGGAGGCTGAAGGAAGGAGGAATTTGTGACTCACAGGGATAGCTGTGGTAACCACCAACAGAGATTGACCAGTATTAATGGTAAAGTTCCCTAGAGCATTCAAGGCGATCCTAACAGAGTTCAAAGATGGACATGGAGACAGGAGAGTAAATGCTGCAGCTACAAAAAGATTTAAAGGCTTCTCCTGAGGTCAAGCCATCACCGACCTAGACAATAGGGCTTCTCATTGAATGCAACATTGACTCTCTTCAGAAAGATCTGAGAGCCGACTCTCCTGGAAGCAAATATTTTGTAAACCCTCATGCAGGGGACAACACATTCTTTTGGTACACACTCTGTATAAATGGCATTCTTGCCTCTTTGTAAAGGTTAGAACTTCTAAGGTAGAAACTTTTGGAGTTAGAACTTTTAGATAAGAGAACTTTTTAGAGTTAGAACGGTTAGAACAAATAGTTTGAAGAAAATTTAGGAAGTAGTCAGTTAATAGAAGGAGATTGAGCTGCATCTTGATTCTGAGTAATGAGAGCTCCTTTTTTCTTCTTGTTTAGTAATCAGATTCAGTATAAACTGTAATGTAGTTTCCAATTTCTCTTAATGTAGTTGGAAACAATATGGAGACATAGATTCTCTGTACACTGGTGATTGTGCTAGCTTTGTAAATATTGCTTATCTATTTCACTAATAGTAGAAGCAATCAGAGTTTAATCTACTTCATATTATGTTTCTGAATGATATTTGTTTTAAGTTAATCATTTGATTTGAAAATATTTCAAGGATTTAAGTCTTATTTCATGTTTTCTTTAAATGGTAACTTAAAATATGTTATTTGGATTAGCACTGTGAGTGAAAGGGGTTGTGTGTATCAATCACAAGTTTACTTTTGTTCTGCAGTTTTGGTTAACAAACTCCTTGAAAGGTAGCAAGTCTGGTTAAGTTAGAAGAATTGTCATTCTTTTCTGTTCCAAAGCTTTGACCTATCTTTTATGTTTCTTTAGAAACCCCAATTAAATTAGGTTTTATTTCATGCTTGATCTTAGAACAATCCAAAAGCTCACACCAGCAGGCCCCTTGAATATTACTGTCATATTGACCAATTGAGCAACATCAACACTGTTGAGAACCAACTATAAAGACCTTGGGAGCTAAGACATCCATGTGTTGTCTTTCTCTTTCAGGAGAAACAAAATAGCAATATTTTGTTTGCATGTTGCTATGCCAAAACACACATCAACAAGTTGACTTGAGCTACATGACTAAAGACTTTAGTTGCATGACAAATAAGAGGTGGATACTTTTAGTTAAGTGGGGATGATCAATCATGCATAATGTTTGCATGAATTGGTGGAGAGATATGTTTCAGCTAACTAAGATTGACTTGGGACCACCTTGGGTGCCCAAGTTGGCATCTTTCAGTTAACATATTTTGCATGAGAAGATATTTACAAGGCTCAGTCAAGTGGGCCCATTCTTGGGGACCAACTTTGAGGTGAAGTTTGCAAGATATTTTCTTGACCAAATTTTAGTTAAGTGTTCAGTTTGAGGCGCATAAATTGAGGAAGACTTTGGTTTGACTTCAAATTACATTGTGGAACTCTACTTTCCTAGTCTAGGCATAGATTTTTGTGAGGAGCTTTATGCTCTTGTATTGTACAACTCTTATGAGTTTACATGCTCATATTTTGTCTATTAATTATAGCAAGTGGATGAGAGTTCCATGAGAGTTTTAGTGCAGGTTGTGAAGAAGGATTGTTGAAGGCAAGGAAGCATATCAATCAAGGATTAATACAATATTATTGTAATTTTGTTCTAAGGTTAAATAATACAAGCACTATTTATTCTGGTGGAGTTTTTTCCTGAAAGGGTTTCTCCACGTATATGTTATGTCACTTCTATCTTCTTGTCTCATTCTTCTACAATCTTCTGTCTCTTTCTACAATTGGTAAATTTGATCTAAACAAATTAATCATACACAAAGAATTGTGACAAAGAACACTTAATTAGATCTACAGTCTCATAGTTTTACAAGTTTTAAGCTACAATATTACCTTCATTTTCAACATATTGTATGTTCCTATTATGATGGGGATAAAGGTATTTGTTGAGTAGTGTCCAATTTCTCCTAGTGAGATGGGGGATATGTTGGTGTAGGTTTTTATTTTCCTAGTGGGTTAATTTAATTTTCCTTAGTCCTAGGTTTTTTCTACACTTTTATTAAGCTTTCTTAGGATGATAACGTGAGTTTATTACTAGGAAATAAGTGATGTGGTGTCCCATGGTGTCCCATTCCTTAAAGGGTGGAACACTTTCCACTTTTGGTGGCCATCTCCACTTTTGGTAGTCCATATCCACTTTTGGTGGTTAATTCCTATTGGTTGGATTTACCACCTCCATCATCTCCTTAGTTCTATATAAACTCACTACCTAACTTGTATTTGCATATACTCTTGCATATTCTAGCATTGTTGCATACTTTGACATATATGCACCTTGATGCATGCAATCATTATTATGCAAATTTTGTTTGAGCTCCTAATGCAGTCTTGTCATCTTGACATTTTCACATCTCTTGGAATCTTGGGTTGTAATTTTGTTATTTCATTCAATTTATAGCTTATCTCTCTCATAGAAGATCTTGTTTATTCAATCTATATTTTAGATTTCTAATTGGTATCAGAGCTTAAATTTTGAGAGTTTTGAGTACTTGGATTCTAGATTAAGAGATTGGAGTTTTTATATGATCTTGTAAATTCTCGAATGCTCTTCTCTTGTGTTTCAATACGATCTAGAGAATCATAAAAGAATTATGAAGATCTGTTAATCCTATATTTGTATGTGTATTTTTTGGTGAGATCTGGTGATTGCATCTATTTTGGCTAAAGTGGTAGTAATTTTTACTATCCCATTACTCGAGAAAGTCAGATTTGGCTTTTGTTTCACTCAATTTGACCACCATATGACACAATAGAAAATAAGGGTTTGAAGCTTAGATCTGGTGAACAACTTTTTGCAAGAGCATTTTCGGTCCAAATGGACCTTTCCATTGCACTTAGATGACCCAAAAACCCCTATTCTCATATAAAATTTGTCTATTTTAGATAAATTTTATTTTTGGCAAATTTTTATTTTGCCAGGGGGTCTCATTATAGGCTAAATTCAACCATTTAAAAAAAAAATCATAACTCATCACCAAGGTGTCCATTTTTGCAAAACAAGATATCGTTGGAAATCTAGAGATGAGCACTTTCTAGCCACATAGGTATTGAAAATAAAATTTTATATTTTCTACAAGATATTGTAGGTTGAAGTTGTTGCATTTTTTCTTCAACATGCCATAACTTTCACCCTAGAGCTCTGTTTTTTCATAAACAAATAGGCGTTACAAAGGTATTGAAGAGAAATACATAGCTATAAGGATAATTTTTCTAAATTTTGTCTTAGGTTTATTTTGTATCAGAATTTGTAATTTTGACTAAATATTTAAACCTATTGAGCATTGTATCTTGGAAAAGGCTTTGTAATCACACTGAACTATAAAGTACCAACATTGGGGTAAAAGTACAAACCTGTGGAAGGGCCTTTGAGGTGAATGGTGGGGTGAACCTTGTAAACCGTTTTAGAATCAACTACCCCATCATTGGTGGCATTTTGTTTTAGACCAAAATTTTCCTTTTTCATTAGGATTGTTTTGGTTTTCTTTGAAGATCTTGACCAATCCTTTTGCAACAAGAGCTTTCTCAATGGAGAATCTCTTTTCAATGGAATCCTCAAATGTGTTGCAATAATGGATTTGAAGTTGAATCATCAATTTTATGTTGAGGTTTTCTACAAAGATGGGGACCAATTGTTTTTTAGGTATGTGGCAAGGATATTTACTAGACATTACTTTGTCATGTTTGAAAGAACGATGTAAGTGAATCACCTTCCTTTTATTTGGTTGTGCATAGTTTTGCAAGGATCAGAGCACTTTAATGTTATAAGAAAAGTGTGTGATAAATTCTTCAGCTAATTCATTCCATGTTCTTATCCCAGGAGGAAGGTGTATGAACCACTCTAGAGCCTACCCCGAAAGGCTACACGAGAATAATCTAATTAAGTATGTAGGCTCAAAAATGATGTCCATACAAGTAGTGTTAAAATATCACACATGTTCTACTGGATCTCCCTTTCCCTTGTATTTTTTGAAGTTTGGCACATTAAAGTGTGGAGGAAAAGGTGGCATGTATATGCTTCTATCAAAGGGATAAGGCCATAGTTCCTCCATTGAGTATGTTTAATTGCATCGCCTGCATTTGTTGTATCAAAGCTTCCATAGGTGATGGTGGTATGTTTGGTTGAATTTTCATGAGAAGTTTGGTGTTGGTGTTAAGTGTGTTGTGGTAATTGTGTGATAATGGGTTTTGGTTTTGGAAGTTGGATGTAAATGTTGAGTTTGGGTTGATGTTTACTTGAAAAGGATTTTGATTGCTTTGTTGTAAGTAAGATGTAAACATGGTGTTGGTATTGGTATTATGTTGTGGCGGAATTTGGTTGGTGTGTTGGTGTTGTGGTATGAAGTTGAGGTTTTGGTTGACACGTTGTTGTGATGGAGGTTGGTTGGTGTTTAAGTTTGAATCAAAAGACATATTGGTGTTTGGTGTAGTGTTGGTCATTTGGGTTTGTCATGCCCATTTTTTTTTCACATCTAAACATTACAACTACCAAAAGTTTGCAACCACCACTAAGACAATTTGAGTTTTAAAGTTAAACTAATGATTAGTTCATCTAGCTTTACAATGAAGGAATAAAAACAAGAACATATTAAGAGACTTAACTATAGGAAGCTTAACACCAAAAAGAAATGCTACATTACTCAAGAAATCATACACAATCACACAAAAATAGGAACTTAACATCATTATAATGAAGCACCTCTACTACATGATCATGGCTATCAAAAGTTGCCTTAAATCTAGATTTAAACAATAATCAAAATTCCCTCTTTCAAAAAAACTAGTATTACCCATTTGAATTATCTTCTTATCTTGAGATGAAGGCCCAAGGGTGTTCGATTAAGAGGAACCAAAAATTTATTATCTCATTTAAGTTGAGAAACTCTTTGAACTCCTTAAGACTAATTGTGTGTCGACATTAGTTTTCTTAATTCAAATTAGACTAATTATTTTATACCAAATACTTAATTTAAATTTCTACCCAACTATATTAACACAAAGATATTTAGTTACAATTTCTTTTTTCTTGGGAAGTATCTTAACTTACTTTTCTACTAGATGTTGTTCAAAACTAAATTCCTGAATGGTTTTCTCTATATCCCTATATGTCTATAAGATTAAATATAATTGTAAGGAACGAATCATTCAAAGAATATCCAACCACATTCTTGAACCTATGATACATAAACAAGTTATGAATAACATTAATGTGGAGTGTTTATTTTAAGTTTCAAATACTTCCAATCATCAATTTCTATCTTTCTAACTATGTTTGTCCTTCTAGTTTTAACAATCAATTTTAATTTACAATATAATATAATAGAGTTTAAATAATACAATTTTATTTCCAATTATCCTATTGTTTTATCTATTTAATTTAGAGGAAGATAACATTTGGACATATACCTAAATTGTTTTCTTTACAAAGATTTTAAAAATATGATTACTAATGTATAATGATTTCCACCATTTTGGCCTATTATTAAGTTTCCTAATATAAATTTATCAACTTGATAAGTTTAACTAAATTTTTCCACCAATATTCTATCTTTTAATAATAAATCAATAGTTTTAAATCTCCTAGATTTAATTATTTAGTTACAATTATAAACTTTCTATTTATTATCTCATAATCATAACAAAAAAACTTATATAAATTGTTAGCTAAATTTAACTACCACTTTCCCTTAACTTTTTAATTTTTATTACTAGATAAATCTTCCATTGATTTTTACTTGTAACTCATGCTTTTTAATTATTTAATTAGATAATCACTATTTCATTTTGACAGCATTTATCAACATCTATGGTCTATAGCATGTGCAACAGCTTTTCTTGACTTATTTGTAATGCCCATTGGGCTTATTAAATATGTAGCTATCCTTTCTTGACTTTCAGGTTTTGCATTTAGTTTTATGGTTGAGTTATTGGTCATTATGGTTGTGTGCCACAACTCCCTTGTAAATCTAGTTCTCTATATAATAGATGCCCTGCCTCTCATCTTCTCAAGGCAATTTGGGGCTTTTGCATATTGTTTGTTTTGTGATCAGCAGATCACCATTATTTGCCTTCATCTGGTATCAGAGCCAGCTCAAAGAAATCCACCAGTCATTGTAGGAGATCCCGAAGAGATCAGAGTGCAAATTATCTGTGTTGGAGTTGAAGTCATTAGCTGTAGTTCACTGGACTGAAGTTCAGAAAGTGTTGATTGAAAATCACAGTCAAAGGAAGCCGTTGTGTTTGTGTTTTGCTATTTTTGCGTTTTCTGTAGGTTGGAAGGAGGCGTGCAGGCTGAAGGAAAATTGTTGTGTAATTTGTATTGCCCTTGTGAAGAGGCGTACAGTGCATATAAGATAATAAAGTTGCCCCATGTGCAGAGTGCAACGTAGGAGAGAGTTGCGTGTGAATTTCTTTCTTTTAGATTTCCACGCAAAAGTCCAAAAATAAGCTTTAAACACTTAAGCTTTTATTTATACGTGAAAGCCTTTCATAAGTTTATTAATTAGCTAGTAAAAGCTTTTTAAAAGATTTATTTTTCTTTTATTTTTTAAAATAAAAGAATAGAACTTTTTAAACTTTTAAAAGTAGATTTTTTTTTGAAAAGTGATGTGTAACTTCACATATTGAAATTAGAAGGATTAAAATTTTCATTTTTTTTGTAAAGTGAATATTGTGTAATTAAGTGCATTATCGGTTGCAACCGACACTTAATCTGGAAAAATCAATATAATATTAAAATCTTTTTGCGCGTGGGTCCTATTTGAAAGGACAGGGGGAGTATTTGTTTGCAAAGATCTCTCTGAAACTTGTGTTGAACTCTTGGGTCGTTGTGCACATTTTTATGGCAAACATGGCAGGAAATTTTATGTCTAACATGTTAATTCCCGTATTTGAAGGAGACAACTTTACATATTGGTGTACTAGGATGCAAACCTTACTCAAATCCAAAGATTTGTGGGAAATTGTACAAGTAGGGTATGTAGAACTAGATACAACTGCATTTAATGCATTAAATGATCAACAGAAAAGAGAATACAAAGCAAGTATAAAGAAGGATAATGAAGCCCTATTTCTGATTCAAGGTGCAATTAATCAAGCAATTTTTCCTAGGATAAGTGGTGCTATTCATTCTCAGCAAGCATGGAAAATATTGAATAATGCATATCAAGGTGCACAAACTGCAAAATTACAGACAATGAGGAATTTTTTTGAGAATGTAAAGATGACTACTAGTGAATTTGTGAATGAATTTCTAACAAAGGTAGAAGGTCTAGTAAGTCAGATGAAAGTTTTAGGGGAAGATGTAGATGACAAGCATGTCATTGAGAAAATTCTAAGGAGTTTGATTTCTAAATTTGATGGTGTGGTTTCTACAATTGAGATTTCCAAAGATCTCACAACTATGCAAATACATGAGCTAAGTGGAATTTTATTAACTGCTGAAGAAAGAATGAAAAGTAATGAAGAAAGCTTAGAGAAAGCATTTTCCTCTAAAGCAAGCATAAGAGGAAAAAGAAACACATTTTTTAGGAATCAAAATAAAAATGAATACAAAGGTGAATCAAGTAATTTTAGAGGAAGAGGTAATAATTTTAGAGGAAGAAGTAGCAACTTCAGAGGTACTGGAAGAGGAAGAGGTAGAAACAATGGGGGAGACTATGATAAAAAAGAACGTCCAATGCTTTCATTGCAACAAGTTTGGACACTATGCATCAGAATGTTGGAGTAAACAAGGTGAAACAGAAAAAAGAAATGCTCATAGTATTGTTGAAAATAAACAAAATTTGTTTATGTCTTGCTTTAATGCAAATTCCAGTGAAAATAATGTATGGTATATTGATTCTGGATGTTCTTCACATATGACATCTAATGGGAATTTATTTGTCACTTTGGATGAAAAACATCAAAGTACAGTAGTACTAGGAGATAATCAATCTCATGGAAGCAAAGGTAAAGGTACAATTGTAGTTACAACAGAACATGGTGAAGTTAAACACATTAATGAAATACTAATGGTTCCAACACTAAAAAAGAATTTGTTGTCTGTTGGACAAATGCTAGAACAAAATTATCAAGTGACTTTTGATAAGAATAAGTGCATAATAAGAGATAAGTTAAAAAGGAATGCAGTTGTTGCAAGAGCAAGGATGATAGGTGATAGGATGTTTCCTCTTCATTTCACTCTTGGAAACCAAGCATTAAGGTCTAGTGAAATGAATGAAAGTAAAATTTGGCACCAAAGATATGGTCACCTCAGTTTTAGTGGGTTAATCTTACTCAAGAGATTCAAAATGGTTGAAGGTCTACCTTTCATTGAAAATACAAAAGAAGTGTGTGAAGAATGTGTTGTCGGCAAACAACACAGAGTTAGCTTTCCAATTGGTAAATCTAGTAGAGCTAAGCAGCATCTTGAGATAATCCATACGGATTTGTGTGGTCCTATGGAAACACCTTCTTTGAATAAATCTAAGTATTTTCTAACCTTCATTGATGATTACTCAAGAAAAACTTGGGTATATTGTTTGGTTTCAAAATCAGAAGTGTTTGAAAAATTTGTAGAATTCAAGAAGTTGGTTGAAAAACAAAGTGGTAAATACATCAAAGTGATAAGGTCAGACAATGGAGGTGAGTACAAATCAAATCAGTTTCTAGATTTTTGCAAAAATCATGGAATCAAGAGAGAGTTCACTACTTCCTACACTCCACAACAAAATGGAGTTGCTGAAAGGAAGAATAGAACCATTGTTGAAATGGCAAGGAGTATGATGAAAGAGAAGAATTTAGATAAAATGTTTTGGGCAGAAGCAGTATGTACAACAGTGTATCTTCTAAATAGAAGTCCTACAAAAGCAGTTAAAGGAATGACTCCTGAACAAGCATGGTCTGGGGTAAAGCCAAGTGTTAATCACTTGAGAGTATTTGGTTGTGTTGCTTATGCACACATACCAAAAGAAAAAAGGTCTAAGTTAGATGATAAAGGCCTAAAATGTATTTTTATTGGGTATGGATATGAAAATAAAGCATATAGATTGTATGACCCAATAGGAAAGAAGCTTCTTATAAGTAGAGATGTGGTATTCAATGAAGCAACAAAATATAGCAAGGAAAATGAAACAAAGGGAAAAGAGATCATGATTGATGAATTTGAAGAAGGAGAAGACAAAGAAAATGAACCTAAGTCTTCTAGTACAGGAGCAAGAAGGTATCAAAAATATCAAAGAAGAACAAAAAAGAATCATCCATCAACTCTTATGTTGGATTCAAATTTTGAGAAAATGACAACAAGATCACAAGCAAAAGTGAATTATGCTTTGATGACTCAAATCATGGAAAGTAATGAACCACAAACATTTGAACAAGCTCAAGAAAAAAAAGAGTGGGTTGAAGTAATGCATAGTGAGATAGAAACAATTGAAAGGAACGACACATGGGATTTGGTTCAGCTACCTCCTGGTAAGGAAATTGTTGGTACAAGATGGGTGTATAAAACTAAATATAAATCTGATGGAAGCATTGATAAGCATAAGGCTAGATTGGTAGCCAATGGATACACTCAACAAGAAGGTATTGATTACACTGAAACATTTGCACTTGTAGCACGCATGGATACTATCAAATTGGTTTTGGCTTTGGCAGTTTAGCATAGTTGGATTGTTTATCAAATGGATGTAAAGAGTGCTTTTTTGAATGGATATATTGATGAGGAAGTGTATGTTTCTCAACCTAGAGGTTTTGAAATACCCTCTAAAGCGCATTATGTTTACAGATTAAAGAAGGCCTTGTATGGTCTTAAGCAAGCACCAAGAGCATGGTATTCAAGGATAGACTCATACCTACAGCAGAAAGGTTTCTTAAGAAGTCAATCAGATCCAAATCTTTATATTAGGAGCTCAAATAAGGATATTTTTATCTTAGTTCTCTATGTTGATGATCTTATCTACACTAGGAACAATTCAGCTTTATTTGCAGAGTTTAGAGCAGCTATGGTTGCTGAATTTGAGATGACAGATTTGGGACAGATGCACTATTTTCTTGGTATAGAAGTATGGCAAAACAAAGATGAAATATTCATGTCTCAGAAAAAATATGCTTCAGACATCCTACAGAAATTTCAGATGAATAGCTGCAAACTTGTTGCAACACCTATTGAAGTTGGACTTAAATTGTCTAGCTTAGATGTGTCAGATCTAGTGGACCCTACTCTATATAGACAGTTGATTGGTAGTTTGATCTACTTAACTACTACTCGACCAGATATCACTTATGCAGTGAGCTTGGTATCTAGGTTCATGTCAGAACCTAAGCAAACACATTGGAATGCAGCTAAGAGGATTCTTAGATATGTCAAAGGGACATTGAGTTATGGACTCAAATTTCAGCATTCAGAGGATAGCAAGTTGGTTGGTTATACAGATTCAGATTGGGCAGGCTCCACAGATGACCGAAAGTCTACTTCTGGTTACGCTTTCAGTCTTGGTTCAGCAGTTTTCTATTGGAAGTCCAAGAAACAACCAACTGTCTCACTTTCTACAGCACAGGCTGAGTATAAAGCCGCAACATCAGCAGCTTGCCAAGCTGTGTGGTTGAGACGACTACTAGAGGATTTACACCACATACAAACTGGACCTACATTGTTGTATTGTGACAACAAGAGTGTTATACAAATGACAAAGAATCCAGTATTTCATAGCAGGACCAAACATATTGAGATTCAACACCACTACATCAGAGAATTGGTTCAACAGGGATTGATTGAGATTGTGTACTGTAGTACAGAAGATCAACTAGCAGATATTTTCACGAAGTCTCTAGCTCGTGAAAGATTCCAGAAACTTAGAGATTTACTTCATGTTCTTCCCAATGGTCATTATGGGGGAGAATGACAGCATTTATCAACATCTATCGGTCTATAGCATGTGCATCAACTTTTCTTGACTTATTTGTAATGCCCATTGGGCTTATTAAATATGTAGCTATCATTTCTTGACTTTCAGGTTTTGCATTTAGTTTTATGGTTGAGTTATTGGTCATTATGGTTGTGTGCGATAACTCCCTTGTAAATCTGGTTCTCTATATAATAGATGCCCTACCTCTCATCTTCTCAAGGCAATTTGGGGCTTTTGCATATTGTTTGTTTTGTGATCAGCAGATCACCATTATTTTCCTTCACATTTCAAAATGATCTTTAATGATTCTCATTTTATTTTATTGTTAAATAAAATAGTCCCTTTTAACTGTCTCTTTTTTTTAATTCCTTCTTAACATATATTTAATTATCTTTAATTAATTCTTAAAAAAACAATTGATAGTTCACGGATGGAAAATTCACCGCCAGCAATTCACCACCACCAAGCAATTCACCGAGGTGGAAAATTAACTGCATTAATATTTTTAATAAAATCAAAAATTTCGAAATATATATTAAAAAATATTAATGTGGTTAATTTTTTGTCGTGGTGAATTGCTGGTGGGTGAATTTTTCATGACGGTGAATTGTTGGCAGTGAATTTTCTGTCGGTAAATTTTCCTAGAGTTGATTTCTTCTTACTAAATCTGATTGGTTAGTTACAATCTTTCTATTTGATGCTCACAGATTAATAGAATGATAACCATTTTTAGGTTACTGGAGGTTTGAAGGTACTAACTCCATGAATTATTATCAACTGTTACTTCAAATTTATTTTCCCAAATTTATTTTATTTTTTCAGGGAAAATTCCAGGTTTTAAAATTTTCAAGTTTTATAATGATTTGCATGCAGTGGCTTCCTTGAATCGACTCATTCATCAATACATAGCAGCCAATAATTTATAACTCCGGATTAAAAGCAGATGTTGATAGTTTATAATGATGGCAACGTGGGATTTGCAGCCTTAATAGCCTGGCAGCGTTTAAATGTGATTGTCTCAATGGCTGAGAACATGGCAACTAATCATGGTCAATACACAAGTAAAAAATATACAGAAATAAAGAATTATGTTCATTGTTATCTTATGTACATAGCATGCAATTCTTGATGGAGGGAAAAATAGAGATTAATGATTAAGACAATGGTTTAGTGCAGGTCTTATGGAGTATAAAAGTTTCAGATTAATCGATTAGTATTTTCTTTTTTACACCAGAAACCTTTTAGATGGTTAAGTAAAACTAGTCTTCTTCATTCCTTTCAGATTTTAAAACTTGGTAACAAAGGCAACTTGCAATGCATGATACTTATCTTTCCTGTTTGATACATCATATATATTTCCTTGTACAAAAGGTTTATGTTCACATTAATCCCATTATAAGGCATTGTAAAGTTCCCCTTTCATTAATACTATTTACCAACCAAGAGTAAACAACAAATCCTTCACTACATCTAACAAAAGAAATGTAAAGTTCCCACTTCATTAATACTATTTAACAAAATAAAACAACCATTACATTTTCTTGCACAAGAGTAACTAGATTTTCTCTCACAAAATGAAATTACACAATAATATGTTTGGGACCCCAATCTACTAGATTCTATTTGAATTACTTTCAATACAAAATCTTGCCTTGCTTATAACATCCACATAAAATAAACCAATACTTTGAGAGGGTTTCTTTTGAAACAAAAACAAAACATTTGCTTTTTCATGCTACAATGATTGTTTTTCAAGACAAATTGCACTATAACATAACTTAATTTTTTTTATGGAACATAACATCAATAGCCATTGGAAGCAACACCATTTTCCAATCTTTTCTAACTAAAGAAATCACAACTCTCAAAAAATCTTCAAGGCTCCCTCCAAGAGACCTGATAAGAACAAAGAGGGCGTCATGTCCCCACAATCATGACATTTTGATGACAAAAGAAACATGTTAAAAATTATTAACCATTTGATATTGTATACTTATAATTGTCAAAGACGACATTATAATTATAAATAACATTATAAATATTATAATAGTATTATAATCATTAAGACATAGTGGATAATAAAATATATAAAATTATTATAAAATGTAAACTTAAAGCAATATTATAATTATCGAATATAAGATTATAACATTCAGAGCCTGAAATAATGTGGAAGATAATAAAATACATATTTAAAGTATTAAACCCTTTGATATCCTTATAAAAGGTGATATTATAATTATAATTATTGTATTTAAAAAATATAAATACTAGTAAATTAAATATTGTGGACACGAAAAAATATCCCTTTTATTTTTTCTTGATTTGTCCCTCGTGCTTATTTGGCTTGATTTCAACTTGATTTAATGTTGCAATGTGGCCCACACATTCACATTAGGTCTTGAATTTCTATAAATCATTAAGACTTTATGATGTCTTGTAAAGGTGTTGTGATACATTTTCACACTTTTTTAGACTTGTCATCCACAAATGCACCTTTCTTATGCTTTATTTGGCCCCTTTATGCACTTATAGGCCTTAATTAAGTGTATTTTTGAATGTAAACCCAACAAACATCATTTAATACAACATAATTTCCAACACCCATTTGCCACTTGGGGCGAAAGAGTCCCTTTTGGCACAAAAATCAAAATAAACTTAAATTACTGGTGGGTTTTTATTCCTAAAGACCTAAGGTCGGCCTGTGATGTATTTTCGAGAAATTAGGGCACAAGTGTGCATAAATACATGATTTTATATTCATTTTAACCCCCATTCGCCCATTCATTCTTGCATACAATCCATCTAAGCATTCAATCAAGCATCATAGCATTAATCAATCAAGCAATTACTAAGCATCTTGGAGCATCCATTGACATATCTTTAGACTTCAACAACAAGGGTTTGGTGAGTTTATGACATTTGCATGTTATTTGTTCATCATTCCTTCTTATTTCATTTCATTACCAAGGGTTTGATTACCAAAGTGGGGTTTGACCAAGGAAAACCCCTATACTCTAACCCTTAACCATTTTCCCCGTCTTTGCATGTGTGTTTGCAGGTCTTGTAGGTAGATTTTTCAAGGAGAAAGGTGTCAAAAGGTGTTGCAAAGTCATCAAAGTCAACACAACCCTAATTGAAGCTTGGAGACCTTTTTTAGCCTGTTTTCTACATATTCAGATATGACAACTTGACAAGTAGAAAGTACATACCAAGACCCACAAAGTTGACTTTTGACTTTGTAGATTTTTGTAGGTGGATTGATTCTACATTTGTGGTGAATGAGTCCCACCGCCAAGTTGGAAAAATAGTTTTCTGAAGTTCTGTATTCCTGACATCCCAAAACTTGTTCTGATAGATTTTACCAGAAACAAGACTAATTTGCCATCTATGGTGAATGAGTCCCAATGGGTACCAACATTGAATTCTGCAACATTCCAAAACCTTTTTAGATCTTCTTTTAGTTTCTAGGTGCACCCCAATCAGTTTCATTCAATTAAGTTCTTATTTGTTTATGTTTCTAGTGCATGTTTGCATACAAGACTATGTTTTCAAACACTTCATATTTCTTAGTTTTGCATCCATATTCAATAGCTTTTGTTCATTTTCTACATTTAGTTCATCTCATCTAGGAACATTACACCCACATCACATCAATCTTTGAAGGTGAACATTGCATTTTGGCCCAATTCTTTATCCTAGGTGAAAAGCCCTAGGACTATAAAGCATTTTGAGTGCCAAAATCTTTGTTTACATTTTGGTGAACCTGAATTTTGAATATTTTCTTTCTGATTTGTATCCTAGGTTTAACTTGCATTGCATTATATTTTGCATTGTTTTGCATCCTAGGTTTTTCAAAGCATTAGTGAAACTATCATTATTGCTTTCATTTTTTTTGCAATCATTTAAAAAAAACATTGAAATTCTGCATTTGCATCATAGTTCTACATAAGACAATCTAAAAAACATCAAGTTGCATTTAAAACTTTTGCAAAAACTCAAACAAATTCATCCCTAGACTTATTTTCCACCCTGGGTGAATTAGTCTAGTTGCACATTCTGCACTGCATTTTTTGGGCATTTTCTACATTTCTGTTTTCTGTTATTACATCTCTATTACAATTTCCAAAATTTATGTTATTAGCATTTTATTGCTCCTAGTTTACATTTCATTTGCATCCACCTCACCTTTAGTAGTCCTTGTATGAGTGTTTTGTGCCATATTGATAATACTTTAGTAAGAAGAAGTTCACAAGTCATGGGATCCCATGATAGCACACTTGTTGTGGACCTTGGGTTGTCTCGAGCTACTACTTCTAGTGTTGACAATAGTGCATTAGGCATGAACCCTACCTTTATCAATGCTTTTCCTTCCCATATCATGCAAGTTGACACACAAAATGATCACATTCCACAAGAAAACATCATTAACATTCATGAGGATCTAGCACATTTGCAACAAAAAGGTGTCTTGAAAACATTTCAACCATCACAATTCATGCGATAAACAAAATCCATCGTCTGCTTGAATGTAATGAAGGGTTAGACATTATGAAAAAAATTGTTGAGATATACCATAAACATATTCCTTCCACCTCTAGTACATCTCAACCAACAAACACTGTGGTTAGTCAAGGAGGACTTAACACTCCTTCCATAGTAGCATCCATACCTACCTGTACCACTCCCCAAGTCACAACCACAATGCAACAGGTTAGTAATGTGATTCCTTCCTTGACTATTCTTGTTAGCATTCCTAATTCTTCCATGGCATCGAATGTTTTCTACTCTTCTACCATACCATCTATTAGCAATATTCCATTCACTTTCCCTACCACTACATACACTCCATCACCACTATCTCTTCCACCTCATACCACTTACATTGACCCTCTCATCACACAAATTTTTCAAATTGTCTCCTCCATGCAACAAAAAATATCCACCATAAGTCAAAGCCAAAATGCCCCACCCACCTATTATGTCAATAGCAACCAATTATCTTTGGAAATATAAAGAACATCGATGCCACAAGGAATTGAGATACCTAGATTTGAGAAGTACAGAGGGAAGGTTGATCCTACTAATCATGTTAATGCTTACACCGCCTTATGTAGTGACTTTATCCTTGACGATAAACTGTTGGCCAAACTGTTTCCTAGGACCTTAAAGGACACTGCCTTGGAGTGGTTTTCATCCTTGCCAAACAATTCAATTTGTTCATTCAATGAACTAGTTTATGCATTTATCAATCATTTTCAAGTGCATATGACTCCCAAAAAGACATTGGCTGATCTAATGAAATGTAAACAAAATGTGGATGAAAGAGTAACCAATTTCATCTCATGCTATCAGTCACTCTATGCCCAAATCTATATCAAGGTTTTTGATCCACATCTCCAAAAGATGTTCATTGTAAATTTACAAAGTCATATCCAAGATAAATTGACCATGATGAAATTTCCCTCTTTCATGAATTTATGTACAACCTTTTGTGATTATCACAATTCGACTAGTAGTCATGATGCCAAGTCCACTACTAGCCAAATTGAAAAATCTAAACCTAGCACTTCAAAAAATTCACAACCATTTCAAAAACCAAGCAAAGGATTTTTACAATTCAACCGCCCTCCTCAACAACTACGTCAACCCGTAAACAACCAAGTAACAACTATTAAAGTCATGATACCTTTTACTTATGGAGATCCAAAAATAAATTTACACCTTTACCAGACACTCTTCATAACACCATGTCCCAACTATTGCAGCAACATATGATTACTTTACCTACTGTTAAACTAGTGGATCCTACTAAACCTTTACCTCCAACTTTTCAACCTAACGCTTATTTCCATTATCATAGACAACATCGACATGACACAAAACAGTGTAAGTGTCTTAAACATATAGTGCAAGACCTCATTGATTCTATCCGTCTATCCATTTCAAATATTAATGTTAAAGGCAATCCGTCTATTGCCCCACTCAATCAAAATTTGCAAATTTTTACCAATCCGATGCCCAAACATACTATGTCATTCGTCAAAGTTAGTGAAACTCAAAACAATGATGTGATGACTATTTATAAACTTATTGAACATCCTGATCCTATTCCACATACCACTTCTATTAATCCTATACATGAAATGGTAAGTGCGATAGACATTATCCCTCATAAGGGCCAACCTAAGAAATCTCTTGATATTACTTTCTCTTCTAAGGATATTCTTCTTAATCTTCCCAATGGTCCTCCTTACATAGCCGATTGTGTTTATGATAAACCCACTAATGGGATACTCATAGATCCCTCCTGTGGCGAGAATGTGATCACTAAGGAATTTTTGGTATTACATGATCTTTATGAAGATAATTATTAAAAACCTAGAGCAAGGATCAAAACACACAATGGTTTTGCGTGCCCTACGATAGGACCAATCATCCTTCCATTACAGATAGGACTTAAGATAGTGGATATAACATTCTCCATCATTCCACAATCAGATCAATTTCGTTTACGGCTATGCCATCCATGGCTTCACTCGATGAAAGTTGTTCCTTTAGTCATACACAAATTTTTAAAGTTTCTGCATGATGATTACATATTCACTGTTCACCATAGTTGCTTTAACCCTTTGTCTTCTAAAGGATATTTCTCCTTAGAATCCTTTTGGCCAGAGCCCATGGAACCCATAAAACCTCACAAATATTTCTTTTTCATTTCTTATCAAAGTTTAAAGCAAAGAAAATTGCCGAATTTCCCCTTTGTAACCAATCCAGGTCATCCATTTCCGACACTCCCATCCTAGATGAGATAATGCTTCAACCTAAACCTGAACTAGCAACTCCAGATCAACCAACCATAAACACTTCACCTTCATCATCCAAATTCCCAAGAGATAATGAAACCAACCCTATCATGCCCCCTCACATAAAACACGCGTATAAAGTAAAAGAGAAAGTGATTGAATCACCTACCATGGTTCCTTATGTTCCTCCCCTTAGGGAAGAATAGGATCCTATGGTGGATCAACCCGTTCTTAGACCAACACAACTTCAAAATAGAATCAAAAGAAACTGAGGTGCTAAAGAGCATAGGCATAGACACCATCTCCTTGCTTGTTAATTGCAAATTGAAGAAAGCAAAGAAAATCAACCTCCGCCCTTGACAAAAGCAATGCATGATGAACCTCCTACCCAATCACAAAAAAATGATCCAATGCAACAACCACAACTCATAATACACCCTTCATTGGACATTACCATCCATCCTCATGTCACGATTAATCTGGATGACGATGATGAGATCTCTAAAATAGATGAAGAGGTGCATAATGATTTGAATACATTATTTTCCTCTTCCATGAGCTTAAATGAAAAATCTCCTACAACAAGTGTAGAACCTAGTACTTCCCCTAGTTCGGCACTTGCACTTGTCCCTTTGGAAAGTCAACTGCCCTTGCCATAGCCTGAACATGATTGGGAGGTGGATGATTTTCTCATCGCTTGACTTGCATCTACCTTACTAGTCCTTTGCATTTTATTTTCTTTTTCTTTTCTGTTTGTATGTGTGTATCGTGCTCCCCTGTGATGTGACATTTGATGTTCCCTCTCTTTCTGCAATTCCTCTATTTATACCTTCATTCTTCTATATGTCGTACATTGCTTTCACTTTTTCTTTTCACTTTTGTTTTGTGTTTTCCTTTTGGAGATGATGCAAAGCGTAGAGATGCGCTTTGTCTCTTCCATGTTGACCCACAAGGACTTTTTCTTTTCTTTTCCACTTTTCTTTTATGTTTTCCTTTTGGGGATGACGCAAAGTGTAGAGAATCCCTGTCTCTTCCATGTTGAACCAAAAGGTATTTTTCTTTTCTTTTTTGCTTTTGTTTTGTGTTTTCCTTTTGGGGATGACGCAAAGTGTAGAGATGCCCTATGTCTCTTCCATGTTGACCCAAATAGGTCATTGTTTTTATTTTTCACTTTTGTTTTCTGTTTTCCTTTTGGGGATAACGCAAGGCATTGAGACCGCAACGTCTCCTTCATGTTGACCCAAAAGATTTTTTTTTCATTTTTGTTCACCTTTTCATTTTCCTTTGCTTGTGTTTTCCTTTTGGGGATGATGCAAAGTGTTTAGACGCCCTATATGTCTTCCATGTTGACCCAAAATGAACTTTCTTTTTCTTTTGTTTTTCCTCTCTTTGTGTCATTCTGCCAGTTCTATGTGTATTTGGAGAATGATGATAGTTTTGAGTTCTTTAATTAAAACATTGCAACAATGAACATACTAATCCCAAATCCATAGATCCCTTATGTGTTTGGTGTGTTCCTTTTTGGGGCAATCCCTCTTTCTTTTGTTCCTTTTTCATTTGCATGATGCAACCTTACTCAGAAACATATGGCTTGGCATAGGGGCTTTCCAAATTGGCTCTCATGTCTTGTTTCTATTTGTCATTTTTCATTCACTACTTTAAAGTAATTTCTCATAGAACAATGTGTAGCGATTCCTTTAAGGTGGGGGCATACATTGGCATTATTCATTTTTATTTTTATTTTTGGTTCTTAGTGCAACCTTCTTGTTCCATACGACGTGTTTGTCACTTTGTGGATGACATTGGGTATAGTGTCCTTCATAAGTGTGATCTCTCTTGGCATATTACATTCCTCTTAGTGGCTTGATGTGATGCACTACATCACCTAAGTTGTGAATATTCTATTCTTTGATTGGTCCTCTCTTGGAGAAATTAGACACAATGTTCCCTAAGTTATAGACCTTGCATGAACTAAGCAAGACTCCTTTGAACATCTCTTGCATGTTGAATTTTTCATTTACATGGCCACCTTGCATAACACAACTTGCATGCCTATGGTGCCATTGCATTTGTTCATGAGTTCTAAGCATACAAAGCTTTGATTGACTCATGAAGCACGAAACAACATTGTATTTTGTGGCACCTTATTAAAGTTATTAGGAGGTATAAATTTAGTATGGTTGAGCAGAAAGCCCATTTTGAGGCATGAATTTACCAATAGCCACCTTGTGGATTTCTCACCCCACAGATAACCAAAAGTTTCATGGCCCCAGAGTGAGTATGTTGTGGATTTCTCACCCTGCGGACAACCATAAGTTTCGTGGCCCAGAGTGAGTATACTTCGGCCTTCTCACCTGGTGGACAACCATGAGTTCTATCGCCCTAGAGTGAGTATGAATTTTATTTCCAAACAAACAATCCTACATCTAATCCAAAAAAAACTGGACAAACGATCAAAGCTTGATCCAAACTCTTCTCTTTCATCACTTTCATGTGTGTTCCTTTGCTCTTATGATTGGTTTGTCATGGGATCTTGATCTTGGGGACTTGACCATACCTCTTGATTGATGTTGTATCATCTCACCAAGCATTAGTGCATTCAAACCCCTCTTGATTGCATGTTCGCTCTACTTTAGTGTGAGTTTGAAGCAAGTTCATCCTTTGACTAAAGTGGGGGTTAAGTGTGGACACAAAAAAAGTAACCCTTTTACTTTTTCTTGTTTTATCCCTCCTTGTGCTTATTTGGCTTTATTTCACCTTGATTTAATGTTTCAATGTGGTCCACACATTCACATTAGGTCTTGAATCTTTATAAATCATTAAGACTTTATGATGTCTTGCAAAGGTTTTGTGAAGTGTTGTGATACATTTTCACACTTTTCTAAAATATTCCTAACATAATTCGCCTACATACCCCCTTTTTATCACTTACCAAGTCTTATTTTAAAGTGTTGTAAAGTCTTGTAACTAACTTTCATGCTTTTCTAGACTTGTCATCAACAAATACACATTTCTTATGCTTTATTTGTCCCCTTTATGTAGGTACATGCCCTAATTAAGTGTATTTTTGAATGTAAACCCAAAAAACAACATTTAATACTATAAGAACTTATAAAAAGTAACAATAGGATCAAGAGACCAAAGATAACACATAAGAGATAGAGAATATGATGATTGTATTCTCAATATGCATGAAGATGTTCAATTACAAGCATGTACAAGGCTTGTTTATAAAGGCAAGCTAGGACACAAGGAAGGGCCATGAATGAGATAAGTGTCGCATTCATGTGCAAGGGTAGGTAGAACTTGAAATAATAGATAATTCCATGAAAGGTGGATCACCCACCTAAAGTGGAATTATCATGCCATGATAAGTGGAGATAAAAAGGTGATAACTAGATCACACCACAAAGAGTAGGATTTCTCCTACACACACTTCCCTAAGTGTCCCAATGAAATCTCTAAATGTATGCACAAACCTATATGCAAGATGCAAAAAACTAGGTGTCACAAGTGCAAACTACAATGATGTGCATTCCCTAAGTAAGCTTAAGTAAAGTGTAATAAGTAAAATACTTATTTACACCAATACCCCCCCTTAATTGCAACTGGGGGAATGAAGACTCAAGCCAACCATGCAAGATGGTTCCTTAAAACTGGGCCATGTTAGGTACCCATGTACAAATGCAATGCAATATCTCACAAGAGAGGAAAGGGAGAAAACCTCATGGGAAAAACTCCCCTTGAAAAGAGAAGAAAATAAATCAATGTATAAATGGAGAAGGAAAAAACCCCAAGATGAGGAAAAAGTTCCCCCCCATGAAAGAGAATGGAGAAGTCAAGTGACTCCCCTGGACACATCCCTCACCCCCAAGAGAGCTCGCAATTGATGGTACTTACTCTCAGTAAAGGGTTTGGTGAATATGTTAACAACCTACTCTACTATCAGACAATAGCACAAGTCAATGACCTGATCTTGAATCAGCTCCCTGATGAAGTGCATATGAATCTCAATGTGCTTGGTCCTTTGATGTTGGATTGGATTCCCGAAGATTGAAATAACACTCTGATTATCACACTGAATGATTGTCAGACATGGAAGGGAAAAACCAAACTTAGAAAGAATGTGTTGAAGCCAAATGGCCTTGGTGGCGGCTATAAAACCCCCCCTATACTCAAATTTGTCAATGAAAGAACAATGACATGCTGCTTCTTGCTCTGCCATGAAATAGGTCCTAACCAAAGATGGAAGCTATGGCTAGAAGTGGAATTGCGATCATCAAAATCACCAGCCCAATCTGAGTCGGTATATCCTACTAAGTCAAGTTGTGCACTTGCTGCATAATGAATCCCATGTTGATGAGTACCCTGGATTTAGTACAAGATGCGTTTGGAGGATTTCCAATGAAGCTCATGTGGTTCCTGCATAAAGCAAGAGACCATGCCAATCATATAAGAGATGTCAGGGCCTGTATGAGTCAAATAGATGAGACTTCATATAAGCTGACGATACAAAGTGGCATCAATGAGTGGAGTGGAGCACTTAGCCTCAAGCTTGAATCTCGAAAGGAAGGGAGTTAGAGCGGGCTTACAATTAGTCATGTGGAACCGTGAAAGAAGATCAAGCACATTCTTGGGCTATGAAAATGTAATCCTAGATGAAGAATGTTGAATCTCAATGCTAAGAAAGTAGTGAAGAAGGCCCAAGTCGGTCATGGAGAATCTATCCTTCAAAGTAGTTTTGAAACTCCCAATAATGGATGAGGTGCTCCTTGTAATGATCAAGTCATCAACATAGAGTACAAGTATCAAATGTGCATCATCCTACCTCAAGACGTAGACATTCTGATCTAAATGACACTTGGTGAATCCTGTGGAGAGAAGGAAGGAATCCATCATGGCATACCAAGCCTGAGGGGCTTGTTTAAGGTCATAGAGGGACTTCCTCAACTTGTAAACCAATGAAGTATCCTGGATGAAACCTTATGGTTTCTCCATATAGATCTCATTAAGATTCCCATGTAGAAAAACACTCTTAACATCCATCTGATGTATTGCCCAACCATGTGAAGCGACAATGGAAAGTGTTAGTTAGTGGAAATCATTTTTCTAATAGGTGCGAAGGTCTTAGTGTAGTCAACTCCTACAACTTGTGATAAACCATTTGCAACAAGTCATGCCTTATACTTATCAACACTCCCATTTATTGCATATTTGGTCCAATAGATCCACTTGCATCAAACCATCTTTCTCCCCTTAGGGAGAGGGACCAACTCCCAAGTGTTGTTCCTCATCAAGGAACTATACTCTTCCTCCATAGTTGCATCCCATTCAGGAACCCTGTAGGCTTCCTAAAAGGATTGTGGATTTGAAGTTGACACAATGAGAGCATGTAGAAGAGGCTCATGGTCATGTTGTGACCTAGTTCTTTGAGTATCCAAAGGATCCCCAACAAGAGGACCTACTGGCTTAAGATTCTGATGAGCCCAACAAGGTCTAGTAGGGGGAGAAGGGCAAGGCTCCTCAACTAGAAGTGGACCCTGCGAAGGTGTAACCTTGTGAGTCAGTGAGGAAGGAAAGTCATCATCATCTAAATCACTATCATTGCTGTCATCTGTGGAGGAAGGAGGAGGAGTAGAAGAGTCAAAGGTAGGTGAATTTTCCTCAACATGTACATTCCTCTCAAGGAAAATATCATGAGTCTTAAGATCCATTAGTCTGTATGCCTTAACACCATCTGCATATCCCACAAAGATACAAGGCTTGCTCTATGGCTCCAATGCCCTATATTTATGTAGAGGAATACGATCCCATGTGGGATTCCCAAACACTCTAAAGTGTTTCACAACTGGTTTCCTAGCAAACCAAGCTTCAAAAGGACTGATACCCTTCAAAGATTAATGAGGAACACAACTGATTGCTTTTGCCCAAAAAGTTGGACCAAGAGACCTAGCATATATCATGCAACTTGCCATATCCTTGAGGGTTATGTTTTTCCTTTCTGCCAAACCATTCTGTTGGGGTGTGTAGGAAATGGAATGATGTAAGTCAATTCCATCAAGTGTGCAAAATTCCTCAAGTCTATTGTTCACATACTCTCTGCCCTTGTTTGTACAAAGGATCTTGACTTGCTTCCAGGATTGCTTCTCAACATGAGCTTTTAAGTTGAGAAACTTGTCAAATACTTCAATTTAGTGACAAAGGAAGTAGACTCAAGTGTATTGTGAAAAATCATTAATGAAAGTGAGGACATAACGATATTTTTCAAAGGATGGCACTGGAAATGGGCTTGCTACATCACTATGAACACGCTGAAGAAGATCCAAGGCTCTCCAAGAGTTCCCTCTATCAAAATTCTCTTTGGGATGCTTGTCCATGGAACATCCTGAACATACACCCTTAGAAAAGCTAAGTTGAGGAATCCCTTTGACCATGTACTTGGTGTGAAGTTGTTGTAGATAGCGGTAGTTGAGATGACCAAACCACTCATGCCAAATCTTACTCGATGAGTTTGAATGAGTGATCAATGTTGTAGAAGGAGCACGAGGTACCCAATTGGAGAATGAGTAAAGCCTATTGGATGATGTGGTTGTGTTGCTGATATGTGGTTGTCATTGATGTCAACACTATTAGCATTAGTGCATTTGACGTTGTATATGTTGAGGATATTAAGAAAATTGTAATGGAATGAGTTGCAGGTTGTCAGTGGTGAAGTGATGTTTTGTCTATCGGTGACTTCCAAATGTTGTTGATTAGAGGTTGTGGAATAAAGGGTTTCTTGTTGATTATATCTAGTTTATCCATGATGATTTTTAGAGATCTGCGTGAAGATTTAATCGAGTTATGAATATTTTCATTCTGACAATTTTTTTGTTACTTCAGTTGGTGTTGATGATTGAAGATGATGCTATTTTAGTGAGTTCAGTTGTTGTAGATGCTTCTCTTGTGATTCATGATGCTTGTGGATGTTTCTACATCATTCTCTATCTTTGTTGCACGTCCACATTGATCATTGTGCATGTGGTTGGCGATTTTCTCTTGCGTGTTCATGTTTTTCTTGTTCTTGGCCAACATAGTGTTTGTAACATGTTGTGGATCTTCAAAGATAAAATAATTGAAGTGTTTTCACATTGGAGATGTTGATTTGGGTCTTCACTAAGTTGTGACTGACCTTGGTTGATTCACGTTAATAATCTTAAATGTTTTGGGCCGACAATTTATATTCATTTTGTTATTATTGTTGAAACCAACATGAAGGGATGAAATTTCTTGTTGCAGATATATAGGAACAATTGTTAATTCAAATTGAAAAGTGCGAGTGTATGCCAGAGTGCACATTTTTGTGTGTATGTATGAATATCATTCAAAGGAAGAGCAAAGTATGAAGGAGCATGTAGAAGAGTGATGAACTGTTCATGTGCTTAACTGGAACTGTAATCAGACATCAGTAGATGCTATTTACTCAGTTCAAAATAGAAATGGTTGTAATCCAAATCTCTTTTTAAGATAGTGTGTCTTCCTTTGTAATTGAGCAGTGAGCTCTAGGCAGTGTGCCTGAATGCATGTGCATTCCCCATATTTCATTTTCATTATAATTTTAACAGGGTATAATCTTGTGGACTAACCTCCATCGTGGTTTTTCCCCTAATAGGGTTTCCATGTAAAAAATCTTGGTGTTATGTGTGTTTATGATGTATTGATGATTTATGCTTTCATGGTTAATTATGAGATCTAAGAATAAGGTTAATAAGTTGAATAAGTTTTGAATTTCGGTGACAACTGATTCACCCCCCCTCTTAGTTGTCTGCCTTTGTGTTGCCAACAATTAGTATCAGAGTAGGTTCCTTGAAAGAAGTTTAATAGCTTAAGGTGATCCAGGATGGAAAGTTACAAGAAGAATAGTCTGAGATTTGATGGAACAAATTATTATCTATGGAAGACTTGAATGGAATGTCATTTGAGATGGATTAGTGAACCCTATTGGAGCATTACATATAATAGGTATTTTATTCCTCAGAATGGTCCTACTACTACTGAGATTAGAGATGTTGTGTATAATATCTAGGCTAAGGAAGCTTTGTTGAGTGCTTTGAATGATTCTAAGATGATAAATGTTATGGATCTGAAGACTGGTCATGAGATCTAGAAAAATTTGGAAACCTTGTATGAAGGTGATACTAATGTGAAGATTGCTAAGTTGTAGAGTCTAAAAGGGAAATATGAAAGGTTGAGAATGGGTGATGATGAGAACATTAATACTTTCATGCAAAGAGTGAATGAACTTGTGTGTGGTATTAAATGTGCTGGCAGATAGATAGATGAATCCAAGATTGTTGCTAAAGTGCTTAGATCCCTGCCTGATTCTTACAAAGTCAAAGCTAGTGCTATTGAAGAGCTCCAGACTATAACAAACATAACCAGAGATACGTTGGATGGTAAGCTAACTACTTTTGAGTTGAGTGAATTTGGTGATGCCCTTCCTAAGGTTGAATCTACATTTAGGGCTACTACTTCTGGAAGAGATAGACAAAGATATGATTTGGGTGAGATTTCATCTAGAAAGACATTCAAGTATGAAGATGAAATCAGATAGATTGAAGAAGAAGAAAGAGAGATGGAAGAGCTAGAAGCACTTATTGACAAAAGAGTACTAAGAGGAAAAGGTAAGTATGAAGGAAAATCTCCTCTTAAATGTTTTTCTTAAAATAAGATTGGTCATTTTGCATCAAGGTGTCTGGAAAGAGCTTCTAAACCAAGACATGACAAGCATTAATTTCAAAATAAGTGTTATTATGCTATTGTTGAAGGTATAATAGATGATGAATCCAATAAAGGAAATAGAAGTGATGATGAATGGGTATTTATTGCTATCAAGAAAAATAATCATGTATCTACTAAATTTGTTGGTTGTACAAATGTGGAGAAAGCCCTAGCTGCTCGAGTTGAAGAGAAAGATGAATGGGTGATTGATAGTGGATGTTCATATCATATGGCATGAGTTAAAAATAAGTTTGTAAGCTTGGAAAAGTATGATGGTGGTGTTGTGAGATTTGGTGATAATATAGCTGGTGTGATCCGTGGAAGATGATGCATTTCTCTTGATGGTAAGCATAATACTGATGGTGTTCTGTATGTAGAAGGATTGAAGCATAATATTTTGAGTGTTGGTCAGATGGTTGATAAGGGATAAATATTTAGTTCAAGGATGGAAAGTGAAGAATATTGAGTTCCGGAAATTAAATTGCATCAGGTACAAAAAAAGGTAATATCTTTAACTTGAGTGCTGCTAGTAAAAGTTGCTTGATTGTTCAAGTTGATGAAAGTTGGTTATGGCATAGGAGAATGTGTCATGTTAACTTTGATAATATTGTCAAGATAAGTTCCACTAAGGCTATGAGAGATCTACCTAAGCTGGTGAAACCTACTAATTCCATATGCAAGGAATGTCAGGAAAGCAAACTAGAATTTCATTTTGGAGTAAAAAGCATAGTTACAAGGTTACAAGTACTTCATGTTACTCATTGATGATTATTCTAGAATGGTATGGGCTACTTTCTTAAGGGAGAAATCTAAAGCACTAGAAAAGTTCAAGATCTTTAAAGCTATGGTTGAGACAGAGACAGGTTTGAAGATTAAATGTCTGAGATCAGATAGAGGTGGCAAATTAACTTATGGTGAATTTAATTCTTTTTGTGAAGAACATGGAATAAAAAGACAATTATCTACACCATGGAACCCTCATCAAAATGGAATTGCGGAAAGAAAGAACATAACAATTGAAGATGCTGCTAGAACAATGACGCTGGAAGGAAATGTGCCTCATAGCTACTGAAGAGAAGTTGTGAACACTGCTGTGTACACACTCAATCAAGGACAAATCAAAGGTGATACTAGTAAGACCCCTTTTAGCTATGGATTGGTCAAAATCCTACTGTTAAATATTTCAAGATATTTGGAAGCAAATATTAGATTAAGAGAGATAAAGACATAGGAAAGTTTGATGCTAGGAGTGATGAAGGTATCTTTCTGGGTTACTCTACTAAAAGCAAGGCCTACTGGTGTTACAATAAAAGATTAAAGAAAATGGTTGAAAGTGCAAATTTCAAGGTTGATGAAGACTTAGGTACACCATCCAGAACCCATGGATATGAATATGATGATCAGGATGACAATACAAACCAAGGAAAGCAAGATCAAACTACAAATCAAGTGCAAATCAATCCTGTAAATCAAGAAAATGAAGAAGAAGGAGAAACTAGTTGAAGCACAAAAGAGAAAACACAAGAGCCTAAAGTTGAAGAAAATCCTAAGACGATTGTGAGGTATGTAAGATTGAATCATTCAGAAGATCAGATTATAGGTGATAAGAAGAAAGGTGTCCAGACTAGGAGAAATTTTTTCAAAGAATATTGCTTAATTTCAATGACTGGGCCATCTAGTGCGAATTAAGCATGCAAAGATGAAAATTGGATTGAAGCAATGAAAGAAGAGCTAATTTTTTTTGAAAAGAATGATACATGGATTCTTGTTCCCATACCTAAGGATAAGAATGTCATTGGAATCAAATGGGTATTTAGAAACAAATTGAATGAGCAAGGTGAAGTGGTTAGGAACAAAGAAAGATTGATATGTAAAGGATATTCTTAGATGGAAGGGATTACTTTTGAAGAGACTTTTGCCCCTGTTGCTAGAATTGAAGCTGCAAGATTATTTCTTGCCTATGCTACTCACAAGAACTACAAAGTTTATCAGATGGATTTCAAATCAAATTTTCTAAATGGAAAATTGGAAGAAGTGTATGTTGAGCAACCTAATGGATTCTAGCTGACTAATAAGGAAGATATGGTGTGTCAGTTGAAGAAAGAATTGTATGGACTCTAGCAAGCCCCTAGAGCATTGTATGCTAGATTGGAAAAGTATTTGTTGAAGCTTGGATTTAACAAAGGTACTGCTGATAGTAATATGTATTTCAAGATTGATCATAATAAAGACTTGATTGTTGAAGTTTTTGTTGATGATAGCATTTTTGGAGGAGATGATGGTTTGTGCATGAAGTTTGCTAATGAGATGCAAAATGAATTTGAGATGTCTATGATTGGAGAGGTGATTTTTTTTTTGGGATTGTAAATTACTCAGTTAGATAAAGGGATTTTTATTTCTCAGTCCAAGTATCTGAAGGAATTACTGAAGAAGTTTGGTATGGAATATTCAAAGCTATTTGGTACACCCATGATGACCGGATGCAAGTTGACAACAAAAGATGATTCTTTGAAAGCAAATAAGACTATATATAGATCAATGATTGGTGGATTGTTGTATTTAACTCTAATTAGGCCTGATATCATGAATGTTGTATGTATTGTTGCAAGATTTCAAGTTGGTCCAAAGGAATCTCATGTGATTGTTGTGAAGAGAATTTTTAGATACTTGAAGGGAACATTTAACTTTGGCCTATGGTATCCTAAAGATGATGATCTTACTTTAAGTTCCTTTACTGATGCTGATTGGGAAGGAGATGTTAATGACATGAAAAGTACTAGTGGTGGAGCATTTTTTTTGGGTAAGAAGCTAATTTCATGGTTAAGCAAGAAGTAGAATGCCATTTCCTTGTCTACTGCAGAGGATGAATATATTGTTGCTGCTAACAATTGTACTCAAATCTTGTGGATGAAATTGATGTTGAAGGATAACAGAGTTGTGTATAATGAGCCTATTGCCATATTCTATGATAATTAAAGTGCTATTAACATTCCAAGAATCTTGTGTTGTATTCAAAGGCAAAGCACATATCTATCAAGTTTCACTTTTTGAGGGAGAAGGTAAGTGAAAAAGAAGTTAGACCAGAGTATGCGCCTACTAAGGAGTAGATTGCAGACATATTTACCAAGCTGTTGCCTAAGGATACTTTTGATTATCTCAGAGGGAAGTTAGGGGTAATTACCCCTCCTAATCAAAACTAAGGATGCATTCCATTACATCAGTCTATGCATTTCAGTCATATCTTGCTTCAAATTGATGTTGTTGTGGCTGCTACTTAGGTAGAGTAGTTAGATGTTCAGATGTTCAGATATGTGGTTCAAATTTTGTGTGGAGTCTAGAGATCTTTGTTATTGACATCAAAGGGGGAGAAGAGTCATGTGAAAAAAATGGTGATTATTTGGGGAGAAAAGCCTTGTGGGGAAAAGATCATGTGAAAGAATTGAGGAGAAAATGAGTCAGATCCAAAGTGGGAGTAAGAGTCAAGAGTTAGTTGCATTGATGGTGTTTTTTTCATATCATGTGTTTCCATCAATGCCAAAGGGGGAGATTGTTGGATGTTATGGTTGTGTTGCTGATATTTGGTTGTCATTGATGTCAACATCATTAGCATTAGTGCATTTGAGGCTGTATATGTTGAGGATATTGAGAAAATTGTAATGGAATGAGTTGCAAGTTGTCAATGGTGAAGTGATGTTCTGTTTGTTGGTGGGTTCCGAACGTTGTTAATCAGAGGTTGTGGAATAAAGGGTTTCTTGTTGAGTATATCTAGTTTATCCACATTGAGTTTCAGAGATCCATGTGAATTTTTAATCGAGTTATGAAGATTTTCATTCTGATAGTTTTTCTGTTACTTTAGTTGGTGTTCGTAATTGAAGATGATGCTATTTCACTTAGTTTAGTTATTGTGGATGCTTCGATTGCGATTCATGATGCTTGTGGATGTTTTTATATCATGCTCTAACTTTGTTACACATCTGCATTGATCGTTGTGCTCATAATTGGTGGTTTTCTCTTGTGTGTTCATGTTTTTCTTGTTCTTGGCTAACATAGTGTTTGCAACATGTTGTGGATCTTTGATGAGAAATTAATTGAAGTGATTTCACATTGGAGATGTTGATTTGGGTCTTCACTAAGTTGTGACTGACCTTGGTTGATTCACATTAATAATCTTAAATGTTTTGGGCTGACAGTTTATATTCAATTTATTATTTTTGTTGAAGCCGGCATGAAGGGATGAAATTTATTGTTGTAGATATATAAGAGCGATTGTTTATTTGAATTGAAGAGTGTGAGTGTATGCCAAAGTGTGCTTTTGTGTGTGTATGTGCGAATATCATTCAAAGGTAGAGTAGAGTGTGAAGGAGTGTGTAGAAGAGTGATGAACTATTCATGTGCTTAACTAGAATTCTAATAAGGCATTAGCAGATGCTATTTTCTCAGTTCAAAATATAGATGGTTGTAATTTGAATCTCTTTGTAAGACAGTGTGTCTTCCTTTGTAATATAGCAATGCACTCTAGGTAGTGTTCCTAAATGCATGTGCATTCCCCATATTTCATTTTCATTATACTTTTAATAGGGTATAATCTTGTGGACTGGCCTCCACCGTGTTTTTTCCCCTAATAGGGTTTCCACGTAAAAAATATTGGTGTTATGTGTGTTTTTGATGTATTGATGATTTATGTTTTCATGGTTAATTATCAGATCTAAGAATAAGGTTAATAAGTTGAATAAGTTTTTAATTTTGGTGACAACTGATTCACCCCCCCTCTTAGTTGTCTGCCCATGTGTTTCCAACAATTGGTATCAGAGTAGGTTCCTTGGAAGAATTTTAACAGCTTAAGGTGATCCAAGATGACAAGTTACAAGAAGGATAGTTCAAGATTTGATAGAACAAATTATTCTCTATGGAAGACTTGAATGGAATGTCATTTGAGATGGATTGGTGAACCCTGCTGGAGCATTACATATGATAGGTATGTTATTCCTCAGAATGGTCCTACTACTACTACTACTACTACTACTATTGAGATTAGAGATGTTGAGTATAATATCTGGGCTAAGGAAGCTTTGTTGAGTGCTTTGAATAATTCTAAGATGACAAATGTTATGGATCTGAAGACTGGTCATGAGATCTAAAAAAATTTGGAAGCCTTGTATGAAGGTGATACTAATGTTAAGCTTGCTAAGTTGTAGAGTTTGGATGGGAAATATGAAAGGTTGAGAATGGGTGATGATGAGAACATTAATACTTTCATGCAAAGAGTGAATGAACTTGTGTGTGGTATTAGATGTGTTGGCAGATAGATAAATGTATATGAGATTGTTGCTAAAGTGCTTAGATCCCTGCCTAATTCTTACAAAGTCAAAGCCAGTGCTATTGAAGAGCTCCGAACTGTAACAAACATAACCAGAGATATGTTGGTTGGTAAGTTGAATGATTTTGAGCTGAGTGAATTTGGTGATGCCCTTCCTAAGATTGAATCTGCATTTAAGGATACTACTTCTGGAAGAGATAGACAGAGATATGATCCGAGTGAGAGTTCACCTAGAAATAAATTCAAGTATGAAGATGAAATCAGATAGATTGAAGAAGAAGAAAGAGAGATGGAAGAGCTAGAAGCACTTATTGTCAAAAGAGTACTAAGAGGAAAAGGTAGGTATGAAGGAAAATTGCCTCTTAAATTCTTTTCTTGCAATAAGATAGGTCATTTTGAATCAAGGTGTCCAAAAAGAGCTTCTAAACCAAGAAATAACAAGCATAAATTTCAAAAGAAGTGTTATTATGTTGTTGATGAAGGTGTAACAGATGATGAATTTGATAGAGGAAATAAAAGTGATGATGAATGGGTATATATTGCTATTAAGGAAAATAATCCTGTATCTACTAAATTTGTTGGTTGTACATATGTGGAGAAAGCCCTAGCTGCTCGAGTTGAAGAGAAAGATGAATGGGTAATTGATAGTGGATGCTTACATCATATGATAGGAGATAAAAGTAAGTTTGTAAGCCTGGAAAAGTATGATGGTGCTGTTGTGAGATTTGGTGATAATACAACTGGTGTGATCTTTGGAAGAGGATGCATTTCCCTTAATGGTAAGCATAATACTGATGATGTTCTGTATGTGGAAGGCTTGAAGCATAGTCTTTTGAGTGTTGGTCAAATGGTTGATAAGGGATAAATCTTTAGTTCAAGGATGCAAAGTGTAGAATATTGAGTTCCATAAATTAAATTGCATTAGGTACAAAAACAAAAGGTAATATCACTTGAGTGCTGCTTGTAAAAGTTGCTTGATTTCTCAAGTTGATGAAAGTTGGTTATGGCATAGGAGAATGTGTCATGTTAACTTTGATAATATTATCAAGATAAGTTCCACTAAGGCTATGAGAGATATACCTAAGTTGGTTAAACCTACTAATGCCATATGCAAGGAATGACAGCTAGGAAAACAAACTAGAATTTCATTTCATAGTAAAAAGCAATGTTCAAATGAATTGTTAGAGCTTGTGCATACTAATCTATGTGGTCCCTCTAAGGTCATAAGTTTACAAGGTTATGGGTATTTCATGTTACTCATTGATGATTATTCTAGAATGGTATGGGCTACTATCTTAAGGGAGAAATATGAAGCACTGGAAAAATTCAAGATCTTTAAAGCTATGGTTGAGATAGAGATAGGTCTGAAGATTAAAAGTTTGAGATCAAATAGAGGTGGTGAATTCACTTCCGGTGAATTTAATTTTTTTTGTGAAGAACATGGAATAAAGAGACAATTATCTGCACCATAGACCCCTCAGCAAAATGGAGTTCTGGAAAGGAAGAAAATAACAATTGAAGATGTTGCTAGAACAATGTTGTTGGAAGGAAATGTCCCTCATATCTGCTGGAGAGAAGCAGTGAGTACTGTTGTGTACACACTCAATTGGGTATAAATCAAAGATGATACTGGTAAGACCCCTTTTGGGCTATGGACTGGTCAAAGGCCTAATGTTAAATATTTCAAGATATTTGGAAGAAAATGTTATATTAAGAGAGACGAAGACATAGGAAAGTTTTATGCTAGGAGTGATGAAGGTATCTTTCTGAGTTATTCTACTAAAAGCAAGGCCTACCAATGTTAAAATAAAAGATTGAAGAAAATGGTTGAAAGTGAAAATGTCAAGGTTGATGAATACTTAGGTACACCATCCATAACCTATGGATATGAATCTAATGATCAGGAGGACAGTACAAACCAAGGAAAGCAAGATCAAACTACAAATCAAGTGCAAATCAATTTGGTAAATCGAGAAAATGAAGGAGAAACTAGTGGAAGCCCAAAAGAGAGAACACAAGAGCCTAAAGTTGAAGAACATCCTAAGAAGACTTTGAGGTATGTAAGGTTGAATCATTGAGAAGGTCAGATTATAGGTGATAAGAAGAAAGGTGTCCAGACTAGGAGAAAAATTGTAAAAGAATATTTCTTAATTTCAAAGAATGAGCCATCTAGTGTGAATGAAGCATGTAAAGATGAACATTGGGTTGAAGCAATGAAATAAAAGCTAAAATAGATTGAAAATAATGATACATGGATTCTTGTTCCAAGACATAAGGGTAAGAATTTCATTGGAACCAAATGGGTCTTTAGAAACAAATAGAATGAGCAAGGTGAAGTGGTTAGAAACAAATCAAGACTGGTATGGAAATGATATTCTCAGATTGAAGGAATTGATTTTGAAGAGACTTTTTCCCTTATTGCTAGAATTGAAGTTGTAAGATTATTTCTTGCCTATGCTGCTCACAAGAACTACAAAGTTTATTAGATGGATGTCAACTCAACTTTTCTAAATGGAAAATTTGAAGAAGAAGTGTATGTTGAGTAACTTGATGGATTCTACTTGACTGATAAGGAAGATATGGTGTGTTGGTTGAAGAAAGCATTGTATGGAATCAAGCAAGCCCCTAGAGCATGGTGTGCCAGATTGGACAAGTATTTACTGAAGCTTGGATTTAACAAAGGTATTTTTGATAGTAATTTATATTTCAAGATTGATCATAATAAATATTTGATTGTTGAAGTCTTTGTTGATGATATCATTTTTGGAGGAGATGATAGTTTGTGCATGAAGTTTGCTAATGAGATGTAGAATGAATTTGAGATGTCTATGATTGGTGAGATGAAATTCTTTTTGGGATTGCAAATTACTCAGTTAGATAAAGGGATTTTTATATCTCAATCCAAGTAAGTGAAGGAATTACTAAATAAGTTCAGTATGGGAGATTCAAAGCCATTTGGTACAACCATGGTGACCAGATGCAAGTTGAGAACATAAGATGAATTTTTGAAAGAAAATCAGGAAAGATACAGATCAATGATTGGTGGATTGTTGTATTTAACCTAAAATAGGTCTGATATCATGAGTTTTGTATGTATTGTTGCAAGATTCCAGGCTGACTCAAAGGAATCTCATGTGACTGCTGTGAAGAGAATTTTCAAATACTTGAAGGGAACAGTTGACTTTGGCCTACGATATCCTAAAGATGGTGATCTTACTTTAAGTGCCTTTACTAATGCTGATTGGGAAAGAGATGTAAATGATAGGAAAAGTACTAGTGGTGGAGCATTTTTCTTGGGTAAGAAGATGATTTCATGGTTAAGCAAGAAGTAGAATGCCATTTCCTTGTCTACTACAGAGGCTGAATACATTGCTACTGCTAACAATTGTACTCAAGTCCTATGGATGAAACAAATGTTGAAGGACATTAGAGTTGTGTATAATGAGCCTATTGCCATATTATGTGATAATTCAAGTGCTATTAAAATTTCCAAGAATCTGGTGTTGTATTCAAAGACAAAGCATACATCTATCAAGTTTCACTTTTTGAGAGAGAAGGTAAGTGAAAAAGGAGTTAGATTGGAGTATGTGCCTACTAAGGAGCAGATTGCAGACATCTTTACCAAACCGTTGCCTAAGGATACTTTTGAGTATCTCAGAGGGTAGTTAGGGGTGATTACACCTCCTAATTAGAACTAAGGATGCATTGCATTGCATCAATCTGTGCATTTCATATTCATATCTTGCTTCAAATTGATGTTGTTGTGGCTGCTACTCAGGCAGAGTAGTTAGATGTTCAGATGTTCAGATATGTGGTTCAAAGTTTGTGTGGAGTCTAGATATCTTTGTCATTGATGTCAAAGGGGGAGAAGAGTCATGTAAAAAAAAATAGTGGTTATATAGGGAGAAGAGCCTTGTGGGGAAAAGATCACGTGAAAGAATTGAGGAGAAAATGAGTCAGATCCAAAGGGGGAGTAAGAGTCAAGAGTTAGTTGCATTGATGGTGTTTTTTTCACATCATGTGTTGCCATCAATGGAAAAGGGGGAGATTGTTGGATGTTGTGGTTGTGTTGCTGATATGTGGTTGTCATTGATGTCAACACTATTAGCATTAGTGCATTTGAGGTTGTATATGTCGAGGATATTGAGAAAATTGTAATGGAATGAGTTGCAGGTTGTCAGTGGTGAAGTGATTTTCTGTCTGTTGGCAAGTTCTTAACATTGTTGATTAGAGGTTGTGGAATAAAGGGTTTCTTTTTCAGTATATAAAGTTTATCCACATTGAGTTTTAGAGATTCACGTGAGGATTTAATATAGTTATGAAGATTTTCATTCTAACAGTGTTTCTGTTACTTCAGTTGGTGTTCCTGATTGAAGATGATGCTATTTCAGTTAGTTCATTTGTTGCAGATGCTTTTGTTGTGATTCATGATGCTTCTGGATGTTTCTAGATTGTGCTCTATCTTTTTTTCACATCCACATTGATCGTTGTGCTCGTGGTTGGAAATTTTCTCTTGCGTGTTCATGTTTTTCTTGTTCTTGGCCGACATAGTGTTTGTAGCGTGTTGTGGATCTTTGAGGAGAAATTAATTGAAGTGTTTTCACATTGGAGATGTTGATTTGAGTCTTCACTAAGTTGTGACAAACCTTGGTTGATTCAAATTAATAATCTTAAATGTTTTTAGTTGACAATTTATATTCATTTTATTATTTTCATTGAAGCCGACATGAAGGGATGAAATTTCTTGTTGCGGATATATAAGAGACATTGTTTATTCAAATTGAAGAGTGTGAGTGTATGCCAAAGTGTGCTTCTTGTGTGTATGTGCGAATATCATTCGAAGGTAGAGTAGAGTGTGAAGGAGTCTGTAGAAGAGTGATGAACTATTCATGTGCTTAACTAGAACTTTAATTAGGCATTAGTAGATGCTATTTTCTTAGTTCAAAATATGGATGGTTGTAATCCAAATCTCTTTGTGAGATAGTTTGTCTTCCTTTGTAATTGAGTAGTGAGCTCTAAGTCATGTTCTTGAATGCATGTGCATTCCCCGTATTTCATTTTCATTATAGTTTTAATAGGGTATAATCTTGTTGATTGACTTCCACAGTGGGTTTTCCCCTAATAGGGTTTCCACTTAAATTTTTTTGGTGCAATGTGTGTTTTTGATGTATTGATGATTTATGCTTTCATGGTTAATTATGAGATCTGAGAATAAGGTTAATAAGTTGAATAAGTTTTGAATTTTTGTGACAACTGATTCACCCCCCCTCTCAGTTTTCTGCCCTTGTGTTTCCAAAAAATCCTTGCATTGTGATTAGCTTGACCCATTGCAACCAAAGAATCATTTGCAAGTTCCTTTACCCCAGCTATGTCAAGAGTGAATTCAACTTTCTTACCATCTCCATGATGTGTGATTTGGTAGATGGAGAGAAGATTGGTGCTGAAGTTTGGAACATAGAGCACATCTTGAAATGTCCCATCACCCATCTCAATTGCACCTTTCCCCTCAAATTACACTTATGTATTATCACCAATGAAGATGTGAGGCACTAAAGAGGACTCCAAGGAGGAAAATTACCCCTTTGAAGATCACATATGTTGAGTAGCCCTTGAATCAAGAATCCACTACTGTGATGAACTCGTTGTTGCCATGAAAGCTTGCCCATTTCCCTTAGACTGGGATGAAGTAGAAGTGGAAAGAGATGAGTCCTTCTTATAGGCATTAGGAAAATTGATGTTGTTCTTCTTGATGATGTTGGTCAACTCATCAATTTGCTTGGCATGACAATGATGCTCCTCATGTCCAACCTTTTTACAATATGCACAAGTTGGTTTCTCCTTCTTGGTTGAGTTGTTCTTCTTTGAAGAAGATGATGATGAGCCTTGTTGGGAGGAGTGGATTGTTTGTTCTCTCCTTGTGGTTTGGTGAAGATTGATTTTGGCCTTTCCCTTTCCCTTGCTTGTTGTTTCCATGATTGACCACCAATTCTTTTGACGTTGAAGACTTGAGAATGCCCATTTTCATCAACTTATTTTGCTCAAGAATCAAAAGATCTATGAGAGCCTCAAAAGATGGTGATGTGAAGTTGCTAATTGTCAATTGTTGAGTCTGAAAAATTGAAACAAAGGTTGCATACTCAATTGGAAGCTTGTCCAACAAGTTGAATACCAATTGATCATCCTCATTCTCAATACCACAATCCTTTAGTTGTGCTCTTAGCTCATTTTCCTTAGTGACATAATCCTGAATGGTGTAAAAATTCTTGGGATGAAGGATTTGGAGATCATTTTCAAGCTTGTATCCCTTAACCTTATCAACCTTTCCATACAAAGTAGCAATCTTATCCCAAGCTTCCTTGGTTGTAGTACATTTATCAACATGGAAAATGAGATCATCTGAAATGAACTTTCTAAGTGTACCCAATGCCATAGAAGTTTTAGTGAGCCAATCCATATATGCAGTTGGATCTGCCTTAGGATCTATAGGTGCAGTTATGGTTCCATCAATATAGTAAATTAAACCTTTTTTTCATTAATTTACTCTATGCACATACTTTCCATGTAGCATAATTATGTGCAGTTAAGAGTGGAACTTTAGATGAACCCATGATGGAATGCAAGAGCAAAAGAGAGAAAACAGGCACAATCATACAAGAGACAACCCCCCAAATTCATTCAATCAAAGCACCGCCCCCCACCCCAAAAAAAAATGATGATACAACTTTATAATTTAGTGCATGTACAATAGGCCACTTGCAACTTGGCTAAGTGGACTTATGATTTTTGATTTACAACTTTCCACAAATAGGTTGAGAACAAACTAGAACAATGAAGCAAAGACCTAAATTCAAATCTATGCAATATAAGTACCAAATAGGCTAAAAAAGACCATATGTTGAAAGTACAAAATACACTCAAGATCACTTCAAACTGATTGTAGATTCAAGAAGTAGATGAAAAATCATGCACTTTAAAAAAAAATGGCACTTGAAGAGGAGTTCATATGTGCCTATATAGAGCCTTGGAAGTTGTAGAAATGAGGTTTGGATAGGTAAAGTGTTGAAAAACTAAAAATTATGGAAAATATGTCCACCAAAATAAAAAACCAACCAGATAGCTGTGAAATACACAAGAAATTAGTAGAAATCAAGAATAATTGCTCAGAAAAAGGAGTCAAAACGAGCAAGATATGAACCTCAGAAGTTGAATTGCAAAAATGAAAACTCCAACTGTGAGGGGGGAAATTTTTTTGAGCACATTGATGTCATAGTTGATGTGATGATGATGTTAGCAAAATATGCAATTAAATTTGATGTGCTACTTCCTGTTAGAAAGGAATATGCTCGGCTTGTTGGAATATTTGCCGATCTCAAGCTTAAAATTAATGTGCATAAAACCATCACCCTTACGTGTCGCTACTGGAATATTCTCCCAAAATATTCTATGGTCGGTGGTTGTGATGGAATCTCAATGATGGATTGGAATATTCAATTTTCCCAATAAATCTTTTACAAAATATTCTTTTTTTGCAAGTTTGAATATTGAAGTGCCTGATTTTTTTTTGACTTCTACCACTTTTAAAAAAAAGTCCACCAGTTATTTAATTCAACCCGCCGACAATTTGGGTAGATCGGAGGCAGCACCTGCTAGCTGCACATGGGACAATGAAGAGAGACCATGTGGTGGGGTGTAGAGTACCTTGCAACATGTATGATCTGCAGTCTTGTCCCTAGAAATCAAATTTTCTACTTTTTCCATTTATTTTTATTTTTTAAAGAAAAACTTTGACAATGAATTTAATCGGCCCAAAGTTTTGAAAAATTTCAATGAATTTTTTTTATAATTTTTTATAAAAATAATACCAGGCATAATTATGATGACCTGAGGGGGCGTACAACTCCTTGGGAATTTTTTTTTTGCCTCATCGGACAACTGCTCCAATTTGGATGAATTGATAGTCTATCTTAGGGTTTTTGGCACTTTTGGTTGCGATGGTAGGGTCGTATTTAACCCAAAATGCTCCAAAATTGCAAATACCTTTTGGATTTGGACGAAACAAAAGGAAAAATTAACTTCCTCAAACCTTCTGGACGTAATGGTGAGCTTAGATTTGCACCAGCAAGCTCTGATAAGAACCTGCAATAAAGAGCCAAAAATGGAACCTCCCCAGAATCTGGTATTTCTCTCAGAAAGATACTATCTAATGGCACCCAACCCACTTTGATACCATGTAAGAAATTATAAAAATAAACAATAGGATCAAGAGACCAAAGATAACACATAAGAGAGAGAGAGAATATGATGATTGTATTCTCAATATGCATGAAGTTGTTCAATTACAAGCATGTACAAGGCTTGCTTATAAAGGAAAGCTAGGACAAAAGGAAGGGCCATGAATGAGACAAGTGCCACATTCGTGTGCAAGGGTAGGTAGAAAGAAATAATAGATAATTTCATGAAAGATGGATCACCCACCTAAAGTGGAATTATCATGCCACGATAAGTGGAGATAAAAAGGTGATAACTAGATCACACCACAAAGAGTGGGATTTCTCCTACGCACACTTCCCTAAATTTCCCAATCACACCTCTTTTTATGTATGCACAAAACTAGATGCAAGATGCAAATAGCTAGGTGTCACAAGTGCAAACTACAATGATATGCATTCCCTAAGTAAGCTTAAGTAAGTGTAATAAGTAAAATACTTACTTACACCAACAAATACAATATAATTTCTGACATCCATTCACATGCCTTGAGTGGTACCCATATGCCACTAGGGGCGAATGAGTCCCTCTTGGCACAAAAATCAAAATAAACTTAAATTACAGGTAGGTTTTTATTCCTGAAGACCTAAGGTTGGCCTATGATGTATTTTTGGGAAATTAGGGCACAAGTGTGTATAAATACATGATTTTGTAATCATTTTAACCCTCATTCACCCTTTCATTCTTGCATTCAATCCATCTAAGCATTCACTCAAGCATCATAGCATCATTCAATCAAGTAATTATCAAGCATCTTGGAGGAGCTATTGACATATCTTCAAACTTCAACAACAAGGGTTTGGTGAGTTTATGACATTTGCATGTTATTTGTTCATCATTCCTTCTTATTTCATTTCATTGTCAATGGTTTGATTACCAAAGTGGGGTTTGACCAAGGAAAACCCCTATACTCTAACCCTTAACCCTTTTTCCCCTCTTTACATGTGTGTCTACTGGTCTTGTCTAGGAAAATTTGTTAGGGATAAAGGTGTCAAAAGGTGTTGCAAATTCATCAAAGTCATCATAGTCAACATAACCATAATTGAAGCTTGGAGACCTCTTTCAACCCATTTTTTGCAGATTTAGATCCAACAACCTGACAAGTAGAAAAGTACAGACCAAGACCCATAAAGTTGACCTTTTACTTTGTAGATGTATGTAGGTGGACTGATTTGCCATCTATGGCAAATTAGTCCCACTGCTAGGCTGAATTTTTTTTTTTTTTTGAAGTTTTGTAATCCCAACATCCCAAAACCTGTTCTAATAGATTTTACCAGAAACATGACTAATTCGCCATCTATGGCGAATGAGTTCCAATGGGCATCAACATTGAATTTTGTAGCATTCCGAAACCTTATCAGATATGCTTTCAGTTTCTAGGTGCACCCCAATCAGTTTCATTCAATTCAATTCTTATTTGTTTATGTTTCTAGTTCATCTTTGCATACAACATTGTGTTTTCCAACACTTCATATTTCTTAGTTTTGCATTCATATTCAATAGATTTTGTTCATTTTATGTATTTTTTTCATCTCATCTAGGAACATTACACCCACATCACATCAATCTTTGAAGGTGAACATTGCATTTTGGCCCAATTCTTTATCCTTTTAGGTGAAAAACCTTAGAAGGACTATAAAGCATTTCAGGTGCCAAAATATTTGTTTACAAATATTATCATTAAAAAGTATATAAATAGTTAAGATAAACCAACTAAATCAATTTATAAGAATAGGAAGCATATAATAATATTATAATCATTGGATTCAAATTGTAAATAATTATAATTATCATTATAAATAGAGACCATAGTATTTTAATATGAAAGATAATATAAAGGAGTTTTCATCAATATTGTTCCCTACTAGCCAAAGATCATTCTGAGTAGGAAAATCTATTATATTTGATGCTACAAATAATCAGGTGATGCTAGTATCTAATAGGTGTTGTGGTTATTTTGTTATAAATATTATTTAACAAAACAATGTGTTGCTCAACTCATTGGAGACAAGATTACTTTGAAGAAATCAATTAATTGGTGCATCCATCCACTAGACGCGACTTGATAAAGAGACGTAACCCCTCATGAACATAGATATTCATGAAACCAAGACCGATCATGAGGGAATTGGTGAAACATAGGGAAGGAGGTATTGAGGGACTGGTAGAATCATAATGCATGTGAGTTCTCTCACTTAGTATTAATGTTTAATCAATCCAAGTTGTGACATGATAATACTTTCAGTATTCTATGTGAGATTATTTCACTTGGCTTTAATATATGATTTCTTCAATCTAGCATCATAGTGCTACATGAATCTTTGAATCAATTGTGGACTATAATATTTAATTTGAATAGACCAAAGCTGGACATAGCTATAGGGCAAGTTGGCATTCAAAATGGGATTTGGTGGACTGTGTAGTCTTGGAATGCGTATAGGCCAAATGTGTATACCATCTGTATGACTGGCATTAATAATTTGCATACTGGAAAACATATGTCTCCATCATGCAAATTGAACTCATACTGACTGTAGGCTGCATTAATCAGAATAGAGTGAACATATGGGCATGCATATTAAATAAATGAATTATGCTCTCTAATGTTGGAACTTTATAATAGTTTATACATGTGTGGAACTAAATCAATCAGTCATCTACTATATTGTATCAAGGTTATAAAATATGAAGGATAATTTGTAGGCATAAGACTCCTGCTCCATTCACTCCTATACTTGTTATATGATCATGCTACAATTATATACTATTGTTGCACTTTTCCATATCACAAATAAAATAAATGCAAGTGTAATGCTAATGACTGTATAGCTGGGAATTGTATGGAATTCTTGTATTATTTTTTTCATCCTAATAGGAGAAGTGAACCCTAAATTAAGTGGTTTGTTTAAAAACCTCACCTAGGTTCTTCCCCACTAGCCCAAAGAATGGGTTGGGAATTCTGCCCCACTAGCTTGAAGCAAGAGTTGGGTCATGGAGGGGTGAGGGTTCCACCTAGGAATTATAATATACAAGCCATAGATAAGGGTTGGGAAATAGGAGGTGGTAGACCATTGGTCCCTTAAGGATTCCCCTCTCTTGATGGGCTGAATGATTCTTTTTCTATTTGCAACTGCAAGTATTATTATGTCTATTTTCTAGATATTAGATATTAATGCTAACATCTAGGAATGTGGACTTGTATATAAATGGTGATGCATGTGTTGATACATGACTTTAACAATTGCAAAGGACCTTGGGGAGGGAATAGAGTCTTGAGATCCTTGTCCACTAGTAACCTTAGAGCTAGCTAGGTAAGGGAACATTACAATGGTATTAGCACATCCTTCCTACCATCCCATGGGCAATTATGAAAACCTACCACCGAAGAAGCTCTAGGGACAACAATGTAGGAAATGAACTCATGGGTGACCCATTGAGGGATGAACTTAGGTCCTTCATGGAGAATAGTCATAAGAAAACTCAAGCCTTGATGGAACAAAATGAGAAAACTAGTCAAGCCTTAATATATAACATAATGAAAAAATTAGCCAAGCTTTACTCCAAGCCCTCCAAAACTTGAGTAGCAATAATTCGAGGGAAACAAACTCTAACCACTTTGAAAAAAAAAATCCTACAACCTCATGGACCACAACTTCTAGACCCACCCGACCCCCTTTCTTGCCAAGTGAAGAACCCATGGAAGAATGCAATCTCAACAGACCCCTCATAGAGGATGTAGATGAGATTGTTGCAACCTATTATAGACTAGAACTTGAAATGAGGGAGCTTGTGTCATTTAAGGACTATTGTGAAGCCAAACAAAGAAATAGCCATAGAAAGGAAAGGAATGACTCAACCGATAAAGAACTGAAGAATAGGATAAAAAAATTAACCATTCCCAACTTTGATGGAGAAGGTAAGACCACTACCCAATCATGGGTACAAAAATTAGATACCTACCTATCCTTCAACCCAATGAAAAAATAAAATTCCATCAAATTTTCCATTCTACACCTAATTGGGATGGCCCATGATTGGTGGCATCGCAGTCTCATAACTCAAGGCCATCAACAAGTTCACCTACAATGAATTTACCCAAAGACTGATTAAAGGGTTTGACCAAAGGCACCCGGAATGTTACTTTAGGGAACTCACACAATTGAGGCAACAAGGCGCCATAGAAGATTACACCACTAAATTTCATAAGTTATCAATCATGGTTTCAAAGATTTCTCAAGAAAGACTCACATATCTTTTCATAGAAGGCCTAAGGGGAATGGTCAGGAGCATGGCGGGTGCATTAGAACCCACCCGCCAAGATGAAGCTATCCAAAAGGCCATGAAATATGAAGAAAATTTTCCAAAAGGAAAACACAAGAAAGTTAACTCATCTTCCAAGCCCCCTCATAGAGAAGAAAGAGACAAAAAGGAGGAAATAATTGGAACGTGCCCTTATTGCAAGGAAAAAAAGAAAAAAAATCACTGGTGTAAGAAAATGGAAGATCTGAAGAGAAAGGGGCTATGTGTTAGGTGCCAAAATCCATGGGGGGCATGATCATAGATCCAAAGGCCAAGCTTACAAGTTAGAAGTGAACCCCGAGGGATAAAGCAAAGAGCACCAAAGCAAGAAAACTAGATATGAAGGAGGAGATCTCAAGAGTATCCAATCAAAAGGAGTAGAGCCTGTAAACAAATGGAGCTTTATGGGAGAACAAATTTAATTGGTGGAGACAACCATACACCCTCAAGATCCCTCCCCAATAAGAATTGTATTATATCAATGAGACCCCTAAGGTTCTTTATCAAGGAGATAGAAACTTCTTCATAAAATATTACATAGATATATATCATACTCTAATCTTTTTCGTAAGTTCTAACCTTAAGGTTAAAATATATCCATGACATCAATAGGGATTTGCTTGAGGACATGAAAATTTAGGAGGGGCGGACTGTCATGTCCTCTCAATCATGACATTTTGATGACAAAAGGAAACATGTTAAAAATTATTAACCATTTGATATTGTATAATTATAATTGTCAAAGATGACATTATAATTATAAATAACATTATAAATATTATAATAGTATTATAATCATTAGGACATAGTGGATAATAAAATATATAAAATTATTATAAAATGTAAACATAAAATGATATCATAATTATCGAATATAAGATTATAACATTCAGAGCCTGAAATAATGTGGAAGATAATAAAATACATATTTAAAGTATTAAACCCTTTGATATCCTTATAAAAGGAAATATTATAATTATAATTATTGTAATAGAATATAAACACTAGTAAATTAAATGTTATCATAAAAAAGTATATATATAATTAAGATAAACCAACTAAATCAATTTATAAGAATAGGAAACATATAATAATATTATAATCATTGGATACAAATTGTAAATAATTATAATTATCGTTATAAATAGAGACCATAATATTTTAATATGAAAGATAAAGGGAATTTCATCAATAGTGCTCCCTACTGGTCAAAGATCTTCTCAAGTAGGCAGATCTATTATATTTGACGTTATAAATATTTAGGCGATGCTAGTATATGATAGGTGTTGTGGTTATATTGATATAAATATTATCTAACAAAAGAATGTGCCACTCAACTCATTGGAGATGGGATTAATCTAAAGACGTCAATTAATTGGTGCCACCCCTCATGAACATAGAAATTCATGAAACCAAGACATGCGAGTTATCTAACTTAGTATTAATGTTTAATCTGTCCAAGTCGTGACATGATAATACTTTTATTATTCTGTGTGAGATTATTTCACTTGGCTTTAATAAATGATTTCTTCAATCTAGCGTCATAGTGCTACATGAATCTTTGAATCAATTGTGGACTATAATATTCAATCATTCATCTACTGTATTGTATCAAGGTGATAAAATATGAAGGATAATCTGTAGGAATAAGATTCCTACTTCATTCACTCCTATACTTGTTATATCATCATATTATAATTATATACTATTGTTGCACTTTTCCATAGCATAATAAAAGAAATGCAAGTGCAATTCTAATGGTTGTATCCCTGGGAATTGTATGGACTAGGCTTGTATTTTGTTTTTCATCCTAACAAGAGAGGTGAACCCTAACTTAAGTGGTTTGTCTAAAAACCTCACCCAGGTTCCATCCCACTAGCCCAAAGCAAGGGTTGGGCATTCTGCCCCACTAGCCTAAAGAAAGGGTTGGGTCATGGAGGGGTGAGGGTCCCACCTAGGAATTCTTCCCCGCAAGACCGAGATAAGGGTTGGGCATTAGGAGGTGGTAGGCCATTGGTACCTTAAGGATTCCCCTCTCTTGATGGGTTGAATGATTCCTTTTTTATCTGTAACTGCAAGTATTATTATGTCTGATTTCTGGATATTAGATATTAATGCTAACATGTAGGAATGTGCAATTGTATATAAATGGTGATGTAGGTGTTGTTCCATGAATTTAACGATTGCAAAGGACCTTGGGGTGGGAATAGATTCTTGAGATCCTTGTCAACCAGCAACCTTAGAGCCAACCAGGTAAGGGAACATTATAGAGGGAAGAAATTAATGCATCGATGGGCTCTCCACATGACAGGGTTGTAAACAACCCACCCCCAAGCATGGAGTATCCACTTAGCCACAACATAACTTACAATACAACATAAAGACCACATATATTACATAGTGCATGTACATCAAAGAACACAAATACAAGTCTACCACATTGGTTTACCCAAGGGAAACCACCAAAGGGGGAGTAGGGGCTCAACCAAAAGGGGTGTATGAAAAATAATATCATTATCACATCTCCACATAGCAACACCACATAACTCCACATAAGCACCACAATGCCAATGAACTAATCACCACATCACACCACACCAACACCCCTTATCCCTCCACTTAAAATATGCAAAGCACAAGGGGATGCTCACATCCCATGAATAGAAAAGGGTACTCATACCCTTGTGATGGCCATTACCTAATGGGATACTCTCATCCCAACTGAAATTCCTAATGTGAGGGAGAAATATCCCACTCAACCCCACACACGGAGGACCAAACTCCTCTATACTAGAGAGGGTCACCTCCCTTAGAAAAGATACACCAAAACAAAATGCATCACAATTACAAGACTTGACATAACAAGAATCCCAAAAGAAATTCCTCAAAAAAAGACCCTCAACACAAAACATTTTTTTATCAAAGATGCATAACATAGCACTATAAATACAAGAACAACAACACAAGAGGGAAAAGTTACCTCCAATACTATGATCCCACTAATGGCAGATACAAATGAAAGAGAGTCTCCTCCCACAATGTCCTTCTCTAAAGATCTCCTCCTCCCCAAAATCTCCTCAAAGAAAGTACTCAAAATGCAAGAGAGAAAAAATGGCATGGTAACCCCCTCCTCTCCATAAGGAGGGAGTTATAAAGGGAATAAAGAAGTAACTTCCTCCCAAACTAGCTCAACCACCAAAACTATTTACCCATTTTCGTCACTTTTGCAAAGGGGACATCAAAAGGATCCTAAACACTTTTTAAAAAGGACACAAATGATAAAAACAAACTTCTGACCCTTATACCTTAGGCATAGGCTATTTCCCAAACATAAAATATATCTTAATTCTTCTTAAAAATCTTCTAAAATTCCATTTAGATTACAAGGCCAAAATTTAGATGACACAACCAAAAATCCAACACCACATAATACCCACACAAAACCCTTCTAACTTAACATTAAGGTATATAGACCAAGAACTAGGACAAACATATGAATCATTGGGAAAATAAATGGGGGAAGAGCTTACTATTCTCCTTAGGCTATTCAATTATGTCCTAGGATCCCTAAATTGGATTGACTATCAACCCCAAAGGGTGAGTCCATTCTCAACAAGGAAGACCTAGGAGGGGTTCTCTTAGCTTTGAAGGGTTCACCACCAAACAAAAGCTTGGAAAAGACAACTTAACATTCAACTCACAAAATCTAATAATGCAAGCTAAATGATGAAATTATGTAACAAGTTAGGGTATGTGTACCTGGGAAGTATAGAAATGTAATAAGGATTTTGGAAATGCAAAGAAGCTATCAAAATGTGCTATGGAGGACTAAGATTCCCTTACTGTCTTATTAGTCCCATTGCTATTTTTTGGGGAAGATGCAGAATCTTCGGATGCCAGAACAAGATCTGAAAGAATCTCTACAAAATTCCACTTGGAGGACTAGAAGATACCCTTTCTACCGTCTTAGTCTTGATTTGAATATCTAAAATATTTGAGTGTGATCCTGAGGCTTGATGTCTACACTTCCTTCTCTGATCTTAGGCTCTAAAACTTCCAAATCTTTCCTATAGGTTAGTTTCCATGAAGATGATAAATTTGCAATGCAACTTTGCACTTCAAATGATCTTCAAGTCTTCAACCTAAATCTATAATCACAAACATGCAAGAGAAGGAAAAACTTGTTGATTGTTAGTACATGGGGGTTTTCCTTGGTCAAACCCCTTGTTGTTAATTAAACCTTGAAATAGAATGAAATGGAGGGAAATGATGAATGAAAAAAATATTATGTTGCAACTCACCAAACCCTTGTAATAAGAGGCTATAAATATGCTTGAAATGGCTGCAATGGATTTTGTTCTTGACTGTTGCTTGAATGACGTTGATCTTGCATAAAACACTTGCTTGAATCATAAACCCTCCATCACAAATGTTAGCACAATAACAAATATGATGTAACAATATCCTTGATATGATTCTTGAATCTTGCTTATGGCTCCAATGCTTGATGAATTGCTCTTGATCTCATGAACTTTCCTTAGGAATGAATACTTGAATGCTTGTTAGGATAAAATGATTGAAAGAAACTTGTATTTATACTTATCTATGCTTAATATTGCGAAATTACACCACACCAAGCTGACATATGAATTCATTAATTAAACGAGGCTGAATCCTGCCAAGATTTGAAATTAAATCCTGAAAATACCTTAAGGGGGACTAAGACACCCTAGGTGGTGTTTTAGTCCATAGGCATGAAGCTCGGGGCAGAGAATCCAAAAAGGGACCCATTTAAGGCACACTTGAAATCAAGGTCCCATGACCTTTGGGGGACAAAGATGCCCTAGGTGGTGTCTTAGTCCCAACCCAAAAATTAGGGACACATAGCCAGAATCATTAAATTATCATTTCCCCTTTGATGTTTGTCAGGATTAGCCATAAGAAGATATAGTTCATTGAGTTTGTGGATGCAAAATAGGACCAATTAAGACACAAATAAGGATAAATAAAACAAGGTGGGCCCAAACAAGTGTGAAAATGCAAGGGTATTCATTTTTCTACACTACATTTAGCCCCCACTTTAGTGAGAGGAACTTGCTTCAAACTCACACTAAAGTAGCCAACCACACAATCAAGAGGGGTTCAAATGTATGAATGCTAGTAAGATAGGATGAAAATAACCAAGAGGGTGGCCAATCCCCCAATATCAAGATCCTATGAAAAACAAACATAGGCACAAATGAACACACTTGCAGATGGTATATGAAGCCATAACTAGATCGCAAACATACACCATCAGAGATGGAAAAAAGAAAAAAGGAGAAATAAAATTTAAAATGAAAGGAATCAAGCTTCGGCTGGTCGTCCAATGTGCTATGGACCAGGTCTAGGTTTTTTGTCCAAAAAGGTTTACAAGTGGAATTTGTTTTCCACTATGCAAACAAAACACATGCTCATAAGGGCTAGTGAGGCTAGTGTTTCACTAGGTGAGCCCCATGGAACCATATCAAATACATACATCCATGACTTTAATAAGTTAAAAAAATGCAAGCTCACAAGGGCTAGTGAAGCTAGTTGTTCACTAGGTGATCCCCAGGGGACCATATCAAAGCAATACCTCCATGAATTTAATAAGGTACAAAAGGAAAATGCAATAAGAAACATGGATGTTCAAAGGGATTTTTCTTAGTTTGTGTGAGGTCGTAATATTATAGGACATCATGCTTAATGTCTCTAAAAGAAGATACAACAAGGTCTCATCTTGGGGAACATCGTACCTAATGTTTCGAAGAGAGGACAAGTGAAAAGGTATCATCTTAGGGAGCATTGTACCTAATGTTTCCAAGAGAGGACAATAAAATATCATGCTCTTGGAGGAAGTAAAACCCAATGAAACCACTAAGAAAAGGACACATTGCAAGAAGAAAGGAAATCACACAAGGAACATGAAAAAAAATGCAAATAAAATCATGCCAAAATAATGCCAATATATGCCCCCACTTTAAAGGAATTTCTAACACCATGCTGTGAGCAATTAATTTAAAGTAGAAAAAAGGAAAAAGGAAAAGAGGGTTGCCCCCCAGAAACACATAAGGGATCTATGGATTCGAGGTCAATATCTATCTTTGTTGTAATGATGTTAGAGAGCTTGGAACTATCATCATTCCCCAAATACACATAGAACTAGAAGAATAACAAAAAGAGAGAGAAAACAAAGAAAAACCTTTTGGGTCAACATGGAAGAAACATGAACGTCTCGATTCCTTGCATCATCCCCAAAAGGAAAACACAAGACAAAAATGCAAATGAAAGGAAAAGAAAAGATAATGAAAAATATTTTGGGTCAACATGGAAGAGATATAGGGTGTATTGACACCTTGCATCATTACCAAAAGGAAAACACAAGACAAAAATGCAAATGAAAGGAAAAGAAAAGATAATGAAAAAGACAAAAGCCTACGACATATAGAAGAATGAAGGTAGAAATAGAGGAATGCAGAAAGAAAGGAAACATGAAATGAGATGGGGGATCATATTACACACATGTAATCACACAAAAAGAAAGAAAAAAAGAAAAGAAAAAATACTAGTAAAGCACATGCGAATCAACCATCCAGTAGGTCATTTGCATGCCAGTCTTGTTCAATATATGTGGAATGCAGATCACTAGCGAGAGGGGGGAAAAATCAAGTGTTGTACTAGGAGAATCACTAAGTTCAATACGTGGTGTATCACTTAGTTTAGGAGGATCATCACGATTGTTATCGTTTAAGCTCATAGAAGAGGAAAATAAAAAATTTAACTCATTATGCACTTTCTTATCAATTTTAGCAGTTTCTTCATCCTCATCCAAGTTAACCACAACAGGAGGACACATGATAATATTTGTAGAAGGTGTTGCTCCTTGTTGTGTTGGAGATATAGGATTTGTTGGGTCTGGTAATGGGGGAGGCTCATCGTTTATTGCTTTTTTCAAATTTGGATTTTGATTTTCTATGTTGTTCTCTTCATTCATTTTTTGAGCAATAGCATGACATCTACGCCTATGATATCTAACATTTCAATTTATTTTACTACGATTTTCAAGTTGTGTTTGTGTAGGAGCATGTTTTTCAACCATAGGTTCCTTTTCTTCTTGTGAGGGAAGAATAGGAGAAACCATGGAAGGTTGTTCAACCACTTTCTCTTTGGATTTATAAATTTTTTTAGGAGGTGGATTAGGACTTGTTTGGTTTTCTCTTGGCCTTTTGTAGGAAATAGGAAAGGGATTTTTGATGGACGGGTCTTGGTTAGCTAGAAGGGCTTTAGGTTCAATATTGTTTTCTTCAAGGGGGGGAGGTTCAATCATGGTTGGAGACAAATTTTCAAGGGATAACTTGGCTATGCATTTTGCTTTGAAATTTTGGTAGGATAGGAAGAGGAAGTCCTCATGGGGTTGTATAGGTTTGATGGGCTGAGGCCAAAAATAATCTAAGGAAAATTTTCCACGGGAAGATGGAGGGATAAAGCCACTATGGTTTGCTGATATTGGCATGGTGTGATGGTTTATAGGTGGTATTATTGTTCTTTCCACCAAGGTTCAAACCCCATTGGGGTGGTATTTTTGAATGGTTGTATCTGGTTCATAGCTCCGGTCAAAAGCGTTTACCCTTGAATAAAAATAAAATAAAAATAAAGCCACTATGGTTCACAGTGAATATTTCATTGCCGACTGGAAACTTTAAGCACTTATGGATAATGGATGGGACTGAATTCATAGAGTGAAGGAATTTTCAGCCTAACCTCAAGTGAAATTGATCTAAATTAGAGATGATAGAGAATGATACATTTAATTTCTTCAGTCCTTCTTGTAAAGGGAGAGTGATTGATCCCATTGTAGCATGAGAAAAACTATCATGTGTAAATTAATCCATGCATTTGATTTATCATATATATCTTGAGTGACTTCATGCACATATAAGAATTCCTCTATTATCACATTCTCTCCATAGACGATATCAATTAAAATCCTAGGATTGGGTATGCTATTAATTTTGCCAACTATGTAAAGAGGACCATCAGGTGCATTTTTTATTGTTTCTTCTAAAGAGAAAGTAATGTCAATGGGAATTATGGTTTGTTGTTTATGAGGCTTGATGTAAATAACTCCTATCAAATAGGATGTTGGTAATGAGTATCCATAGGATTTTGTTTATCATCATCCATAGGATTTTGTTCGTTATTAGTCATGTTTTCATCATCTGTGTCAACGCTCATCACATCAGGCTTAGTTTCACTAGCCTTAAAAAATGAAATATTATGGTTGGGCATGGGATTGGTAAAGATTTGCAACTTTTGGTTGAGAGGAGCTATAAATTTATTTCCTTTGTCATTCAAACCTTTAATTTGGTTATGATTGGAATCAACGGGTGTAGACACCAAAATTTGGTTTAGGCCTGCGACTTCCATATTCTCTTTAATATTAATTCTTCTATTTGATTAAATAATCTTAATTATTTAATTAATTCATCTTCTGTTAATTCTTCTATTAATTAAATAATCTTAATTATTTAATTAATTCACACTTTATGCTATCTGATTAATTAAATAAATGCTTTTTATTTAATTATGATTACTAATTAACCTTATCCTTCTTGTCAAATTAAATAAATTCTTATTTAATTTACTCTTTATCATATTTCAACTATAATTAAATAAATTCTTTATTTAATTATTCATTTAAATCCCTTCATCACTTAATTAAATAAATCTTATTTATTTAATTATTCTTCGAATATCGAGTCTTGAATTAAATGAATTATTTAATTCATAAATTCTACTTTAATGCATTCCTCTATATTTAGATAATTGTGTGAGTTATCTAAGTATTCACTTTTACTCGACTCAACATCTATTTTAATCGCTCAGTTAACTCTTCATTTGATGTCTAAGTGGCTGTCTCGAGTAATCTCTTTGTCAGATCATTCAATCGTCCAGTTCTAACTTATTTGCGTGTACATGCGGATTAATTAAATATTCTTATTAATTAATTAAACCTCGTGCATGCATTCGAACAGAGAGTCGTTATAATCAATCTTCATCTTTGTCATGCAAAGATATTTCTTCTGTTTTCGAATACCGAACTGAAGATTAAATCATTTATTTAATCTTTAATCCTATTTCTAGTTTATATCACTCATGTCACTACTAATAGTTATTAGAATGCATGTCTAATCTATCGATCTCAACCGTCCGTTAATCTTTCAATCTTGACCTGTCGTTCGAATAATTAATTTTCTATAAATTGATTTGTCATTCTTCATTCCACTCTGTCGCAAATTCTTATGACTTTTGAGAGCACTCTATCTTGAATCTTTGATATTTTTCTAATTACTATCTTAGGCTATACTTGCACGAATTTATGAAAAAATCTGAGGGCAATTATACTACACAAGCAAAATGGAGAAGGGCAATCGAGATGAATCAAGGAAATATGTTCGAAATTGGTGAGATTGTTCTAGTTTTGTTTACGTTTCTGACTTTCCTATATTTTTTGTTGCTTAACATTTAGATTTGCATCTTAGATTTTAGTATTGCATGTTTGCTTCTAATCTTCTTTGTTGTCTATTGTGCACTTTCTATGGCGTTACATTTGGTGAACCCGACGTGAAGACACCATCTTCACGAATCCGTAGATCTTTTATTTTTAGTTTTTGCAGATTTTTCGTACAGAACGACGCATCTGAAGTTTCCTGAACCGCAATTGAATTTCTGAACCACATCTGACAGAGGAAACGACGCATCTGAATTTTCCTGAACCACAATTGAATTCCCGAGCAGAAATTGAAGAAGAAACAACACATCTGACTGGTAATACAACGACGTAATTGACTGGTAAAACTTTATTTCTGTTTTCAAAAATCTAAATTTTTTGATTGATCTGTGTGTTACTAATATCTTATCTTCAGTGTGTAGCCTTTTGGAGTTAACAAGCTTTTGCAGGATGATTGATGAAGACATTATTGAAAACTACTAACGAGTTTTTTTGCAGGACGCTTGTCGAAGACCCTAGTTAATTTTGAAATAGATTGATTGGTAGCATAGCAAATCTTTCGTTTGGATTAAAATCAACAAGTGTCTACTGTGTTTGGTGCGAAAGCACAAGTTTGGTCACCCTTACGACTTGGTACATCAAAGTATCCTCTCCCCTTGTGCATCTGTGTGATCCTGGGTGTAAGAGAAATGATTACCAACTCTAGAACTTGGGCCTATTCTGGTGGGAAAAAGTACTCACCCCAGGATGACTCAGACCGGTAGCACCCTGAACTCGAGGGACTTCCAGCCGTTATATAAAAGTGGGTTCTTGGGGAAACCCCAAGAATCACGAGTGTGGTTCCGACGAGATGGATCTGAAAGGGGACTTGTGCCGTATAGATCACACCCCACGAATGGAATGCCCGTACTAAATACCTTTTGTTTTAGAGACCAACCTATTTGTGGCCATTGCTTGGTATAGTGCAGGGTACAGTATCATGCCGGAAGATTACTCACTACTGATCCCCTTGAGTAGAGATAGCAGTTCTTGGGAGGTCATTGCCTAAAGAATTTGAAATTGGTGTGCTCAAAAGACATTAATGTGTCGTGGAGGGGAGCCAATGCCACCAAATTTCTAAGCTATCTGCTCTTGAGAAGGAAAGGTGTTTATCACCAATCCGGGGTATTTCGGTGGGCTATACCAAGTATATAAACCCTAGGCCTTTGGCCTATTAGGATGTGCTTGTCTATTATCAACTTAAACGTTCTTTGAGTCCAAAATCGAAACTGAAAACACTTTGTCTTACGATTGTCTTTGATTGTCAGAATTTGATCACAGAAAACATAATCAGTTTAAATTTCATGTCACTAAAAATTCACAGAGAGTCGCAACTGTTCACCAGAAACTCACAACTATTATTTTGAGTCACATATGTTAAATCTTGAGTCATATCTATTAAAATATGAGTCGCAACTATTATTTCAAGTCACATCTGTTTAATCTTGAATCGTATTTGTCTAGTTTAGAGTCGCATCTGCTTGTTTAGCTCGCAATTGCTTTGGAAAAACCGCATGCGTTGTATTATGAGTCACAACTGTCAGTACGAGTCACATCTGTTAAAAGGCTAACTGCATTTGTCAGAGTCAAATTCAAATTTACTAGAGAAACACAATTGATCACTGGAAAGCTGCAACTGTTAACTTGAACTGCATATGTTAGATCTTGCAACACATTTGTCTGATTATCAGAAAACCAGAATTCACAGTCACTGTCTAGTCAACATGGTTATACCAGTTTCAGTTATCTTCACACAAACAATCTTTGAAACATAAACCTGAAACGATTTGCTAAATTTTGCATCCTTTAGGGTCATTTAGTCATTACCATAGTTGTCTTCATTTAGAGTTTAGCTTCATCTTAAGGTACATATTACCTTGCATTAGACTTCTAGAAATGTCACTTTTACAAACTTTAGGAGTAGTCCACCATCTATACTCTAGAAAAGTCATAGTGTCAAAAAAATTTGTCATTGAACCTAGTCTTATCATCTTATACTTTGTCCTACAGAGAGTCCTCCTAGCTCATCAGTCTAGTTAGGAAACTCAACTTGTCTTTGATCCTCATCCTACATTGGTTCCTTGACTTAACTAAATTGACACCTTGGTTTGACTTTAGGCAGTTGGTCCCTTCATCGTGGGTTTGTAGAATTGATTACTTTAGGGTCTTGCTTAGACTTTTGCATCTTTAGAGTCTAGACTAGTGTCATCCTAGAAACATCCCTTATTTTGCATACAAAAATCCCAAAAACATAGACTAGGGTCATACTGTTCGTAGATATAGTCTTGCATTTCCCGCATATTGAGCTTGTCTTACATGGTTGAAACTAGGTCTAAGAGAAGAGAGAGAGAAACATGTCAAACCCAAACAAGTTCATCAATCCATTTTCTTCAAGACCTCATAAGACTCTATTAGACAAATTCACCACTAGAAACACTCAAGGACATATTGCAGTAGAGGACATAGAGGCTACCGCACAGGACCCTGAGTTTGCCTCTTTTGTAGATCAATACCTAGCAAATGATCGTCAACGATTTTTAGGAAAATTGCTAGGCAAAGGCGCTACCTTACCTCTAGGATTTGACATTAGCACCTTACAAACTCAACCTACACAAGGGACAAACACGACGACTGCTAGTACTACTATACCTTAGGTAAGCACAACTATGCCATCTAGCACATCTACACAGAGTATGATAGTCCATACATCTCCATTTGGTATATCTAGCATGACATCGGGATTTAATTTCATTGTAGGGGCATCATCATCCACTCCCTTCGGTCCTCTTGTTGGGAGTAAAAGACCTAAAATGTCAGCTCATACATCTTATGTCAGTGTCACAAGTGCACAATCAACAATTGTACCTACTACTAGTATCACGGGTACCTTACCACAGTCAATGGCCATACCTAGTGCTCAAATCACTAGTACTATACCAAGGATTACACAAAGAAGAGGCATTCCCTCCTTCCAATATGGCAATCAACATCCACTCTTCCAGACTAGTAGTCAGAATCCACTTACATCGATCCTAAATCAGAGTCCTTTTTCACAGATTGGTAGTCAGAATCTGTCAACAAAAATTCCAAGTCAAAACCAATTCACATTGATTCTGAATCAGAATCCATTTTCACATATTGGTAGTCAGAATCTATCCACATAGATTCCAAGTCAAAACCAATTCACACCGATTCTGAATCAGAATCCTTTTTCATAAAGTGGTACTTGGAATCCGTTTACATAGATCTCAAGTCAACATCAATTTATGTTGATTCTAGACTAGAACACATTTACCAATATTCTGAATCCAAATCCACCTCAGATACCAACATTCAATTGAAACCCATCACGAGACTTTGGATTTCAGAACACATACATGGATCTGCATAATCCTCCTAGCACATCTTTGACCCAAGTTGATGTCCTACAAACACAAATGCATGCATTACAAACGCAAATGAATAACATGTCGGTGTCAACTAAGAAATAATTTTCAAAAAAGGACATATGCCCATTCCCCTTTGATAGATCATTGTACATGACACCTTTCCCTCACGGATATGTCGTACCGAATCTTCCTAAGTTCAATGGCAAACGAAATCCAATCGAGCATATCAGGGAATTTTCTACCATATGCATAGATGTCACTTATGACCCCACGTATCTTCTGAGACTATTTCCAAAAATTCTTGTAGGAATTGTTCTAGAACGGTTTTTGGGTCTAGATTCTGGCATTAGATCTTCAGGTGAACTAGTTGAGAAATTTGTGGAGCAATTCTCCTTCAACATTGACCACGAGATAATATAGCAACCTTGTGTCACACAATGCAAGATGAAGGGGAAAAATTCATTGCTTTCTTCTAGAGATGGAGAACCATAGCTAGTAGGTGTCAGGTGTTGAGATACCCAAAAAATAAAAAGTTACTATGTTTCAAGAAAACCTTCATGCAAAACTAAGGAGTAACTTAAGGGTACATTGCTGTACATCTTTTTAGAACTAGTGGAAAAAGGGGTGATAATAGAGAAGGATCTCATTGAAAAAGGCAAACTCAAAAAAACAACATCCAATCGAAACCCGATCGTACAAAACACCCCACGGACAAAAATAGATTTTAGTCTCGCAACAAAAATGTCACCAATGATGGGGTGGTTGATGCTAAAATGTTACAAGCGTGACCCCTCCTCACATTACAAGGACCTCATACTTTTGCCAAAATGCTTAATGCTGTCAGTCAACCCCCTAATGTGGTCCAAAACACTCAACGTCCACAACAAAGGAGATTTCAGAAACGTGAGTTCACTCCCTTAGGGGAACCCATTGAGTCGGTGTTCAAACAATTGTTACAACATAACCTCATATAGCTATAGGAACCAAGACAATACAATCGAGGACAATTTAAACCAGCTTGGTGGGATGACAATGCCTTTTGTGATTATCATAGGACTAAGGGACATAACCTACAAAACTGTCGACAACTGAAGAATATCATACAGGATCTTGTTGAAAGGAGAATTATTGAAGTTAGTGGACAAAAACAAAAGACATCGAATACTGATCATCAAGTCTTTTTAGACCCACTATATGACCATGGGAAAGGAACTGTCCCCAGTTTGACTACTAAGACCAATATGTCAGCCAACTATGTGAGTATCAAACATGATTATGATAGTGGCAAAATCATTCATTTCCTTCGTACTGCTGATGAAAACATCAATACCATTACTATCAATGCTAATCCTGAGTGTGCAGTCAATACTCATCATACTAAGTTCACTATCCAGGGCCCTCCATTGCAGAAAACACCACAATCTTCCAAGTTACAATATAACCTACTTGACCAGTTGGGGAAGACCCCAGCCCAAATTTCAATCTTGGAATTGTTGTGTATTTCCCCTGAGCATCGATCCATCCTCGATAAGGCTTTACAGAACACCATGGTCCCTAATGACCTTGATGTCAATCATTTCCAGGAAATGGTGGGCTACTTGACCAATAATCACCATACCACGTTTTCTGAACAAGACTATGCAACAGAAAAGATGAACCACAATGACCCTTTACATCTAGAAGTCCTTGTTGATGACACCAAAGTTAGACGAGTTTTGGTAGACGGAGGAGGAGGGTTAAATCTATGCACTTTAAAACTAATTAAGGCATTAGGTATTTCAAAAGCATGCGTAGACACCACTAAAATTATTGTCATTAAGGCTTATGATGATGAAGAATGAAAATCAAAGGGGGTGGTAACACTACCTATCAGAATTGGTCCTGCCGTAATGGAGACAAAGTTCTAGGTCTTGGATCTCACCCTCCCTTATAACCTTCTGTAAGGTAGACCATGGATTCATGCCATGAAGGCGGTCCCTTCCACGTATCATCAGTGTCTTAAATTCCCTTACAATGGCACCGAAATAACTATAGACGGTGATCCAGATCCTTTCCAGTATTGCACCAATCTAAAGGAGATCCCTCAACGCCAAGTGCCAGTAAACCATGAGGCCTCATCATCCAATCCATATTTTTATGTTGATCCATCCACACTCACTCGAACATCTGTTTCACCCCCACTTCCTACCACTCCTAGGGTCAAGATCCAAGACAGGGGTTGTGGAGAGTATTACATGAAGACTTCTTATTGTGTTAGCCATTTGGTTCCTCCTAAGTCATATGGTTTACCTATAACAGGTAGGGTACAGTCTATGATCACTATACATGTTCCCCCCACAACAAATTTCACTAAATGGGGTGAATTAAGCAAAGAGGTTGTAGATGCAGAAGATGTCACTTCCTGGCTATATAAGGAAGATAATCAGGAACCCCTTTTACTTGCTCATATTCCTACAAGTCTATATGGAAAGGGTTTCAAAATCATGCAAAGCAAAGGATGTGATGGAAAAAGTGATTTAGGCTTAAACCAAGATGGCATAATTGAACCAATATTTGTTTCTCAGTGGCCAAAAGGAGTAGGGCTAGGGTTTCAACCAATTCAAATTGGCGTTCCTAGTACTCCATTACCCTTACTTGAGGAAGTACATGCTTCAGAAGATATTAAGACATCTCACGAACCAGTGGACCAATATCATTGTGACTCCCCCGATTCTAACAATTATGAGTGGGAATTGCTATCCTCTACTTCTTCCATGGACCTTGACAAATTATTTGGAGAACATGATGTAATGTTAAGTTCCTCACCAAATCCCTTAAATTCCTATCCGCCAAAGAAAATGACAAAAGAGGAATGGTTTAAACATACTATTGGGAATCACTCGATCCTACCTCTTGGCAACCTGAGCCACCTATTTCTGATAGTCAAACCTTGGCATTAGGCCCACCTATTCATCCACCTAGACCTAAACCTAAGAGCAAAGGGGACCTGGTACAAGACTTTTGTAACCACATGAATAATTCAATCTTTACCATGACCCCATTAGACTTTGATAACTCCGATGATGACATGCCCTTAGTTTATCCCTAGCTCATTGATTGGGATCAACAAGATGCACCCGTCTTAGACACTTTTGAGAATGACGAAGCAATTGATGAGTTCCTAGGATTATGAGAAGGAATACCTAACAGGGATCATAAGGCTGGTTTTACCATTGACTTGGACAACAAAGCATATTTTGGGGAATTTGTTCAACCCTCTAGTCGCAAAAATGAGAAAAATAATAAACAAGATAAAAAGGATGAGTCTCTAGGTGAAAACCGAAAGGCACCTTTAGACAATGAAAAAGTAAAAAGAAAGGACGCATCTAAAGGTGAAAACCTCTCTGAGGCTCCTAAGGATGGAGGTTTGAACATTCTCCCCGGTGCATAAGAAAAGTCACCCATGCTCGTTGAAGAATCAACAGAAGTCAACATAGGCACAAAAGAGAATCCTTGACTGGTTCATTTTGCAGCGTCATTGACAACAGAAGAGAAGCCAGAATTCCATGATTTCTTTGCACAGAGATAGATAAATTTTGCTTGGTCATATGCCGACATGCTAGGGTTAGATCCTAAACTTGTTCTGCATCATTTTCCCTTACAACCAGGTGCCAAACCAGTGAAACAGAAGCTGAGAAAAATGCATCCACAAATTGCTTTATTAGTCAAGGTAGAACTCAAGAAATTGTTAGACGTTGGTTTTATCAGATCTATCAACTATGCAAATTGGATTTCCAATCTTGTACCAGTCACTAAACCAACTGGGGGCATCTGCATCTGCACTTATTTTAGAGATATCAACAAAGCTTGTCCTAAGGATGACTTCCCTTTGCCTAACATAGACATGATAGTGGACATGACAGCAGGTTATGAGATGTTGTCCCTTATGGATGGGTTTTCAGGATATAACCAGATCAAAATTGCCACTGAAGACCAACCTAAGAAGGATTTTACTTGTCCTTGGGGAACATATTACTAGAATGTTATGCCCTTCAGACTCAAGAATGCTGGAGCAACCTATCAACATGCCATGACTACTATCTTTCATGATCTGGTACACACTTGTATGGAGGATTATGTTGATGACCTTATTGTAAAATCTAAGACAAGGGCAGAACATTTACAGGTTTTAGACAAGATATTTTAGAGGCTAGAAAAGTATAAAGTGAGACTTAATCCAAAGAAATGTGTGTTTGGAGTCAAGTTAGGAAAGCTATTAGGTTATATTATTTCTAGACGAGGCATTGAAGTGGATCCTGCTAAGGTGAAAGCAATCATGGACATGCCTCCACCTACTAATCTCAGTCAACTAAGGACACTGCAGGGAAGGTTGCAATCTATTAGAAGATTTATAGTGCAATTAGCAGATAAGACACATCCTTTTCAACATCTTCTTAAGAAAGGAGTACCCTTTGCATGGACAGCTAGGTGTGAAGAGGCTTTTCATTTGATTAAAGAATATTTACTCACCCCACCCATCTTAATGCCACCTGTTGAAGGAAGACCATTGATTCTTTATATTATAGCAACCCATTCATCACTTAGAGCATTGCTTACACTGAATGACGATGAAGGTTATGAACGGGCAGTCTTTTATATCAGCCAGACTTTGGTAGGTTATGAGCTCAACTATAGTAACATTGAACGTGCCTGTCTTGTAGTAGTATTTGCTACCCAAAAACTAAGGCACTACATGCTAAACCATCAAACAATGCTGATTGCTAAGATAGACCCTCTGAAATATCTTCTCAGCAAGGCAGCATTAACAGGGCGATTGGCCAAATGGGTTATGATACTTAGTGAGTATGATATCCAGTATGTAGAAAGAAAAGCTATTAAAGGACAGGTCATTGCTGATCAATTAGCTGATGCACCCATACAGGCAAATCACCCACTAGTTGCAGACTTTCCTGATGAGTTCATAATCACACTTGACACGAACATAACATGGAAACTGTACTTTGATGGCTCACATACAAATCATGGTTTAGGGGCTGGTATACTGTTTATCACACCACAGGGTGATTCCATCCCTAAGTCATTTAGGATTGCATTTCCATGCACTAACAACATGGCAGAGTATGAAGCTCTAGTGACAGGGTTATGCATGGCGGTCAAGTGGAAAATTAAAGTTTTACAGGTATATGGCGATTCTCAACTAGTAATCAGACAGGTAAATGATGATTATGAGACTAAGGATGAGAAGCTTGCTCCATACAAGCGCATGGATGATAGCTTTAAAGAGTACTTTGACAAAGTTGAATTTCATTAAATACCTCATGTTTTAAATAGGGTAGCAGACACTATGGCCACTATTGCATCACTTTTTGACATTCCTAACAACGTGCCTAAGTTTGAGTTCTTGGTAGAACAGCTTTTGGTCCCAGCCTACGATATCCCAGATTCTGAAATGGTGTGTGATATTGTTGGTCCCAATTCCCCATGGTACAAAGAAATCTATGATTACCTTCATGCCGAAGTCATACCCATTGGCCTATCCAATAACCAAAGTAGGAAATTCCTCTGCAAGTCAGCCAAATACACCATCGTCAGAGACACCCTATATAGACGTGCCTTAGATAATACCCTACTGAGATGTCTTGATTCTACTGAAGCACAAGCAACCTTGCATGGGGTGCATGAGGGTATATGTGGTTCCCATTTGAGTGGTCCTACCTTAGCCAAAAATATTATGAGACTGGGTTATTATTGGCCTACTATGGAAAAAGACTCATATGTCTTTGTAACGAAATGCCGTCAATGCCAAGTTCATGGAGATTTGATACATGCCCCAGCATAGGAGCTCTGTTCTATCACATCACCATGGCCTTTTGCCCAATGGGGACTTGACCTCATAGGTAAGATCCACCCCACATCATCTAATGGACACAAGTTCATTATCACTGCCACTGAGTACTTTACGAAGTGGATTGAAGCCATTCCTATGACATACATTATCGGCACACAAATTTCTAGATTTATCCTGAACTATATCATCTGTCGGTATGGTGTCCGTCAGTCCATCATTATGGATAATGGCCACCCATTTAAGAACCAAGAAGTTCATCATCTGTGTGAAGAGTTTCATATCCAACATCACTTCTCCACTCCATACTATCCACAAGGTAATGGCCAAGTAGAGGCATCTAACAAGACCATCATTAGAATCCTCAAGAAGACTGTCAATGATGTTGGTCGTGATTGGCATTTACAGCTTAACCCTGCCTTATGGGCTTATTGCACAAGTATCCGTACTCCCACTGGTGCTACCCCATATTCACTTGTTTTTGGGTTTGAAGCTATTTTTCCTATTGAGGTCGAGATTCCTTCCCTAAGGGTATCCCTAAAAGGCCACATTGATGATGAAGAGTACCGAGTGTCGAGACTCCATGAGCTAGAATTTCTAGATGAGCAAAGATAGAAGGAATTAGAACATCTCCAAGCATATCAGAATTGCCTTCATCATAGCTATAACAGGAAGGTGTTGAATAGAAACTTTGACATTGGTGACCTGGTTTTAATGGAGAACCCAAAGAATCAAGCAAAAGAGAAAAACCAGGAAAGTTTGAACCTAACTGGTTAGGACCTTATGTTGTTACAGAAGCTTTTGGATCAGGAGCATACTAACTCTCTACTCCTGAAGGGGAACCATTGGCCTCCCCAATCAATAGTATGCATCTGAAAAAGTTCTATGCATAGTTTCTACGAGCCTATCTTAATTAGCAAAAATACAAAAAAATCAAAAAATCATAAAAATCATTATCAAGGTGAAAACCTAGCAAACAGGCATCTTGGTAACAACAAAAAAATTAGATAATATAGAAAATAGTAAAGACAAATCATTCTTCCAATGGTGAAAACCACTTCGGTGGTGCTTTGGATAGGTACCATGGTCAAAACCTAGCAAATAGGTGCCATGTGTACTCAACTCTGCTCCTTTGTCTACTATTATTCTAATCTACTTTGTACATAGTCCCTATCATTGTATATAGTCCATGATCCTGTACATAGTATCTACCCTGTACATAGTCCTTATCCCTATACATACCACCTATCCCTGTACATATCCCCTATCTTTTGTATCTATCGCTTGTATACACCATTCGTAATAAGTGGTAGTCTTTCCCATAACTTGGAACGATTGACATCAAGAGCATTTCATATCCCCCGTTTTACCCTATTCATAATTGATTGGTCTTATACTTGACTAGGGGTAAACACTTGATGTGTGTCATATTGGTTCTTACATTGGCTGTGTTGAAGATGTAAAACCATAGAAAAATCCAAAAACATCACAAAATGACCCGAGAAAACACAAAAACATCAAAAACTTCAAAAAAAAAAATCAAAACATTTTGAAAATACAAAAATAAAGTCAGAGTCCGTCGCACTTGTCAGTCTTTGTCGTTTGTCAAACTATGTTGCCTCTGTGACTGGACATAGGCAAGGCCATCTGCCGATGTGCCCCCGAGGCATTAGGTCAGTCTGCTTAGGTTTGTCTCTATAAACTCATGCTTTAATCCATATGTCTATATGACAAGGCCGTTGGTCGTGTTGAACTACAATGTCTCTGTGTGTATAACGTAGGTAAGGCCATCAATCGATGAGCCCCGGAGGCCACACTAGGTCAGTCCATTAGGGTTTGTCACATTCACTTTCACACACATCTTCTATTTGTATTCAGTCTTGTCGATCAAGTCAAGTCGAACTATGAGGTCTCTATGTGTATAATGTAGGCAAGGCCATCAATTGATGAGCTCTCGAGGCCGCACTAGGTCAGTCCTTTAGGGTTTGTCGTCACACACAGTCAATTGTCCACACATCATATCAAGTCATGCATCAGTCTAGTGAACAAGTTAGCAATGTCTCTATGTCAAATCAATCAACTTTCCAAACAAAAAAATCAAAACAGATCAGCTAATGTCTACTACAGGATGTGCCCTTCTTGGAAACAGACGTTATCAAAACAATCAACCTATGTCTTATTCAGGATGTGTCCTTCCTGCATAATCGACAAGGTCAAACAATCAAACATAGCCTACATGGGTTATCACATCAACGTCATCTGACTCAATGTCTTATACGATACATGTCTTTCTAAAACTAGGCTTTGTCATGCCTTATACAGATAGTCATAACATCGAAACCAGACTCACAGTCTTATCCGCTATGTGTATCTCCTGAAATCAGGCTCTATCAATCAACAAATCAAACAAACAAATCATGTTTTGGAAAATATTTTATTGGCTTTTTGACTTTATGGATTATTTATCTTATCATTTATCTTGAATTGATGACTAGGAATTATGTTACTAGCTTTCTCAAGGATGTCCTATGAAGGATTTAGAGAAGCAACGATGTATCAAAATTCTATTTTCTTTGACTGCTGTCTGTCGACTGTCTTTTAACTTTGATTTTGAGTCATGTTACTAGTTTCCTCAAGGATGTCCTATGAAGGATTTAGAGGAGCAATGACGTCTCATGACCCATCTTTTACTTTGTTTGTTGTCTGTGGTTTGTCTTGACAAAAAGTCTGGGGCAACTTGTGCCCTTAGTGTGAGTTAATGATAATCCTTGTCTGTGACTGTCTATTATTAGCAAGTGGATGACCTTGCACACCTTAATCTATGTCATATCATGGTGTTTTTCTCCATTTTTATTAGTCCCGCCCAATGATGATAAAGTGTAATACCTTTTGTGATACAGCAAAATATCGAAGATTGCTAATACTAACATCTATCTCCTATCTTTCGTTCTTTCTCGATCTTTCTTTCCGCACTAACAGTTCCTCTCTCTTGCATTATGATAGAGTCATATGACACAAAACATTATACATCATCCTGCATCAACATACATGTTAGAAACATACATGCATATGTACATATCTCATATCTAGATCATCATGGCATAATAAACAATCATCATCAAATAATACTTATCATAAGCATTCCATGTACAAGCAACTGTAAATACATGCATCACATTATATTTGTATAGCAACACATGTCGTTTGCATCATACATATAACATCATATTGCATCTCATAGTTCTAAATTGAATACATCACATAGAATCAACATTATCTCATTAACTGTATAAACATCATAAAATACATATACTCATCCATCACATAGGCATATCATATAAACATCACATGTAAAAAAAAAAAATACTGCATAATCAATACATATAAATGCATATCATGAGAATCACCACCAAAATCATATATATATTGCTCAACTATGTCACATCACAATGTCATAATGTATCAATAATACATGGAAGCCCATAGGCTATAAGATCAAAATACAATGTCTCAAATGAATCTCAGGAAATATCTCTATCCTGAACTGCCACTGCCATCATGCCGAGAGTGTGTGGGAGAATGATGCTGGGAACCTACTGATCTCTAAGCTGTGGGAGGTCTGTCATATGGTCCTGCTCTATGTGGCTGATCCACCCCCTCTGTGCTAAATGTCCGCGTGTGGGTCCTAGTCTAGGACCTGCTACTATGTGCCACTGAAAAACTGGGAGCCCGTCTCTCTAGGGGAACCTCTACCTCATATAGGTCTCGATAGTGTCTCTCCCTCTCTCCAGCTCTGACTAGCTCTCAGGTGAATGCAGTTGATGGTTCTATACATAATGCCTTGAGCTCTGTGAATCTCTGCTCAGTCTCCTGTCGTCGGGCTATAGCCTGATCCCTGTCCATCAAAGCTCTGTCCCTCTCTCATCCTGTCTGGCCCTGTCTCTCCCATCCTCTTCCTCATCCAACTCCTCCAGGATATGATCTCGGATCTCTCTCTCATGATTGTCATCCTCATCATCATCCTCCTAGTATGCACCTAACAACCCCAAAGCATCAACCTCTGCCTCCTCTTTGCCTACCTCCTCAACACCTACCTCCTCCTCTGTCAGGATATCTGGGATATCTGGGATGGCTGCCTCCACCGGCTACACCTCCTCTCCACCTCTGGCCACATCTAGCATGGCTACATCCTCCTCTCCTCCCCCCTCCTCAAGGATCAGTGATAGTGGTGGTCCTCATCCCTGCCGACCACGCCTCCCTCTCCTGCCTCCACGCCGTCCACCTCTGCCATCATCCCCTCCATCACCACGGCCTCCTCTACCTCCTCGGCCTCTCCCTCTATTGCGTCTGCCTCGTGGACCTATCCCACGCTGCTCTACCGGCGCTGGCTGCTCTAGGTCTATCAAGGGGATCGGCTTGTGTGCTGCACACCACTGATCATACTCTGCTGTGGTCCCTGGGTCTGCTAGTCCGTCCCTCCATCCCCATGGAAGTGCCTATAGCCCATCAATATCTGCCTCTGTAGTGGCCACTGGAATCTCTGGCCCCCATAGTGGGACCTCTCGCGAGGATCTCGCAAACTCTGCTCTAGCTCGAGGTACATCCTATACCTCTCCAAACTGCCTCAGGACCCGATCTGGCAACTACCACTCTATAATGTGCATGTGCGATACTGTCCACCCAACCAAATACTATTCCTGTCTACAAAATGGCAAGTGCTCATCCTCATCTGACCACACCTCACAGCCCAGGTATGGTCTCCATGTGAACTGCTGCATGGTATCTATGGCGTGTCTGAAATAGCCTGTATCCCTAATATGATGCTGTGTGGTTGCTCTCGCATAATAGAAGGTGTATGGAGCTCCATGAGGTAGGTCAACTATAACAGGTGGCCAAAAGATCGCTATATGCTCCCACGCCCATATCATCAGGAGCGTGGTATCACAGCTCATCGACTGTGCCTCTCAGTAGGCAATATCATGCAGATGGAAATATAACATCCCGAGTACACAAAGACCCCAAGCATACACAACTCACCACTTGAGCATGCCCACTAGCATCTCCCCACCCCACAGGAAATCCATGACCTCGGCGGTCAGGCAGTACTATACTGCCTATCAATGTAGCTACTAGACAGTCCAGCTGTCTATACCTCTGGGCCAATACCCACCACCTGATCTCATAATCATCAAATCCTAACTGTCTAATATCAGCATGGGGGTAATATCTACACATCTCAGCAACACCCCTCTGAGTATCATATGCCACCCGTGTGCCTCTAATAGGTAGTCTAAGGATCCTATATACATCCTCCATGGTCACCATGGCCTCTCCAGTCGATAGGTGGAAGGACGATGTCTTCGAGTTCCACCTCTCACATAATGCTGTCAATAGTCTCTGATTTGCCTGAATCTAGGGAATATCGGTTACATGCAATAATCCCAAATGCCATAGAGTCCATCGCTCGGCTAGCTGCAAGCTATCTATAAATTGAAACGTCGTGGGTCTCGACTCTCGTGTATAAATCGTGTCCAACACAACCTACAATGGCATTATACATGCCCCATGTCAGCCTCAATCATCTATTCTAGTGCAAAATGGCTATACTACATGAAATGCAAATGCGTCGTTATTTTGCACATGCGTCATTCTTTTTCACATGCGTTGCTTTTTATCGAATGTGGTTCATTAAATTCAAATGCGTTTCTTTTTAACAAATGCGGCTCATTACATCACATGCGTTTGACCATAGTCATATGCAGTCCAAAATAAAGCTTGCGGTGCATTAAATTCAAATGCATTTCACAAACTACATATGCGGCTATTCTAAATGCACTTGCGATGCATAAAATCAAATGCGTATCAGAAATAAACACATGCATTGAACTGCTAAATCCTATTCAAAAATGACCGACGCAAAACTACAAATGCGGTTTTCTGCAGTCAAATGCGTTGTTTGCGCATGCATATGTGGTTCAAAATTAAAGTGACACATATATAAAACATGAAATAAATGCATTAAAATGCGTGCAAAACAAAAATTTCAAAAAGGAAAGTTTTAGGTCCATACCGGGGGGTCCGTGCTGGCTGGTCTCTGGTATGTCTGGATCCTGTATGCGTGATGATGGGTGGCTAGCACTGGAGACATCCTCGCTAGAAAGTCAAAGCAAAATCTCAATTTCTCAACTAGGTGGGTACAAATGAATAGGTTTTTACCCCTCTTTCTCATATATACCTAGGGCTTAGGTGGCATTTCTGTCCTACTGGCCATGTTAACTTCCATTTTCTATCATCCCGTACCTATCCCTTCCATTTCCAATCCCAATTCCACAAACTACACTGCATTTCTGCCTATCTAATGGACTAATCGAGAGCATTTCCAAAATTTTCTAAACTTTTCAGAAATTTGTCAATTTTCTGAGGGGGCATACTGTCACCTGTTTTAATCTGGAACATTCTGGGGCATATTTCTTTTTGATTTTCTTTGACACAATGCCTAATTGACATTGTATCAAAGAGGGGCAAATGTAGACATCGAAATTTGGTTTAGGCCTGCGACTTCTATATTCTTCATAATTCCTATTCTTCATGGTCATGATTAAATAATCTTAATTATTTAATTAATTCATCTTAATATTAATTCTTTTATTTGATTAAATAATCTTAATTATTTAATTAATTCATCTTCTGTTAATTCTTCTATTAATTAAATAATCTTAATTATTTAATTAATTCACACTATGCTATCTGATTAATTAAATAAATGCTTTTATTTAATTATGATTACTAATTAACCTTATCCTTCTTGTCAAATTAAATAAATTCTTATTTAATTTACTCTTTATCATATTTCAACTATAATTAAATAAATTCTTTATTTAATTATTCATTTAAATCCTTTCATCACTTAATTAAATAAATCTTATTTATTTAATTATTCTTCGAATATCAAGTCTTGAATTAAATGAATTATTTAATTCATAAATTCTATTTTAATGCATTCCTCTATATTTAGATAATTGTGTGAGTTATCTAAGTATTCACTTTTACTCAACTCAACATCTATTTTAATTGCTCAGTTAACTCTTCATTTGATGTCTGAGTGGCTGTCTCGAGTAATCTCTTCGTCAGATCATTCAATCGTCCAGTTCTAACTTATTTGCGTGTACATGCGGATTAATTAAATATTCTTATTTAATTAATTAAACCTCGTGCATGCATTCAAATAGAGAGTTGTTATAATCAATCTTCATCTTTGTCATGCAAAGATATTTCTTCTGTTTTCGAATACCGAACTGAAGATTAAATCATTTATTTAATCTTTAATCCTATTTCTAGTTTGTATCACTCATGTCACTACTAACAGTTATTAGAATGCATGTCTAATCTGTCGATCTCAACCGTCCGTTAATCTTTCAATCTTGACCTGTCGTTCGAATAATCAATTTTCTATAAATTGATTTGTCATTCTTCATTCAACTCTCTCGCGAATTCTTATGACTTTTGAGAGCACTCAATCTTGAATCTTTGATATTTTACTAATCACTATCTTAAGCTATACTTGCACAAATTTATGAAAAAATCTGAGGGCAATTATACTACACAAGCAAAATGGAGAAGGGCAATCGAGATGAATCAAGGAAATAAGTTCAAAATTGGTAAGATTGTTCTAGTTTTGTTTATGTTTCTGACTTTCCTATGTTCTTTGTTGCTTAACATTTAGATTTGCATCTTAGATTTTAGTATTGCATGTTTGCTTCTAATCTTCTTTGTTGTCTATTGTGCACTTTATATGGCGTTACAACGGGCTCTTGCACAAGATGTTTAAGATTCTTGCAATGTTTTGTATCATGTCCTTTTTGTTGGTGATAAGCACAACAGGCATTGTGTCTAAATCTTAGAGGTAATGACTTGCTAGGTTCAAGAGGTCGAATGGGAGGTAAGGTAAGAAAATCATTATTTAATAGCTAAGTTAATATGTTTGAAGTGTGTCAGGTAAGGGAGTAAATTGTCTTCATGTATCCCCAAAGATATAAGGATCACTCTTCTTTATTGTAGCTACTTGGGTATCAACCTGTTGGGTAGGTTGGGAGGTGGAATTTAGTCGAAGGAAACTTTTATTTTGTCTTCTAAAAGGCTGGTAGGTGTTTTGGTTTGGAGATTCATACTTTTAAAGAAGGGTAGAGGTGGATTTGGTTCACAACTACCTACAAAATTCTGATAATCTCGAAGGGTAGTGCATGAGTGCATGAAGGGATGAAATTTCATCATGGTGAGCTTGTTTCGTATCTTACTTTGTAAATTTTCTATGAACATATTTTGAAGGTGAGAATTGGGAATCTTCACACTAATTTCAGAATAAAGCAATTGGTAACATGAAATAAAGTCAATGATTTTTTCACTCATTTTGCTTACATCTCATCAAATCAGCTAATGTCATTTAAGGATCCATGTGCACTTGGAAATGGTTAATAAAGGATTTAACAAGTTCATTAAATGAACGAATTGAGTTATTCGGTAATGTAGAAAACTAATCCAAGGCATTGTATTTCAAGGATCGGGGGAAGATCTTAGCCAAAAGTTTGTCCTCAAGGATGAAATCACTACACAAAATAGTAAAGGCATTAAAATGATTATCAGTATCTCCCTTTCCTCCATATTTCTCAAATATAGGGATCTTTATACCTTGTGGCACTAGAGTTCTTAATATCTCCAAGGATAGTGGTTTGCTTTTGACATAGTATGAAGGTGGACCATTTTGATTTTGATTTATCATGGAAACTTGACGTTGAATAGATGAAAGACTTTGTAAAAGATGGTTAATGATAGGGTCATTGTGTGTGTTTTGAGATGGAGGTGAATATGGTGGTGGTGTGTATGTATTGGAAGGATAAGTCAATGGATTGATTACAGGAAGATATATAAGGTTAGATGCCACATAGGCATAAGAAGCACTAGTGGAAATGCTTGAGGTAGGAAGGCAATTGCTAGTTGGCTACATCATTATGGTCACTTGAGGATTGGTATAGGTGGGAATAGAGGTTATGTTTGAAGGGGTAGGAGTTTGATTTCCTCCTTGGATTTGCACATTGTTTGAATCTTGAGCACCATTGGTGGTGGAAGGAAGATGTTTTCCAAAGATGTGAGCTATGTTGTGTACGACTTCTAGTCCTTCATCACTTTCCATCATGTGGTGAATACTATCTATGGCATGTATAGTAGTGTTGGAAATGTTTTTAGTACTCACACTATCTTGTAAATGGGCTAATTCTTCATGCATTTTCATTATGTTTTCTTGAGGGATATGATCAACCATTGCTTGAAAAATTGGAATAACACTTGTAGGTAAGGTAGGAATAGAAAATGTGGTATCAAAGGTACAGTCCATACCTAGTGAACTACTACCAACACTATAGTAAGAGAGCTAGATAACCCAAGATCCACAATGAGAGTTTTTAAGAAAGATGCCATGAGTCTCGCACTTTGTCTAACCACAATATTGATAATAGGACACCAAGTAGTACAACTTCTGCAATGGATAAACCAAAGAGAGTGCAATGGACACAATATCTAATGTTTACAATTATACTTGAAATGAAAGAAATTAAAACAACAAAAACTCTGCAGATTGTAATAGAAAACTGAAAGGGTCCAACAAAAGCACAAAAAAACAATTTCAAATCCTGGAAATTGCAGAGTCAAAGTCAATAGGGACTAAGATGCTAGTAAGGGCGTCTTGGTCCTACTGGTGAGATTTTGAGGTTCCAGGGGCTATAATAGATAGAAAAAAATAGAGATAGGATTTTGAGCCAAAACCCCTGAAAAGGGATTAAGACACCATGAAGGGTGTTTTAGTCCTAGCAGAGGTTTTGTTTAGAAAAACAACAAATTTTGGATTTTTTACAGTGTTCCTAGGTTGCCTACCCAGGGACCTGATGTTAAGAAAAAAAAAAAATGTGCAAATGAATGCAAGAAAAAGTGACTAATGAAAAGCAATTGAATGTAATTTTTTTAATTTTGAATGCAATAACAATGTTTCTAAATGCAATTAGGATGATTTCCAATGCAATTTTCAATTTTTCAATGAGATACGATGATGCAAGAAAGGAAAAAATGTAACCTATATGCACTTTCTCTAATGCAAATGTGAGAAACCCTAGATGCACTTTCACTAATGTCAGATGCAATGCAAGAATGATTGCAACCTAGATCTAGGATTTTAGTGAACTCCAAATCAGAAAATGAATGCTCTAAAATGAAGTTAGGTTCACCAAAATGAAATGTTGGGAAAATAGATGGGGGAAGAGCCCACTATTCTCCTTAGGTCATTCAATTATGTCATAGGATCCCTAAATTGGATTGACTATCAACCCCAAAGGGTGAGCCAATTCTCAACAAGGAAGACCTAGGAGGGGTTCTTGTAACTTTGAAGGGTTCACCACCAAGCTAAGGCTTGCAAAATACAACTTAGCGTTCAACTCACAAAACCTAATAATGCAAGCTAAATGATGAAGGCAAATGATAAAATTATGAAACAAGTTAGGGTATGTGTACTTGGGAAGTCTGGAAATGTAATGGGGATTCTGAAAATGCAAAGAAGTTGTCAAAATGTCCTAGAGGACTAAGATGCTCTTACTGTCTTATTAGTTCCACTACTATTTTTCGTAGCAGATGCAGAATCTTCAGATGCCAAAAAGGATCTGAAAGAATCTCTGCAAAATTCCACTTGGAGGACTAAGACACCCTTGCTACTTTCTTAGTCTTGATCTGAATTTATGAAATATCTAAGTGTGATCTTGAGGCTTGATGTCTACACTTCTTCTCTAATATTAGGCTATGAACCTTCCATATCTAGCCTGTAGGCAAGTTTCCGTGAAGATGACAACTTTGCAATGCAACTTTGCAACTTTGCACTTCAAATGATATTCAAGTTTCAGCCTAAATTTGCAATCACAAACATGCAAGAGAAGGAAAAATTGGTTTGTTATTAGTACATGGGGGTTTTCCTTGGTCAAACCCCTTGTTGGTAATTAAACCTTGAGATAGAATGAAATGGAGGGAAATTATGAATGAACAAAACACTATGTTGCAAGTCACCAAACCCTTGTAATAAGAGGCTATAAATATGCTTGGAATGGCTTCAATGGATGTGGTTTTTGACTCTTGCTTGAATCATAAACCCTACATCACAAATGTTAGCACAATAACAAACATGATGCAACAATATCCTTGATATAATGCTTGAATCTTGCTGATGGCTCCAAATGATTGATGAATTTTTCAAAAAAAAAAAAAGTGCAAATGAATGCAAGAAAAAGTTACTAATGACAAGCAATCGAATGCAAATTTTTCAATTTAAAATGCAATAACAATGTTTCTAAATGCAATTAGTATGATTTAGAATGCACTTTTCAATTTTTCTATAAGATATGATGATGCAAGAAAGCAAAAAAATGTAACCTATATGCACTTTCTCTAATGCAAATGTGAGAAACCCTACACTAATGGAGGATGAAATGCAAGAATGATTGCAACCTAGATCTAGGATTTTAATGAACTCCAAATCAGAAAATGAATGCTCTAAAATGAAGTCAGGTTCACCAAAATGAACCATTGGGAATATAGATGGGGGAAGAGCCCACTATTCTCCTTAGGTCATTCAATTATGTCCTAGGATCCCTAAATTGGATTGACTATCAACCCCAAAGGGTGAGTCAATTATCAACAAGGAAGACCTAGGAGGGGTTCTTTTAGCTTTGAAGTGTTCACCACCAAGCTAAAGCTTGGAAAAGACAACTTAACATTCAACTCAAAACCTAATAATGCAGGGTAATTGATGAATGCAAATGATGAAATTATGCAATAGCAAGTTAGGGTATGTATACTTGGGAATTCTACAAATGTAATGAGGATTCTAGAAATGCAAAGAAGTTGTGAAAATGTCCTATGGAGGACTAAGAAACCCTTACTATCTTATTAGTTCTGCTACTAATTTTCATAGCAGATGCAAAATCTTCGGATGTTGGAACATTATCTAAAAGAATCTCTGCAAAATTCCACTTGGAGGACTAAGACGCCCTTGCTACCTTCTTATTCTCGATTTGAATTTATGAAATCTCTAAGTGTGATCCTGAGGCTTGATGTTTATTCTTCCTTCTCTAATTTTAGCCTTTGAACCTTCCAAATCTGGCTTGTAGGTGAGTTTCAGTGAAAATGACAACTTTGCAATGCAACTTTACACTTCAAATAATCTTCAAGTCTTCAGCCTAAATATGCAATCACAAACATGCAAGAGAAGGAAAATTTGGTTTATTGTTATTACATGGGGGTTTTCCTTAGTCAAACCCCTTGTTTGTAATTAAACCTTGAAATAGAATGAAATGGAGGGAAATGATAAATGAACAAAACACTATGTTGCAAGTCACCAAACCCTTGTAATAAGAGGCTATAAATATGCTTGAAATGGTTGTAATGGATGTGGTTGTTGACTCTTGCTTGAATGATGTTGATCTTGCATAAAACACTTTCTTGAATCATAAACCCTACATCACAAATGTTAGTTCAATAACAAACATGATGCAACAATATCCTTGATATAATGCTTGAATCTTGTTGATGGCTCCACATGCTTGATAAATTGCTCTTGATCTCATGAACTTGCCTTAGGAATCAATACTAGAATTATTTTTAAGATAAAATAATTGAAAGAACCTTGTATTTATATTTATTTATGCTTAACATCCTGAAATCACACCACACCAAGCCAACATATGAATTCATTAAATAAAGGAGGCTAAATCCTACCAAGATTTGAAATTAAATCCTAAAAAAAACCTTAAGGAAGACTAAGATTCCCCAGGTGGTTTCTTAATCTCGAGGCATGAAGCTCGGGGCATAGACTCCAAAAAGGGGCCCATTTAAGGAACACTTGAAATCAAGGCACCAAGACCTTTGGGGGACAAAGACACCTGAGGTGGCATCTTAGTCTTGACCCAAAAGTCAGGGGGACATAGCCAAAATCATTAAATTATCATTTCCCCTTTGATGTTTATTAGGATTAGCCATAACAAGATATAGTTCATTGAGCTTGTGGATGCAAAATAGGACCAAATAAGACACAAATTAGGATAAATAAAGCCAGGAGCACCCAAAAAAGTGTGAAAATGCAAGGGCATGCATTGTCCTACACTACAACATAATATAGACAAGGTGAAAGGTGGCTAAGTGGATCCCCTCAATCCATCAATATTATAACTCCTACACATTCAGAAAAATGTGTCAATATGATAGGAATATGTGTGTACGTACATAATTTTTAAAATAATGCATTACTTAATATATTGACATAATTGAGTATCCTATATAAAACATCATATGTGTTTAACCATGATAAACTGCATTAATAAAAAATTACATCAAAATTATCATAACATACTAAACATGACATTTATCGACATCACATTTGGAATATAATAGTGCATCATCATCATCATCATAAATAGCATGAGTATCAAAATTGTATCAAAATGAAATGTGCTAGGTACATAATCTAATATTAGCAACACAAGAAGGCACAAGTAGGGGGGTCTCACACCGAGGAAATCATATGAAATTGAACTATTAATCACAACCCATTTCATACATAACTAAGCCCATTACCATTCCCCAACATCCCTTATAACTTAATACGTCTAATATGCATAGTGCTACTACTAGAAATTTCATAATAAAACAAAATAACATATCTGATAATCATAATACCCAAAAAGATTCCAGTTAAACTTACCTAAAATCAATCAAACAATAATCATCACTCCTAACTAAGGAAAAAAAATCATCATGGAAGCACAAGAACATCAAAATGCATAGACTCAATAGGATCACAGAGGGTGGGGTCTCATAGGGTTTGCACTCTTGGTGTGGCAATGCGAATCCTTCTTATTTTTCTTTGCAGGTTATGGTTTTGATGTGTGTTTGTGTTGGTTGATGGTGCAATATTTTGGGTGGATGTTGTGGAAAATGGATTTGCAAAATTTATACCCATGGAGCTAGAGGATGATCCAAATGGATTGGAAAATGTGGGACTTGGTCCTTGAGATGTTGTATGTGTCCTTTGAGTCCCAAATGTTGGAGTAGGAGCTATGTTAACATGTTTTGTGTTATGTGTAGTTCCCTCAAGTGGCATACTAGTGTGCATTTTTTGTGAGGAATGACCTTGTGTGTATTGAATTTGAGTTTGTGTTTGTGTTGTTTCCTCTAGAATTGTGGAAGTGTCAAAACCAAAGGGAAGCTTGGCACCATTTTGAGTGAGCACTAGGAAGTAATTATTAGGATTCACTTTGACCATCTCTTCTATGATATACACTATCCTAGGATCTTGGGAATCTTGTTCAATCTCTTTGAGTGTTAGATTTAGGTCAACCTCCTTCAATGTCAAATTTTCAAATGGATTTGAAATTTCATCTTGTAATGTTTGAGGTTGGTTTGAAGAGGACCCAAAGTTCATGGTGCTATTTGAATTGAAATTGGGGTCATATGAGGAATCCACATCCTTTCGTTTCCTTTGTGACCTAGTAAGACCATATAAGACTTGTGACATTGAGTCTTTTGGAAATGAATGCAACTAAAGATAGAGATGCAAACCAAAGATGGTAATACGAGCTAAGGATGGTAATGATAATAAGACTATGCTATGTTTTTGCAATTTTTGTAATATAACTTAGATGCAAGATGGGAATGAAACTATGACTAAGCTTGGTACAAAAAGTGGTTATGAGACTATGACTAAGCTTATGCTTGGATGGAATGCCAAATGATGATGAGACTAAGAATATGACTATGGTTGTATTTGGATATGTAATTTTGAACCTTAAAAGAGGATGCTAAGAAAACTATGATGAACCAAAGTGACAACTCTAAATGACAAGACCTCAAGGTGACAAGGACCAAGATGATGATGATGATTGGATAAAATGTGAGCCTAAAATAGAAACATCATTTTTAAGCCCAACCTAAGGATGAGATAGATAAGCATATGATAAGGTCAAGACAACTAAATATGCGATTATGTTTTTCCAAATAGTATGACAAGCCTCCTTATATTAAGACTCAAAGATGCTGATAGAATGAGGTGTGGTATAGTGTAGGCAAGCTAGGACTATACAAGCTAATATAAGGTAAATGATGAAATGTAATGAATGGGATGAATGAAACTAAACAAGTCTCAAGTATGAGTGTACAATCATTGTTTGTAAGGAAACTGGGAGTTGGATGTACATATATTTCCCCAAAAAAATTGAAACTAATAGATGCGACATTTTAGGCTTCCTATGGTTTTTGAAAAATGCAGTGTTTTGACTGATGATTGGTTTTCGATAATTTTTTTTGATTTTTTTCCTTTTTGACCCTAATTTGATGTTTTCTAGGTTGTTTTATATTTTTGGAAAGTTCAGATTTGATCATAAAACATAGAAAGTTCTCGGAAGAAATATTTGGCTGCTTTTGACTCTTTGACTTCTTAGTAAGAAATTATTTCACAAGTTTTCTTCCACAAAAATTGATTGGCCTTGGTTCACAAACAATATAAAGAAGAAAGACCTACCTAGTAGCAATAGGGTTATCTACTAAAGTGGGCCTATCTCAACCTTGAAAGAGTGATGTTAAATTTGAGAAAAAGGAGTAGGTGAAGCTAGAGTATGCCAAGGTCATGGACCACCTTAACACCTCTTGCCTTGAAAGGAGTAACTCCAAACATAGAACCTTTCCACCTCAACCAAGAGCTGGACGTGGTAAGTAACTTTAGGTTACAACCTGCATCCCTTGCACCAACAATAGTAGACTCTCAAAATAGGTCTTAGGCTTCTAAAAATATGGTCCATAGTGGGGCACTGCAGTGAACACCCATGGTATAATGTTAAACAAGAGACACTAAATCCTCTAGTCAACCCCAATGTGGTCTATACACGCACATCTTAATTGAAATGTGTGGTATACTTCACAGGATAGTGCTACTAACTTTCGCTTTCACACCTTTGATATAGCCCATCGAGAATCATGCTTGAGGTCAAACCCTTGAGTTCTTCATTAGGATGTGTCTCAATACAAGCCTCCTACTAAAAGAAAAAGATATTGATATGTGTTTTTCATGCACCCAAGATTGCATGAAGTGCAAGGGGAGAGGATACACACACACCAATTTGGGTTTTAACAGAACGTGCAAGTGCACAATACATGGAAAACACTTGTTCTATTTAAGCACCAATTCCAAATGTTCCTTCACAAACACATAATGGAACCCTACAATAAATTAGATTAGTAGTTTAGATCAAAAGGTCTTCTCCCAATGACTGTCACAAGCTAAAAATTGGATATTAGTAACAAAAAAAATGTATGCTATCGACGTGATTCCATGATTTGATTATTTTGTTATATTTTTAACTCCAAAAATAAAAATGCAAAGAAGATACCCTTGATAAAATTTGAGAACTTTCCAAAAATTTAAAAAATTTAGAAAAAAATCCTTAATTTAGGCCATAGGGAGTAGATTTATGGAGTACTAATTTTCAAAGACCTAATTGTAGATTAATTATTTGAGGTCAAAATAAAAAAATGTAAAGAACAAACCGCCTATAGAATTCTAAGAGCTTTTCAGATCTGAAGCTATTTTTTGGAAGGTAAGCTTATGATATGATCTCTGACCTCTAGTAGAAAAATTAGAAAAAATATTCCACAGTCATTTGGGAGTATGATGAAATCTTTAAAAATTACTAAAAATAGCATAATTCACTCAAAAATGTTGACTTGGATCTATTTTTTTGGAATGTAGGCTTTTGATATGATCCTTGACCTATAATAAAAAAATCAGAAGGTTAGTCTTGATTTTTTTTAACAAAACAACAAGATAAGGTTATAAAACCTCAAAAAATAAAGATACAATAAAGATGTTTAATTCATGTCAGGTTCACCAAATGTAGATTGGGGTTAGAATTTGGGGAATAAGCATGAATTAATAATAGCAACCACAAAACTATTTAATTCAAGCTATAAAGACCCTAATCCTACAATGAATCACAAATGAAAATAGAAATCAAAATAATGAAGCAATAATCCTCAACCGCTATGCCAAAGTTGATTCCTCTCCATTGCTCTTCTCTATTTTTCTTTGTTTATTCTCAGATTTGTATGCAACTTGTATGATGAGCTTGATGTTGATGATTGATAGCTAGATCTCAAGATATAAATACCTCAAAGATTGTGGTTCACCTTGAAATGAGGATGATGACTTGCTTTCATAGAAATCTCAATTCGAATGAAGGGTTAGGATTTAATGATGAGGTATCAAGATCAATTGATGAAATTAATTAAAAAAAGAGATAAGGATGGGAAGGATGGACCAAAACTCAAGAAATTAGTTGAAATTTAGGACTTGACTAAGAAGGCATTCAAATTAAATAATGATATCAATTATTTAATTTAGAGGGAAAATTAATAATTAAATAATTAAAAATAATTGTTTAATTATGTAGAAAAAAAGTGATAAATAATTAAATAAATAAGAATTTATTTAATTATGGAGAGAAAAATCTAAAGAATAATTTAAATAATTAAATTAATTATTTAATTATAGAGAAAAATGGCAATAAATAATTAAATAAATAAAATTTATTTAATTAAGGATAAAACAAGATAATTAGAGATGTAATTTAAATAAAATTGATTTTTATTTATATCAATCAAAAAAGGAATAAGGATAAAATGAATTAATTAAATAATTACAAATTATTTAATTAATAGAAGAAAATGACATTAGGAAATAATTAAATAATTAAAATTATTCAATTATGCATGGAAGAAGGAAAATTAGTGATAAAATGCTGCTTGCAGGCTTGGGGAATTTTTCAATTTCTACAAATAGTAGTCATTAATTAATATAGTTGGAGTTAGGAATGCTCTCATAGATAATGGATCAAGTATTCACATTTGTAGCATTAATCATCTAGATAAAATGGTATGGATAAGAATCTCATAGAATATAATGATCTTTCTATTAGTGGATTTGACAATGTTAGTAGACAACCATTAGGGACAATCATGCTACCCATTAAGGTAGGGCTTTTGGTTTTGCCTACTCCTATCCATATCATTGCGTGACCTCTTTCATGCAATATTCTCCTAGGTAGACTATGGATTCATGCCAGGAAGGGAGTCCCATCTAATCTTCACTGTGAGATGAAGTATGAATATAATAATAAGATATATACAATAAAAGTGGATCAACAATATTATTATTCACAAGTCAAAGATGAACATAGCACTTCCATCTCTCTTAGTAATTTGATCCTAGCTTTGAAAGTAGAATCCATACATATTGAAGATAATAATGATTGTATTTCACCTATAAAAAACTCTTAGATGATGATGGGGTTCATTAGATTTTACACCCTCCTTTGTACGAGAGTACAAAATTTGACAATATCAACCTTAGGAGGAGTCTTGTGTTTCATTTGCTCAATCTTGTTCTACATCAACAAATCCAAATATATCACCCTATGATGGTGATTGGGTCTCTTTAGATTTTGTACCTTGTGTGTTGGCGATGAAAAACTTTAAAAAACTTAAAAAGGATTTGCATTCTTGCAAAAGAATCAATTCTTCTCCCTAATGCCCCAATAGGGAATTTTTTTTCAAATAATTGTAACTTTTCACCATGGTATTGCATTTTCAAAAATGATATCATCAAAAGGATAGCTTTGTGTACTTTTCAATGGTGAAGGTTATTTTTCCAAATTTTGTTGTTTGGTGCTTGTATTTTTTGTTTGAAGTCAAATTTTCATTTTTGACTCTCAAGCTCATAACTTTTTCCACAATCTCCAATTTTTATAATTTTGTGGCATTGGAAAGGTATTGCGGAACTTTATCAAGCCACCAATGCACTTTACTTGATTCATCCCTAGATATCTTTTATTAATATTTGTGTGTATTCACATTCTAGTTGATCACTTGGAAATCTTGTCACTTGGGAAGGTATTGTTTCAATCTTTACACTTCATTTCAATTCTAGATATTGTATCTATCTCCTATTGCTTTAATTAGATTCTAGGTTTGATCCATATCGAGAGTTTTATAGTGTTCACTAGCATCAAGATAATCAATCTTTATTTCTATTGATTTATCATGACTATAGAGTTACTCCAACAATAAAAAATTTCCATTATTTTCAATGTTAGACTCACTGTTTCCTTTGTTTCTTGGATTAAGGTTCCAAATTTTACTCCATAATTTTTCTTCCATTGTTTCTTTGTAGTAGGTTATCTCATGATGGAGAGCTATATATTCTCTCTTCTATCCTTCCTGTGGAGGGGGAATTGAATGAATCTTTTATCTCTTTTAGAGAGGAGTTTTTCCCCACTAGGATTTCTTGTTTTCTCCATGGGTACCTAACATGGCATAGTTGTTGGGAACCATAATAATATTCATGTGTTTGCATCACTTGTATAATAATCTACTCCCTAAGTTGCACTTTAGGGGGGTGTTGGTGTAAATAGGAGTTTTACCTAACTAGTTCACTAGTGGTTCCTATTTACATGTTAAGTTTACTTAGGTCCTAGGAATATTTCTAGAAGTCTTAGGTATCATGTGATCTTATCTTATCTTATCATGGAGTTCAATACTTGTGTCCTAAGTCATTTAATATTGTTGATGTACAATTGTCTCATTGTATAAGGTTAAGACACATGCCATGATCTTGTCTAATTTTATCTCAAAACCTTGCCTTTATAATGTGCATTTCATATTTAATCAATCAATCTTATATCCTTAATCATAACAAGACATTCTTACCATTTCTCTCGTTTGGAAGATATTTTGGTTTAACATCTAATCTTGGGGTGTTGGGAGTTAACATTCAAACTCCTACACTATCATTCCATTAAAATGTAAAATAATTAAAAATATGAATTTGCTAAAACAAAAAATAGTATATATAAGAAAATCTTATGAGTTTAAAAAGATAATCTATTTTAATTATAATTTTAAAATATAATTATAATTTTTTTTTTATATATTATATCTTAAATTTTAATAGGTTTATATATTGAAAAATGTTAATATTTTTTAAAAAGGATTTATTAAATTCTAGGTTTTATTTGATATAGCTTGAAATTTTTTGAATTTCATACTTTTTTACCAAGTTAAGTTGTCTAGAAATTTTATTTTATTTTATTTTAAAAAAAAAATGCATTACAAAACTTATAGATATTATTTATTTATAAAGAAAACACAAAAAATGCATCACATTTGTCTGTAATTAATATCTAAACTTTGATACAATCATATTACTTTTTTTATTATATAAAGTTGACCGAAATACCACCTACTTCATAATTTTGATGAAAATTTTAATATGCCTCTTTGAAATTGATGCAAGAGCATCTTGGGTGTATGAGCAATCTTGCATCACCCAATTTTTTAATTTCCACTTTGGTCTTAGTGAATAAGGGTTAAAATTAGTATATTTATATTTTTAGTAAGTTAGCATATGAATGTGTTGGAACTCAAAATTTTCCCCAAAGCTTTGGATTGGTAAATTATATAGTTTGGGTGAGTTTCAAGCCAATATTATTTTTAAAATTGTAGATAGTGATCATTTAATTTTTTGACATCTTGATAAATTCTTCAAAATGAGGTATGATAACTTAAATGACCTTTTCTGGGCCTAAAATGTTGCAAAAACCCCCTTAAAATTTTTGGGTATTGTAGAGCACTCTAAGTATTTCAATTTAAAAAAAATAGATTCAATTGAATCTCTAGGTGAAAATTTTGGCTCCTAGAAGTTGTACTAGAATTGGATTTTTTTTAGGAAAGAAAAAAGGGATAGTTGGATTCATATGACACCCAAATGGGAGTCATAATTATATGATGTGTGGAAAAATCATACAAATTTCTCTCAAATGTAAAGAATCTCACTCAGGGTGGAAAAAATTGTGAAATTGTCACTTTCAGCATTGGGTTGGGTGTTGTTTCTATGAATGACCATTATTGTCATTTCCAAGCTTGCATGTCTAATTTCCTATATGTATTGCAAATCATGTTGTAACAAAGGCCTTATGAAATAGAAAATCTGATCATGCAATTACAAGGAAAAAATAAAAAAACATACAACCATAACATAGTTATGTGCACAAGAAAAACCCTTTTGGGAGAAAAATATACTCCAAAATAAAAACTAACTATATTATAAACAATAATTAATTAGTTAAATACAATAACCAAAGATGTTCCCTTATAGGATTATCACCAACATATAAATATGGAGTAGTGTTGGTAACATAACATTACTATAAATTCACTATATATAATTTAATTCAAGCACCCAATAAACAGGTAAAAAAATTCACAAATCAAGTGTGGTTTACCCAAATTATGAGCCAAAAAATTGGGTCAAAAGTGAAACCACATTTGGCTCAAATTCTAACATCATATTCCATGAGGTGGTCGAAAAGCTATATCTAGTAGATACCTTACACCTTGTCATAAATTGACATAGTATCCCCCTCAAAATGGGCACATAATTTTGACATATTAAAACCCATTCAAAGACCTTTTATGACATGTATCATATACTATCATAGTGCTATTCAATATTCTAATCCAACCCTCTTCTTACATCTTACACATCATTGAATATACCATAAGTAATTCCATATTACAATGTTATAATATGCTCTTACTTCTAACAAAATTTTCAAGATAGATGACATGTAGCCAATAATGTTACCTCAAAACAAGATTATCTCTAAATATCATGTGAGAGAAAAATAATAAATAAATGTGAAACATTAGGAATCAACAATTAGACCTTTTTCATTATTTTTATTTTCCCATGCTTATTTCTTAAATATTATGTGGCTATCTATATTTAATGGATTCTTTACACCTTCTACAATTTGTCATAATTTTTCATAGTCTCCCCCTCAAAATGGGCACTCTATTTTTATATTTAAATATATTCAAAGATTCTTTATGGCATGCATCATACACTATCATGATTTTGTTCAAGATTCTAATGTTGCTATGCATTAATAATTAATCCATCATAAATAATTATCATCATCTAATGTCATAAAATTCTCCTACTCATAATGATGACATTATATGATCTTGAAAATTATTACAAATATGAGAAGATAGCGAGCACATGGCCAAGCGTGTCACCTCAAAGTGGCATACCCTCATTGCCATGTGAGAAATATGGAACATTATAATGCAAGTTTGAGACGCCTTTCCCAATAATTACTTGTTTGTTCACATGCTTATTTCTTAAATCTTTTATGGCCATATTGTTTCTTAATTGACATATCATTGTATTATAGTAAAGAGAACCATGCTTCCCCCATTCACTCTCATTGTGTCTTTCCATGATTATAGATACATCCTTTTAGATTGGGATCACCTTGCTTCCCTCATTATTTACTATGAGTTATACTATTACATTGGGAAGAATCGTTTCCCCTCATTTTGCTATCTTCTTATGCTATTGGAGTTGCATTGAGGACACCATAAACTTCACATTATTAGTTGTCATACATCTAATATATCTCAGCCATAGGGACCTATTTCATCACCTTAGTTATTATGTCATAATTCTCTTGGATTTTACAAGAGGTTCATATGCTTTGCCTAGTTTTCGATGTGTTAGTGTAAATAGTGTCATTATATAACTAGTTAGAACTGTAATAACTTTCTAGTTTGACCTAGATTTACATTTTCTTAAGTTTACTTAGGCTATTTTAGATTTTGTCTCACCTCATGTTCTTGATACATGTGTCTTCACTTTGTAAGAAACCTATTGCATCAACACTTTCCACTCACTAGAACACTTGTCAAGTGAGCTAACAAATGTTCCATCATTGGAGGGGTAGACAATCATTGTGTTTGACTTACCTACTTTAACCACCTTTCCCATATATGCAAGGATAATTTATATATTCTAACAATATCTTGATAATATCAGTTGGCTTATTGTGTGTATGTAATTAGTTGAAGTTTATTTCTAGTTTTTTCTTTATGATCTTGGAAATCATAACACTATGTGCATACATAGGTTTTTTGACCATTAAGGGATTTTTCACCATTTTCATTTACCTCTACTAGTCTATACATTTTGTACTCAATAAAATTTCTCCAACCCATGTTCTTATTGTTCCTAGTATTCATCATGTTTTCATTTTCTCTTTACAAGATATATTTACAACACTCATTACATCATGTTATTTATATTCTTATATGCATATCTTACATTTATATTTCATGTATTATTTTCTCCTCTCCTCTTATTCCTTGCATTTGATGCATGAAATAAATTTAAAGGAATGAATATCTTCTCACTATAACTCCTTTATTGATCTTTTAGATAGTTATAGCTACTAACTCAAAGATCCATTGCTATTTCTAGATATATCATACACAGATAGTATGGTAGTTCTTGAAATTCCATGTCATCTTATGACAACCATTAGGTGAATCTTTACCATTACCACTTTCCATATAGATAGAATTTCCTAACCATACTCTCAATTTAGATAAACAAGAAATTTTTTAATTTATTCTTATTCTACTTTTTCGATAAATTCTATTCATTCTACTCATTTTTTTATTTTGAAAGTTCATGTAAAGAACACATGATATGGATCTGTTACTTTACATAAAAATTGGTATCCATTAATGATTAAATATTTACTTGCATGCATGTTTATTAGTACTCATTTAGTTTGGAACATGTTCACTTAGGATTCACATGCACCTCAAAGTGAGGGAAAAATGTAATGGTGGAATTTTTATAACATTGATTCCTATTTAGTTTTTGGCCCATTTTGGGAGATTATCTTAATACAATTACATGTTGATACATTTTACACATGTGTGCTAAGTTAAAATCCTTTCTTGGTCCTAGTTTTCCCTAATTTTATCTTCCTTACACATTTTTTGGATACACCTATCCTTATCCGTATTATAGATCCACATTTATTCTTATACATTCTCATCATTTACTATTCTAAATTTCCACATATTTATGTTGTAAGTATGAGTAGTTGGTGTTGTAATTTATGTCAATAGGATTATGTTTGTGTTGTCATTGATGTCAATTAGTTCATAATTTTGATGATTGTTGGAAGTATATTGATGGTTAAAAAGCTATGATGATGCTTTGATTAGTTTCATTAGGTTGTCATTTGTAAGTGAACTACTAGTGTCAACCTCTAGTGTTGCTTTGATAAGATTTTGTTTGTGGATGTTGTTTAGTTTGTATTTAGTTTGGTGATGATGAGGAGGTGTTCCAAATGATGAGAATGTGTTTTTGGTGCTTGGTTTCCAAGTTATTTTGAGAAAATTTGAATAAAAGAGGAAATAGTGTGTTGTAGAAGTGTTCTAGCATATATAGTGGTGTTCTAGTTTTTCTCTGCATTTATTCTATATTGAATATCTGCTTGTGTGGTTCCACTATGTTGATTAGAGGTGTTCATGGGTGTTATATCCATAGTTTCTTGGTCTAGTCATTGTGTAGATAAATTTTTGTTCACCGGTGTGTGAACTATGCAGTATAGTGGTGTTTGGGAGAAATGGTTTTTCTTTTCATTTCTCCACAATTTGGTTTCTGGTCTTATAGTTCTTGAAGTGTGCTGATAAGGTTCACATCTACCATCAGTTGAATTTGTTCATGGTTTGATGCTCTGCAAGTTGATTTCTTGAGTTACAGTATGTGAAAGGTTAACTAGGTGTATATGATGAGTTTGTTCTTTAGGTGAAATTTGTTGTGAGGGAATTTGTTGGGTTTCATGATATTTATGGAATATTCTAGATTGTGTTCAAGTGATGTGTGTGGTTCACAAGTCATCTTTGGATCAAAGGAAGCATGTAATTAATTTTTTAATGGTGTTTACATAGGTTTGACAGACCTTGGGTCTTTACACTAATTGGAAATTTTATTTGGCAATTATGGAAGTGTGGCATGGAGTGTATGAGTGGATTTAGGTCTGAGTTGAAATGTGATGCGATACGCCTTCATTCCTTTCCATTGCAATATTATTTTAGTGTCGACTTGATTTAAATTTGCATGGTTGAGGTGCATAGTCAACCTTAGAGAATGTTTTCAAGGTTGAAGAAGGTATAAATAAGTGTTGTACTGATGAAGGATTTGTGTGTAGTGAGTATGATGCAAATTATAGAGTTGTGAAGTGTAAATTTTTGAAGTGCAGTGTAAAATTCAATGAGTTAGACTATTGGAATCAATTAGAAAAAGTTTCTACAATCTTCAGAAAGGTCACAAATGTGTTGGAGATGTTGTGGTGGACTTTTATATTGCATTGAGATGTATTTCTCATTGTAACAATCTTATTTTCTTCTTTTTTGAAATATTGCAGTGAGCCATTGGCAGTGAGCCCTTCTTTCTTTTAGGAAGTGAGCCCTTTGATAGTGATCCTATTGTATTTGATGTTGCAATTACTTTATACTATGAGCTAATCCTCATAATGGTTTTTCCCTTCTTAGGGTTTCCACACAAATCTGGTGTTCTATTGTGCATGATGTTGATGTGTTTCAATTTCAATTATTTTATTTCATGCTAAACCATTCTAAAAAATTAAAAGGTTATTAAAGTTGATGTGGATATGCATATTAATGAGGGTTTTGATATTTTAATGAAAAAATGATTCATCCCCCCTCTCAGTTGTCTTGTACATTAAACAATTTGTATCAACACAAGGTTCCTTGGAAGAAACCTTAACCACTTGAGGTAGATCTGGGATGGAACACAAGAGATATGCTCTTTTGTTTGATGGATGAGATTATGCATTTTGGAAGACAAAGATGGAAGGATTTTCGATATCCCTTGGATATGGATTTTGAAAGTTTGTTGTGACTGGATACACTATGCCTACAAATGGTTTGAGTACTGATGATGGGATCAAGGCCTATGAAAATAATGGTAAAGCAAGGTATTCTCCTTTAAGTGGTATTTCTAATACTAAACTTGTGAAATTTATGAATCTAAAAACATGCAGATGTCAGGATGAAAATACTACAAGCTACATGCATAAGGTGGATGAGACTTTGAACTCCATCAAAGGTCTTGGTGGAAAGCTTAAAGAAGAAGTGGTAAAGAAGGTACTGAGAACTCTTCTTAAATCTTATAGTCATAAAGTTTATACTATTGAGGAAGCTCAAGATTTAAGAAAATATACTAGAGATCAGTTGTATGGTGATTTATCTTCTTTTGAAATGAGAGAATTCGGTCCAAGTAATACAAAAGTTGAGACTTCTTTTAAGGCTGGCAAGTCAGAGAAGACTAAGGAATCAAGTAAGGAGGATCTTGATGATGTAGAAGTAAACTTTGCGAGGAGAATGAAAAGGGTACTAAAAAGTATAGAGGTAAGTTATCTTTCAAATTCTTAAGTTGTGGAAAGATAGGTCTTTATGCTTCAAGATGTCCAAACAAAGCTTTGAATGAAAAGGAAAAGGAGAAAAAAGGTAAAAATATTAAGAAAAGCTATTATGTTAGAGAAGATGATAGTATATTTGATGATGAATTTGGATATGTGGATGATGAGGATAATGAATGCTTGTTCATGGTTATAAATGTTGAATCTAATTTTGCTAACTTTGAGAGATGTGTGAAGGAAAGTGCTCTAGAAAAAGGTCATAATGTTGAAGGAACTATGGTGATTGATTTTCATGCTAGAGAGGAGAATAAATATTGGATCATTGATAGTGGATGCTCAAATCATATGAATAGTGAAAAAAGTTAAGTTTGTTAGCCTTGAGAAATATGGAGGTCTAGTTAAGTTTGGTGATGATACATCTGCTAAGATCTATATAAAAGGTTCAATCAATTTTTATGGCAAGAATAATATAGATGATGTCCTTTATGTTAAGGGTTTAAGGCATAACCTCTTGAGTGTTGGAAAAATGTGTAGCAAAGGATATAATATTATGTTTCAAGATAATGGATGTGAGATTAGAAAAAGCTCTAGAACTACGATGGTTTTTAGAAGAAGGACAGATGGAAATGTTTATCAGCTTAAAGGTGTTGATGGTCATTGCTTTCTAACTCAGATTAGTGAAAGTTGACTATGGAATAGAAGAACATGTCACATAAATTTTGATAGCCTTGTAAGGATCAATTTAGTTCAAGCTATGAGAGATCTATCAAAGATTGCAAAGCCCATCAATTTTGTCTACAAGAAATGTCAAATTGGGAAGAAAGCAAGAAGAAGTTTCAAAGTCAAAGAACGATCTACTATGGGACTATTGGAGCTAGTGCATAAAACTATTTGTGGTCCTACAAGAGTAAGAATTTTTGAAGGTGACAAGTATTTCATGTTATTAATTGATGATTACTCTTGAATGACTTGGGTTATTTTTCTCCAAGAAAAATCAGAAGCTCTAGATAAGTTTAAAGCATCCAAAGTTATGGTTGAGAATGAAATGGATATGAAAATAAAATGTTTGAGGTTTGACAGAGGTGGAGAGTTCACCTCCAATGAGTTTAACAGATCTTGTGAAAATCATGGAATAAAGAGGCATTTATCTGTACTTAGGACTCCTCAACAAAATGGAGTGGTTGAAAGAAATAATAGGACTATTTAGGAAGCTGTAAGAATAATGATGAAAGAGGAAAATCTATTAGAATTCTACTTGAGAGAAGCAATTAAGTTACTATTGTCTACATAATTAATAGAGTTCAAGCAAGAGAAAATAGTGCAAAGAATCCCTATGAGTTGTGGTATGGAAGGATGCCTACTGTGAAATACTTCAAATTTTTTGGAAGTAAATGCTATATCAAAAAAGATGAAGAGAACTTAGGAAGATTGATACAAGATTTGATGAAGGTATATTTCTTGGATATTCTACAAGAAGCAAAGCTTACTAGTGCTACAAAAAGAGGCTAAAAATGATTGTTGAGAGTGCAAGTGTCAAAGTGGATGAGGACTTACAAAAGAATTATGTGGTGATAGATGGGTATGAATTAGGTGAGTCCTCTTGCAGAGAAAATAAAAGAGATGAAGGTAATGAAAAAGAAGTTTAAATTGAAGAGGAATAAGCTCCAAAAGGGGTCCCTAAGATTCCTAAGTATGTGTAGAAGAATCATTCTAAAGATCATATCATTGGTGACAAACTCAAAGGTTTATTGACAAGGAGAAAAACTGTTTTTGGCCGAAGAACAAGTAAACCTATGTTTACTCTCTAAATTTGAACTTAAAATAGTTATTGAAGCATGCAAGGATGAGTATTTGATCAAGGCTATGGAGGAAGAATTAATGTAAATTGATAAGAATCAGACTTGGGAAATTGTCCCAATACCAGAAAATAAGAATTTAATTGGAACTAAGTGGGTATTCTGGACAAAACTTAATGAGAATAGGAAAGTGGTGAGAAATAAGGCAAGGATTGTGTGTAAAGGTTAATCACAAGTAGAAGGAATAGATTCCAAGGAGAAATTTTCTTCAGTTGCAAGAATGGAAACTATTAGGCAGTTTTTAGCTTTTGTAGCATATAAGGATTTCAAAGTTTATCAAATGGATGTGAATTCTATGTTCTTGAATGGTGAGTTGGAAGAAGTATACTTGAACAACCAAAAGGATTTCAGCTATTAGACAAACTAGATATGGTTTGCAGATTGAAGAAAGCATTATATGGATTGAAGCAAGCTCCCAGAGCTTAGTATGCAAGGTTGGAGAGGTACTTGATATAGCAAGGATTCAATAAAGGTAATGGGTATGTGCAGGATCATGATGGGCCAAAAAGTGGTGATATGATGGGTATGTGTATGGTATGTGGCTAACAACTTTTTTTATACCCAAAATTGATGAAATGAAAAGGGTTTTCAAAGGAGATTCTTATCTTTCCACCAATATAAATTATGCTTTACTTTGAATTTAATAACTTATAATTATTATTCATTTTCTATTTGAATTATGACTAAAGTCCTAATTGATAGGCTGATTGAAAAACATCTATAGCTTTCAAAGCGTATCACATTTTGAATCTAAAAATGTGTCACATTCTATGCTTTGCATACTATAGGATTAAAAAGAAAATTGAATTTCATGAAGTTTTGACCAAGTTTAGGTGGTTAGACATACAATTTTTATAATTTATAAAAGTTGTAATAAAAAAATCATAATTAATTGTTTACTTGGAAAAAAATTACAAAAAAATATGCATCACATTGGGACATGAGTCCTTTAATTATATCTAAAATCTTATTAAAAATATTATCATTTTATTGTGGTTAGGGTGGTCAAAGACACCTACTTATTTTTCCCAAATTTAAGTACTCTTGCATTGAAATTTCAAATTTTCACCAAATAGATTTTTTTTTTTTAAAACCTAGTAGTTTAGAGACCACACTCAATTTGTTACAAATTCTATTCTTACATATTTTTGAAATAATATACATAACTTATTCAAATTTTTACGTCAAGTTTCCTAACTCTAATTTTTCTGAATTTTTCACCACTTAAGGGCATGTTTTTTCCATGATGATCCTGCACATACCCTCACGCAAATAGTAATACCTATTTCAAAGTTGAAAAATATTAAATCTTGATTGTTGCACGTATGTTGATGATATAATTGTTGGAGGAAAGGAAGCTATGTGTAAGATATTTTCAAAAGAGATGTAGAAAGAATTTGAGATGTTATGTTTGGGGAGATGAATTTCTTCCTTGGACTACAAATAAATCAAATAGAAAAAGGTATATTGATTTCACAATCAAAGTATGCCAATGAAATGTTGAAGTTTGGAATCGAGAAGATTATGAACTAGTACGTACCCCTATGGTTATTGTTTGCAAGCTGAGTAAGAATGATGAATCTCCTAAGGCTGATGAAATCAAGTATAGATCAATGATTGGAGTTTGACTCTATATCTAACAACTACTAGACCAGATATCATGCATGCAATTTGTCTTGTGGCTAGATTTCAAGAAGATCCTAGAGAGTCACATGTTACAACAATGAAGAGAATATTCAGATACTTGAAAGACACTCTGGAACATGGTTTATGGTATCTAAAGGATATTGTTTTTTATTTGACTGCTTATATAGATGCAAATTGGAAAATTGGTGTGATGACATGAAAAGTACAAGTGGTGGTGCATTCTTTCTTGGATGCAGATTAGTGTCTTGGCTAAGAAAGAAGCATGATTTAGTGTCTTTATCTACTGTAGAGGTAGAATATATTGCAACAACATCTTGTTGCACATGTAGGTGTTGTGTATGAGATAAAACTTGAAAGATATCAAAGTGGTATATGATGAACTAATATCTATATTTTATGATAATACAAGTGCTATTAATAATTCAAAGAATCTAGTAATGCACTCAAGGACAAAATGTATGTCAATCCGATATCTTTTTGAGAGAGAAGGTTGCATAGAATGAGGTGAAGCTATAGTATGTTCCTATAAAGGATCATGTTGCCAACATATTTACTAAGGCTCTTCCTAAGGATACTTTTGAGTATCTCTAGGAGAAGTTAGGGGTCATTATGCTTCCTTCTTTGAACTAGATGCATAAGGATATACATCAATCTAGTGGATTTCAAGATTCATTTTTTGTTCTAGATTGATATTGGAGGCTACCTCTCAGGGGGAGTAGGTAGTGGCATTGTTGATTGTTGCAATCAGGGGGAGTAAGTGTTGGCATAGGTTGGTGTTTTCCTTTGTTAGTTGTGTTAAAGGATATGAGAAGTGGTTGCTAGTTGGTATAGTTTGTTGTGTGCTCCTAGGGGGAGTATGCAAAGCAATAAAAAGGAAAAGAGGTTGTAGAGAAGTGGTGAGTAGGTACAAGTATGATGTCAAAGGGGGAAAAGAGATGCAAATGTGTGGGTATGTGTAGGATCATCATGGAAAAAATAGGCCCTTAAGTGGCAATGAAAATTCAGAAAAATCAAAGTTAGGAAACTTGATATAAAAATTTGAATAAGTTATCTATATTATTTCAAAAATATGTAAGAATAGAATATGTGGAAAATTGAATGTAGTTTCTAAACTACTAAGTTTATTTTATTTTTTTAAAAGTCTATTTGGTGAAAATTTGAAATTTCAATGCAATAGTACTTAAATTTTAGGGAAAAATAAGAAGTAGGTGTCTGTCTGACCACCCTAACCACAATAAAATGATAATATTTTTTTATAAGATTTTAGATATAAGTAGAGGACTCATGTTTGGATGTGACACATATTTTTTTGTAATTTTTTTCCAAGTAAATAATTAATTATGATTTTTTTATTACGACTTTTAAAAAATATGAAAACTCGTATGTCTAACCACCTTAACTTGGTCAAAACATCATGAAATTCAATTTTTTTTAAGCCTATAGTATGCGAAGCATAGAATGTGACACATATGTTGGATTCAAGAAATATAATACCATTTGAAAGTTATAGATGTTTTTCAATCAGCCTATCAATCTGGACTTTAGTCGTAATTCTAATAGAAAATGAATAATAATTATTTATTAAATTCGAAGTAAAGAATAATTTATATTGGTGGAAATCTGAGAGTCTCCTCTACAAACCCTTTTCATTTCATCAATTTTGGCTAAAAATAAAGTCATCAGCCACATGGATGAAGTCTAGAAAAATAAGGTAAGTTGTCAAACACGTTTTTTGCATTGACTTCTTAGGATTGGCATGTCCAAGCCAAATACAAAATGAAGCCTGAGGCTAATCCCTAGGCAATAAATTCTTTGTCAAAAATATCGAATATCTGTTTTGAATCGGATATCCGTTTTGAATCGGATATTTGATTTGCTTTATATATGATTTTAAAAAATGTTATACACTTTATAATATATGATTTAGAAAATGCAATAAATATTTTATAGTTTATTTTAATATATCTAGTTTAGAATATACAATATAGTTTATAATTTAATATATAATATATTATATTATTATATTATACAAATATATATACCTAATTAATATTATAAAATATTTAAATATTATCTCTTCCTCTCCTCTCCATTATTCCTCTAGTTTCTCTCTCTCTACCC